>OZ038489.1:17228005-17273005 GCA_964036315.1 Acanthosepion esculentum | reverse complement strand
CGTACTTAATCATTGATATTGGTGATTGCTCTCAATTAATTCTTTACCTACGATCAAAGCCATTAAACTAAGACGAATATAAATGTCGAAATAAACACGTCTGTCTTAAAATTGTTTTCCAAGAATCGGTAATCCTGGAAGAGTTTCAGAAATGTCTATGGCGATTTTTTTTTTCAAGTTATTGTTTGTCTCCCAAAGCGTAATTGACATTCAAGGAGGCGCTGAAAATTTTCTCGGTCCAACCAAGAAAGGATTTTTAAAAAAATATCTGCTGTTTGATTATTTGAGCGGATTTTGGAAGGTTTCGTTTGATTTGTTTCGTTTTGTTTTACGGCATATCAACGAGGTTATTTAATGCCGACAAGATCTTTATTGCTAGTAACAGTTTTTCCAAAAATGTATTACTGGTAATATTTTTTTCCTTCAAAAATGTATTGGTAGTAATAATTATTTACAAAAATGTATTGCTGGTAATATTTTTTTCCTTCAAAAATGTATTGCTGGTAATAATTATTAACAAATATGTATTGCCGGTAATATTTTTTCTTCAAAAATATATTGCTGGTAATAATTATTTACAAAAATGTATTGCCGGTAATATTTTTTTCTTCAAAAATATATTGCTGGTAATAATTATTTGCAAAAATGTACTGCCGGTAATATTTTTTTCCTTCAAAAATGTATTGCTGGTAATATTTTTTTCTTTCAAAAATGTATTGCTGGTAATAATTATTAACAAAAATGTATTGCCGGTAATATTTTTTCTTCAAAAATATATTGCTGGTAATAATTGTTTACAAAAATGTACTGCCGGTAATATTTTTTCCTTCAAAAATGTATTGCTGGTAATATTTTTTTCCTTCAAAAATGTATTGCTGGTAATAATTATTAACAAAAATATATTGCCAGTAATATTTTTTTTCTTCAAAAATGTATTGCTGGTAATATTTTTTTTCCTTCAAAAATGTATTGCTGGTAATAATTATTAACAAAAATGTATTGCCGGTAATATTTTTTATTCAATATATTGCTGGTAATAATTATTTACAAAAATGTACTGCCGGTAATATTTTTTATCTTCAAAAATGTATTGCTGGTAATATTTTTTTTCCTTCAAAAATGTATTGCTGGTAATAATTATTAACAAAAATGTATTGCCGGTAATATTTTTTATTCAATATATTGCTGGTAATAATTATTTACAAAAATGTACTGCCGGTAATATTTTTTATCTTCAAAAATGTATTGCTGGTAATATTTTTTTCCTTCAAAAATATATTGCTGGTAATAATTATTAACAAAAATGTATTGCCGGAATTTTTTTTTTCCTTCAAAAATGTATTGCTGGTAATATTTTTTTCCTTCAAAAATGTATTGCTGGTAATAATTATTTACAAAAATGTATTGCCGGTAATATTTTTTTCCTTCAAAAATATATTGGTAGTAATAATTATTCACAAAAATGTATTGCCGGAATTTTTTTTTTCCTTCAAAAATGTATTGCTGGTAATATTTTTTCCTTCAAAAATGTACTGTTGGTAAAAATTATTACAAAAATGTACTGCCGGTAATATTTTTTTCCTTCATAATGTATTGCTGGTAATATTTTTTTCTTCAAAGATATATTGCTGGTAATAATTATTTACAAAAATGTCTCGCCGGTAATATTTTTTCCTTCAAAAATGTATTGCTGTTAATATTTTTTCCTTCAAAAATGTATTGCTTGTAATTTTTTTCCTTCAAAAATATATTGCTAATATTTTTCTTCAAAACTGTACAAAAAAGTTAGCAATAATTTATTGCGGGTAATAATTTTTCCTCAAAAAAATTATTGCTTGTATTAAAAGTTATTTTTACAATTTCATAGTATTTGACCCCAGTTTTGGGGTTAACGATTTGCCCATAGTTGAGACCATAACAGGTGCTACCACCCCGGGACAGGGTGGACCTGGGAACACCAGCAATTAAGAGGTGGTTCTACGTTCCTCAAAACCTCCTGAACAGAAGCCTTGTAGTTTATCGTCTTACCCAGGACGCGGATGTAGTTCACTGCAGATTTTGGAAAGGAGACAGAGTCAAAAACTTTTCGGCAATCACTCGTGATTAAATCCGGCTTGTTGCAATAGAAATAAATTGGCGTTCCGAAATCAGGCTCTCGTCTGTTGGTTTTGGAAAAGGCTCCTTTAACAAAATGCGCCATAACGACAATATGGAATAAAAAAATTCACCTCATTAAAACGCGCACAAATCTTAATCCTCAAATGAATGTACAAAACCACTTTTATTGAAAAGATATTGTCAGGAATCACTGTAGGTTTTTCCTTTCTTTTCATGCTGGCAAATAGAAAATTACTTTCTCGTTATGGCTCTCTGAAAATTTTATAAACATGGAAAATTAACTCACATACAGATACGTCAATGAACACATACACGCCATTGGGCACACGTGGGCACATATGCACTTCACCCTCTCTAAAGCAACTGCAGTAGAGAAATAATGAGTACCACATCTACTGGTGTTCAGTATCATAAGATTGTAATAACCCAGCCTTTGATAACCAACGTTGATTGTAAGAAAAAACATTGAATACTGATCTTGATTTTTCTCTGTTTTCTTTCTTGAACTCCAAATTTTGCTTTTCATATTTTAATAAAAAGAAGGAAAATCTGAAGATTTCGAGAAGCCAAAGTTGAAACAAGAAAGTCAAAATTTGACTTAAGACTTAATTGTGAATACAAATGACTTAAGGATGAGGAAGAGAAATTATTATCTGAAAGATAATACAATCTAATCGTCTAATACATAATACAATCTAATCGTCTAATAAATAATACAATCTAATTTCCTAATAAATAATATAATCTTATCGTTTAATACATAATACAATCTAATCGTTTAATAAATAATACAATCTAATCGTTTAATACATAATAGAATCTAATCTCATAATAAATAATACAATCTAATCTTCTAATGCATAACACCACACAATCTAATGATCTAATACATAATACAATCTAATCGTTTAATAAATAATACAATCTAATCGTCTAATACATAATACAATCTAATCGTCTAATACATCATACAATCTAATCGTCTAATAAATAATCTAATCTAATAAATAATACAATCTAATCGTCTAATAAATAATCTAATCTAATAAATAATACAATCTAATCGTCTAATAAATAATCTAATCTAATAAATAATACAATCTAATCGTCTAATACATAATACAATCTAATCGTCTAATGCATAATACAATCTAATCGTCTAATAAATAATACAATTTAATCGTCTAATACATAATACGATCTAATCGCCTAATAAATAAACAGCAAATCCATGCAAATGATATGGATTAACACATATGTTTTAAACTCCTACGAAAGTGAATCTTCTTTTTGAGCATTCACCGTTATTCAATAGTCAGCGTGTTAATATGGCGAAAAGTTTCTTGTGAGTCGCGTTTCTCATAAGTTTCCATGAATCTAACCACGCTCAAGCCACGCGCCGTCTAGTGATATTTTGTCACGAAACTGATAGAGTCCGGTTTCACCAGCTTCGGTCAGAAGGTCATCCGATGTCGGGCAAGTTTGTGCGGAGAGGAAGATCAATATTTACAAAGATGTGAATTAAATCATCAGACTAGGTTGATTGGAGCGGGCGTAACTTTGGTTCTAATTAATTAGGGTGGCGAGGCAGGGTGAGGGTTTGAAGTCAATGAGATGGTGATGACTGCGATGGCGTTAGTGGCGAGAATGTGTGCTGGGGCAGCGAATGACAACGATGGCGAGGTGAAGTCGAACTTCTGGATGATTGATAATGATAAAGATGAATACAAATCAGTGATCGGGGGGGCGAGAGGGGGGAAGATGAGAAGGGTAGATAAAGGGGTATGTATGGGGTATCAGAAAGGAAGAATAAATTGAAAGAAAGAAAGTAAGACATGAAAAGAAAGACGACATCAAATGAGGGATCGAAAAAAGATGTAAGAAAAAAAAATCGATAAAAGTGTGGGAAGAAAGAAAAACTCCGAAAAGTAATAATAGTAATATTAATAATCTTTGTCGCCATATTTATTACAACGTTTCGGCCGTTATACGCTCCGGCCTTCATCAGGTAGTTGGAATGTCGAATTGAACCCTTTATTTCGCTCACTGGGATAGACTATTCTAGTTCCACGTGCCATGTCAAATGGATGTCAGTTATCTCCTGTTAATTCCCCTCTCCAAGTTCTCCACTATCTTAACCAGCTATTGAACTCACACTCTTTGGGTCATGTCACTGGATCTAACCAACGCCTTTATCCACTGTTCCCAATCCGAGCCGCTATCCATTACTCCACCGTGCCTCTCACCATCGTCGGAAAAAGGAAGAGACGTTGGTGAGATTTGTATAATTGAGAGGGAAGTACAAAAATTACTCCGACTGAATAAACTATTTTAACATTCTGTTCCCAAATTGATTATTTATGCTCTTGACATCGAACTATTGTCCTCATCTTTGTTGTTTTTATTATAAAGTTTCAGTCGTTGTGTCCTACGGCTTTCCACAGGTGTATTCCACTGGGAATTCCGAACGGAACCCTTTATTTAATCTCCGCCGATAGACTTTTCTCGTTCTACTGCACATGTCTAGCGATATCATCTAGTTCTTATTTTATTTAGTACTGTTCAATTATTGATCGCCTGTTTCCACTGTGTCCAAGTAAACACTTATCAACCCACTATGTCACCAATTTCACAAACCAAGTCTTTTAACCACTATACCGTGGTCCCAGTTTCCGGGATAAACTTAGAGCTCTAAACATTATTGCTGATTAGGCTGCCACTACTGCTGCTGCTGCAATGGAAGACTTGTTGTGATAGGTCTTTATTTCTTTATAAGCAGTTCCCATATTGTATTTTTTATATGCTAGGTCTACTAAGGAAATCCTCATATGCGCTGATTCTTTCAGACGTCAAACTCTACAGTGTTCTTCCTTGTCCAGTATTTTCACTTCATTCAACAAGGGCTGATGGTCACCCCTTTCCCTCTATACATGCCCGAATTCACTACCTCACCTCTTTTCGGTGGTTTTCCGTCCATACATTTAGAGAGCGGCTTGTTTCACCTTCATATTCTCTGCCACGACTATAAGGGATTGAGTACACACAATTCTTGATTCCCCCCCCCGTGTGAGGTTTTATTCGGCAGTGATTTCTCCGTAGGGTGGAACTGCTTCTGAATATAGTCCTGGGGTTGGATGGACAGCAGATCTGAATATTTTTCGATAAGTCCTTGACATAAAGTAGACAGACAGTGGCAGTTTTCTGATTAGCCTCATTGTCCCTTCTATTCCCACTTTTAGACGCTAGCTGGGTAGTTGTTATTCTGACGAGCACGTTTGATGTTGATAATTTCTCCCTGGTATGTGTCTGGGTCGCCTCTTATGATTTTCGCCTGGTTTTGTAGGCATCAAACAATCCCCTTCTTCACACTGTGTCGATGATGGGAATTGAAGTTAGGGTATTGTCTGGTGAAGGTTGGTTTGTGACATAAGGATGTTTTGAACCTATTCTCTATGCGAGTTATTAGTACATCTAGAAAGGCTAGCTGATTATTATTTTCTTTTTCAGTTGTGTTATCGAAGATGTTGAGTTCGCATTGCCCAGCAGTATTTGCACAGCTTCCTGGTGTGGCCAGAGTATGAAGGTATCATCCACGTATCTCAGCCATATTGTTGGATTTAGTGATGCCATTTCTAAAGCCATTTTCAAGTATTCTATATATATGCTTGCCATTACTGGTAACAATGGCGAACCCATAGCCAATCCTTCCTCCTATTGGTATATATTAGACTAGTTGGAAGAAGTTTTTTTGTACACTGAACGTCAACATTTCCATCAGATTATCTATTGGAATGTGAGTCCTTTCTCCAAGTGTCGGGTTTGATTCTAATTGGTTTTGAACCACAGAGCCTCATCTCCAGGAACTCTTGTGAACAGGCTTACCATCCTCGAATCAGTTTCACTAAGTATTCTAAGTTTCAAACATAGGATGAGGAATTCCCTGTTAGTGGATATAGTCAATATAGTACATATATAGTTAGTGGATTGACTAGATCTACTAGGAATCTGCTCAAATATTGTCCTCATCTTTGTCGCCATATTTATTACAAAGTTTCGGCCGTTGTGCGCTCCGGCCTTCTTCAGTTGGTTGGAATGTCGAACTGAACCCTTTATTTCGCTCATTGGGGTAGACTGTTCTAGTGCTCATATTGCAATTTTTGCTGTTATCAATACATGTTTTTAGCAGAGCTCATATTGCAACTTTTGTTGTTATTATCGTTTTTCTCGGGTACTCCTTATTACTGGTTCCCATATTGTATTCATTTCTATGCTTGGTCGGCTCAGGAGATTTTTGTGGCCTAGCATATGTGCTGATTCCTTAAGTTTACGAATTTTTTTTGCAGAAAGAAATATAAAGGGGAGACAAGCCGCCCCCTTAAGGTAAAGTTTCAAGAACACCAGAAAGCTGTAACATGAGGAAAAGTGGAAAAAGCAGGCGTGGCTGACCACATATGGAGAGAAAAGGGAGATCACCGCCCTCTGTGGGATCAGGTTGAGATCATAGGCAAAGAACACCATTGTGAAATTCGTAAACTTAAATCAGCACTAGGTATGTCATATGTTGTTTTCCATTGTCTTTCTTTCCCTCTATTCGACCTGTGAGTATCAGATTCTCCAGATACTCCTTCCTCATTACATGTTCCAGAAACTTCAACTGCCTCTTCCTAATGTTAAGTATAAGCCGCCGCTTTGTTTTCATCCTCTCTATGATTTCATCGTTGCTCAGGTCCATGATATTCTCAGCATCCTTCTGTAGAACAACATCTCTGTCGCCTCGACAGTTTGCTCAATATGTGGCATGCTGAGCTGACTATCAGTCTCAATGGGATACCAACTTTGTGAATCTTGTGAAGACCATACATATGCCACCTTTGATAGAAAATATATATGTTCAATCCCTGAGTCGATCAGTGTGTCCTAGTACTCAGTGGAAACAGGCGAGCTGTAACTGAACAGTACTATATAACAACAGAATTAGGCGATGTCCTTAAACATTAGAAGTAGAACGAGATTAGTCTGCCCCTGTAGATTAAATAAAGGCTCCAATTTGAAATTCCCTGTATTGGGTATATACCTGAGGGAGGCTGGAGGCCACAACTGCCGAAATGTTGTGATAAGGTTAACCAGAAAATATGCTTAGGAAGCAAGATGCGTTGTTTTATATTTTCTTTCCTTTCTTTCTTTTTTTTTTTTTGCATCATTTTTGGTTCGATAAGGATTAAATCATTTCCCTTTTGAAAGATTGTTTATTTTTCTCTGTAAAGAAAATAATATTTGAAGTGAAACTTAACTTTGTTATGACTTTTATTTCTATTTCTTTCTGCAAGTCACTTGCATGATACGGGCGACAGACATTTATTTCCTCAATGGAGGACGTTTATTGCCAGCAAATTTTCTTTTGTCTTTTTTATTTTACGTTCATTTTCTTTGTGAATTTTCACTTAGTAATTTAATAACATGCAAAGAATGTTAACTTACTCGTGAAATATTTCATAGCTGGATTGAAAGTACAATGTTTAGTTTTCAGTGAGATTCCACGTCTTTGTCGATAAAAAAAAAATGGCGGGGATTCAAGTATTAAAATTTAATATATCTAAAAAACAATGCTAGAAAATTCGAAAGTTTTGTTAAAAGTCTTACTTAGCTTTACCGCACAAAAACATAAAACTCAAATTTATTGACGTGGTGTAGTTCTTTAACAGATAATATTGCTGTTTAATACGCAATGGCTTGCTTCAGCTCTGACTAAATTACTATTTCTGGATATTTCTTCTAAAAGAGTCAGTTATAGCAAATTGGCGAATAATAGTGTTAAATTGATCCATAGCGTCTTTTCTTTTTTAATATGAATAAACACATAATTAAAAAAATATTTAACTGTATTTTTATTCATCTCCAAAAGATCGCCTCGGACAACGATTGATCGCTAAAAAGAATTCTGGCTTTTTTTCAGTAATAAAAACGTCGTTATATAATTACATTTGGCAAGTGGCCGAGTCGTTAGAACGTTCGCTATCTAACCATAAGATCCGGGTTCGAATCTCAGGAAGGAGACTTAATATTATCGGGACTGGTTGAAACCATAAAATTGGGAAAGACAGCACGAAGTCACAAGTCATCGTGGCCGAGGGTGTGAGCGTGCTTGTTCAAGTTGTTGATCACGCTAAATAACACGCTCAGGTGTGGTCTGTGGGTGTTGAACAAACATAAAATGATCCTGCAATACGGATTGGCTAGCCGCCTCATGATCAACGTCGATCGCTCGACAAAAAATCGCACCCTTCTCTCGTGATGATCGCTAGACGTTTTGAGTCCAGTGATGAAAGATGTCAACATTTACATTTTATAACTATCCAGTGGGGTCGCTCTTCCCCCACAAGGGAGCCATTTCAGGCACGAAAGAAAACACGTCTAAATTCTTTGATGGTTAAGAAACAACTCACCGAAAACCTTTTCGCTAACTATCGTTCTCACGCTGGCTCAGGCAATCAAAATCGACTTCCTTGTTATGTCTTCCATCTGACCACGAAGGTCAACCTCAGGAAGTCAGAACAGAGATACAATTTCCCCTAAAAATAATAGTCTGCTAAACTAGTATTTAACATAATGTGCATTATTTTTTTTTTAATTTGCTTTTTTTTTGTTTAGCTATCATTAGAAAATGCAACTGCTTAAAATATTTGCTAGATCAAATATGAATAGTTCAAAATTTCTATGTCTTATAATATATTAAAAATGCATAGAAAATATTTGAAACTAATTTATTACATTTTTTATCTCCATTTAGAATGACACTTTTAAGTCCTATAATTTTAATGCGTTTAACCCAAAGTGCTTCAAACATATACACGTAAATTTATCTATCTTATATATATATATATATATATATATATATATATATATATATATATATATATATATATATATATAAAATATAACATAAAAGGCTTAAACACTAATATTCCATGGTTTTAATTTATTACATTGGAATCGTAATTACGATCCAATTCATCAAACCTACAAATTCAAAAAGAAATCAGGAAAAATAACTCCGGGAATAAAAAAAATAAAATTTAGTGAGAGTGTATGTATGAGAGGTCAGCAATGCAGTAATGAATTAGACATCGGTAAATATTCATATTTATCGGTATCTCACTTACTTAAACCGTCTTTTACCTTCCCTGTTTAAAACTTCTATCTGTTAAATTTTAATCCCCACCTTCACTTTTAGGCCTTCCTGTTCTTCTCTCGTCTGTTACCCCTCTCTAGAGCTTTCATTTAACCCTCACATTCGCCCCCCCCACTCTCATACATACACTCTCACTAAATTTTACTTTTTCATTCCCGGAGTTGTTTGATTTTCCAAATTTTAAGTACAATGTCAATCGTCATCTAGTGCTTTCTTAATTTCTGTTCTTTTATAGATTTTATTTCTCGTATTTTCTAACACTCAGTAACCTCTTGCGTCTTAGCGGCTTAATTACCTTGCTTGAGGTGAAATGATTAACATATATCTATATCTATCTATCTATCTATCTATCTATCTATCTATATATATATATCGGCCTGAATGTCCTAGAATTTTCATAGAAAATATGCGTCCTCCGACAGGAATTGAACCTGTATCCTACACGGAACTGTCATATAGCTTGATGTGCTAAATCATTTACCTACCGAGAAAGCGTCTGGTTAGCAAAGTCAAATTTAACAGGCGTTTCCTCTGTAGCTAAATGGTATAGCACGTGTCGGATACAGGTTCGATTCCTGTCGGTGGACTCATTTTTTCTATGAAATTTCTCTGACGTTTAGGCCAGTTAATACTGTTTATTACAAACAGAGCATTTTTTATTTATTTTTATTTACACACACACACACACACACACACACACACACACACATATATATATATATATATATATATATATATATATATGTTATAAATTAACTGATTTAAATATGGTAAGAACCAAAAATCCCAGACGACATGCATTTAACGGATGTCAAAATTCGTTGAAAGATACACCCCTACCCTCCCTAAATTGAACCTCTTTTTCGAACCTAACTCATAATTGATACAACAATAGTTAATAAAAATGAACACGCTAGTGCCGCTGTCTAAATGATTGGATTTCTCAGTATCCTTGGAAACAGGAAATTATGAATTTATATGTGCGTTTAAAATTCAGTAAATTTAAAAATAAGTTAATCCAAAATTCGGTTGAAGATGAAACGGAACTAATGCTTTTAATTTAATTATATAATTAAATTTGAAGTTTTTAGCTTCCTTTTTTGAAACATGGTTATTACTGTGTAGCGAATAAAACATATTTTAAATCAGTTAATTTATAATATTTATCCTCTGTAAATTTACATTGAGCACTGTTTTGTAAAAATAAAATAAAAATATCAATAAGAACACCGTATTATATATCTTACTGTTCTTTCTATATATATATATATATATATGTATGTATGTGTGTGTGTGTGTGTGTGTGTGTGTGTGTGTGTGTGTGTGTGCAGGTATGCAGAAAAATAGGAAAGAACACGTTAGATAAATAATCCGCAGTTCTTTAGTATTTTTGTTTTTATTTTTATTTTTATTTTTAAAAAGACAGTGCTCCATACAGATGTAGAGCTTATATTATAATTTTTTAAAAAATATGATTCCTTCGCTACATAAGAGTTCACATGTTTCAAAAGCGAGAGCCGAGACCCTCAATATAATTATTGAAATTAAGTTGAATTAAGGTGTCTGGTCTCGCTTCCTCGTCAAGCGAGAATTTGGGAATAAGCTATCTTGTGGTTTGCGCGTGTTTATAAGTATGGTCTCTTGCAACATTAGTTACTATGGAAACGGCTGGAGGCGGCCATATTGGTTAGGTACCTTTCGCTTTAGACTAACTAGACGACGACCGCTACTCTCAACTTTGAAATAGGCTACCCCAACATAACCTGACATAAACGTTCCGAAGGGGACTGGTCTGTAGATAAAAATTAACTCTTAACTCTTCGACCACCTAACCATATCATATTTAAAAAATAAATTTTATAATATATATATATATATATATATATATATATATATATATATATATATATATATATATATATATATTAGAAATTTAAGTAGTGCACATAACAAATAGTTGATTTTTTGTATTTCTACGCGTAGTGATTTCAAGAGAAACACTGGATAATATGACAGATCAACAAATTGTTTCAACTGTTCAAATTTTCTTACATTTTGCATAACCTTCATTAAGTCTATAGCTTAAAAACGAGTAAATTGTTTCTTTTTATGCAACAGACATTTATTTGTTAATAAACTCTATCTCGTTAATTCATTTTGAATATTTTGAAATAACAATTCCAAATTTGAACTCATGTTCTTTTGATAATAAGCAAGTCCCACTCAACTTCTTCCACAGAACTCTTTTACTTCTTCTTACAGCAAACTCACTAAGTATCTCTCTACCTTGAGTGGCCCTTGGGCCTTGAATCAAGTGAACTAACAGTAAAACAAATAAACATTATAATTATGTCGGATAAAGATTACTGGGAAACGGGGAGTATAGAATTACAACGCGCCTGGATCTCGTCAAATGTAACGAGATTAACGATGAGATAATTGTATCTTCGCCAAGCTGGGCACGGATCAATGGATTTCACATTCAGAATTTCTTCGCGAATTAATGACGGCTTAATTCAGTACAGGAGGAATTAAAACTTTTCCGCTTTTAATTAGATCTACGATTAAGAGTTTGTTATATTGAGCGGGTAAGGGTCATCCGTTTGCGCCAAGGGGAGAGAAAATGCGAGGGTAATTAAAAAGGGGAGGAAAACAAAATAAAAAGGGAAAAAATTAATAGACAATTTAATAAATGCAACTTTATCTCGCTTTCTCTCTCCTTCTCTCTCTCTCATATATATATATATATATATATATATATATATATATATGTACAAGTATAGGATTGGTGTATACGGAATGAATTCCAATAACCAACAATTACTATTCTTAGAAGAGTGCTCAATACAGAGTAGAGCAAATATAATTATTTATTTGAAAATTATAACATAAATATGTTATAAAATCCCTACAAAAATAGCCATTTTGTTTCAACACCTCTGGTGTTTTATCAAGTGATGATGTTGAATGTAGAATAAAGGGTTTTAAAAGGTTCAAATTAATTAACCACCCCTCTCAAGGGGGAACGCTGTTACATAAACTGGAATGACCAATCCAAATACAAGTATACGAGAATTAAAAAAACTTGACAACGAGATAGGGTTATAATAACTATTAAATGCTTTAAAGTTGGGGTTATACTAGAATAGAATTTATTCTACCTAATAAGTATTAAATTATACGATAAAATTTGAAATTAAAATTAAAAATTACTCGTTTTAAAATCTAAATTTAATCTCTATTAAGTTTAAAATTATAAAATTACTGAGGAAAAAATATATATGTTATTCTATTTATTTTGTTTTTATTGAAATTAAGTTGGAATAAAAGTTAAAATCGACTGCTCTTAACTTCATGACAACATGGATACATTTCTGTCTGTAGTGAAGAATGTGTCCTATACGGAACCGTCATTTAGCTTTACGTACCTCAACCGATTAAGACAGTAAAATCGACCTGTAGCCAAAACGGTTAAGGCACGTCAAGCTAAATGACGGTTTCTTATAGGATACAGGTTCGAATCCTGTCGGAGGACGAATATTTTCTGTGAAAATTTCTCGGACATTCAGGCCGGTAAATGTTATTTAATACTGTTTATTATAAACAGAGCATTTACTTAAATACTTGTATCTATAAAAAGAATGTTAAACATAAAAATCTATTTAAATAATTGTCGGACATTGTCCATTTCATAATATGTGACGTCATTTGATACGCCATGATCAGTTATTAATGTACGTGAGAGATTCATTGAAGATTGAAGTTTGTAAGCAGTAAATTCGACCTTGCCAACCGAACGATCCTCAGTGGCCGAATCGGTTAAAGCACGTCAGGCTATATGACGGTTCCGTATAGGATACAGGTTCGAATCCTGTCGGAGGACGAATATTTTCTATGAAAATTTCTCGGACATTCAAGCCGATAAATGCTGTTTAATACTGTTTATTATAAACAGAGCATTTACTTAAATATTAGTATCTAGAAAAAGAATGTATAAACATAAGAATGTCTTAAAATAATTGTCGGACTTTGTCCATTTCACACACACACATATCTATATATATATATATATATATATATATATATATATATATATATATATATATATATATATATAGTTGTGGACAGAATTATTCGCTTCCAATGAATATTTGCATATTCTCTAAGCAAATGCGTATATTTGAAAGTATTTACTGAATTTACCAAAAATACTCGATATCACTGAAAAACAAACGCCAGGAATGGAAAAGGAAAATAAATGTATTAACGTAATAATACAAACTGGTAATACGGGTTAGTAGATCCAGGAATGCGGGTTAGTAGCAATAATATATATACAGTCTTGGTATTGAAGTATCGCGGTATGACTCCTTACTGAGTCTAGGTGTTGTGACGGTGACTCTTGTGTTACCCTCCTCTGATACTACTCTCCGGGTATTCACTGGCGGTAGTATATGTATACCTTGGGTAACTCCATTTGTGTAAAAAAGGGAGACCCCTTAACAAAAAAAAAAGTATTGCTGGTAAAATTATTTGCCTAAAATGTATTGCTGATAATGTATTGATGGTATTTTTTTTTCTTTTACAAAGTATTTCTGGTATTAAGAATTATTTTTACACTTTCATAGTGTTTTGACCCTAATTTGGGGGGTTAACTATTTTCCCATAGTTGGGACCCTAACAGGTGCTACCACCCCGGATCAGGGTGGACCTGGGAACAGCAGCAGTTAAGAGGTATTTCCACGGTCCTCAAAACCTCCTGATAAGAGGTCTTGCTGTTGGACGTAGTTTATCGTCTTACCCAGGACACGGATGTAGTTTATCGTCATACCCAGGACGGGCTTCTAGACCAGGAGAACTTATGAGATTGGAAAGATATCATGGATAAAGAACAGTATTTAGCTATTCTGAAAAATAATATAAAACTAAGTGCCCGAAAGTCGTCACTGGGGCGTCACTGGAGGTTCAAACCTGACAATGGCCGAAAACACACGGCACAAATTGTTACAAAATACTTAGATGACAGCAAAAGTAAGGTATTGGGGTAACCTGTACAAAGTCCTAACCTAAACTCCGTTAAAGATTCATGGGCATATTTGTAAAAGAAAGTAAGAGAAAGACGTACTTCGAATTTGAAGGAAATGGAAGCTATTGCCAAGGAAGAATGAAGCAAAATACGAATCACTGTGTGTCGTGATCTTTTAAAGAACTGTCAAGAATGATTAGAGGCAATAACCAAGAATAAAGGTCACACGATTGATTTCGGAGGCAAAAAGGACAATAATTTTGTCCCATGTTAAATGTTGTTAGTGTTATTTCTATTATTGTTTGACATTAAAATATAATAAAATAATATTGTAGGCATCACTGCACATTCTTTCCAATCCGTTATTTCATCATTTGTGAAAAAAACAGACAAAAAGTTTCCATGGAAACTTGAGGTATTACAGCTTTATTTGTAATTATAGAAGGTGGTGAATAATTCTGTCCACAACTATATATATATATATATATATATATATATATATATACATAAAACAGAGAATGTCTCATATCGAGAATATTTAACATTGAAAAACATAAAGGCAAAAAATTAATTATTTTTAATAATATGTGGAAATCTCCACCCTTTACCTGAAGACGGTCGTGAGACCAGACTTTACTTCCAAAGGTTGAAACGAAAAATGAAAAGAAATTTACACATTTTTGACGGGCAGTACTAAGTATATGTAAATTAACGAAGTGGGGAATTGAGGGGGGAGAGAGACATGATTGAGTTAGATGTAACATTTCTATTCTTTCAAATTTAAATTGCTTGAGGAAATCCAGACATTGACACATTAAATCGGTTAACTTAACGGAAGTTATATATTGATATGGAAGGGAGAGGAGTAAAAGGCATAAAGAGAAAAAGAGAGAAAGAAGTCATGAGAGGAAGTGTCACTAACTTTCTTTGGAATGAAAGGCACGAAATAGACGCTGTAGTTTTGTTTTACTTTGAGAGTCCATAAATATTATAATGTTTGATATAAGTTTGAATGTTTAAACAGTCTATAAGGAATTTAATTATATATTTGTTAAAGTTTTTTTAAAAACTTTATTACAAAAATTTTGGGGATTTAATATGAAATAGTCGATTAGAAAAATATTCATAGAATTTACATTAAAACACTAAAATTTTATTTTCAAATATAAGTTTACTTCTAGTTGTAATTAATTATTAAGGTGATATCTCTATCAGTTTGACTTTTATTCATGAATTTAATTTACGACTATTTTTAGAAATATGTGTAAATTTATTTTCATTTTTCGTTTCAACCTTTGGAAGTAAAGTCTGATGATCTGCGGTCCTTTAAAAGGGCTGTGGTGAAATAATTTATTACATGGAACCTTAAAGTGGTCTGATTTTATTTAAATTATTAGCTCTGATTTACATTGAGCTCTCTGGATTTTATCCTCCTTGGGTCTACCTATACGGATTGCCTAGTTTTTCGTAAACTAAACATATATATATATATATATATATATATATATATATATATATATATATATATATATATATGGTAAAGGTAATAAATCCGTTGGTATATAATCCAAGTGGATTCTAGTAATATAAAATATTAAACTAGATCAATGTATGTATTAATACAGAGCAGGAATTAATGTACAATAAAAATAGAATTCTATTTTTTCGTCGGTTGAAATAATCTTATTCCCTATATGAGCTGATTTGGGATTTTATTGTGAATTAATTATATATATATATATATATATATATATATATATATATATATATATATATATATATATATTGTGTGTAATTAGGCAGCATTTTTTCATTCATACATGTTTCATTAAATAATATAGACAAGTGTTGTCTATTTATTTTATGTAAATTCTTTTCATGTCGTCTGATAAGCTTAATAACATTATCATTAAACGAAGAAAGAAAATCACAATATTGATACATATTTTTTAATCCAATCTAAGCTTTCGGCTTACATAAGCCATTATCAAAGATGACAATTACACAATCTTTCCATACTCAATACTCATCAGATTCACTCTCTCGTGGTCATGTGTGACGTCATGTGCTGTTGTGCGATTTTCGATTTCAGCGTCTTATATGCACGTGTTTATCTTTGCTTGGAAATCATCCATGTAAACAAAAACAGACTATCATCAATTTCTTGTTCGTGTGTTGCTTAATATATTGTGTAATTGTCATCTTCGATAATGGCTTCTGTAAGCCGAAAGCTGAGATTGGATTAAAAAAAAATATGTATCAATATTGTGATTTTCTTTCATTGTTTAATGATAATGTTATTAAGCTTATCAGACGATATGAAAAGAACTGACATAAAATATATAGACAACACATGCCATTTAAGAAACAATGATGGAATTTTCATTTTTTTAAAATTACGTCCTGTAGATGGCGTCCTCCTGTACGAATGCATTCTTGAAATCTGCTGTTGAGATTCCTCATTGACTGCTGCAACATCTCAGCTGGGATACTGTGAATTTCATACTCGTTACTAAAATGGCGAAATGTTTACTTGCTCGAGGTTACTGTCTCGCAGTGTTGGCAATACGCACTTCAAAAATTCCCGTTTTTTGGGGGTAACCCTATATATATATATATATATATATATATATATATATATATACAATACACTAAGTGCTTTTTGTTTGTAAAGTGTGAATCTACTTGAGAAGTCTCCCTTAGTTTGACGATGCCAGATGACAGTGTTGCTGTCATGATAATAACGATCTCTTTGATAATGATTCCTAATCTGTGGGATAAAATATTGAATTTGTGAAAGGCTATAATTTAAAAAATATATCTAAAATTTCTGTGAATTCGTTCCCATCGTAAGGACTTAACAAAATGTATCCTCATATTTAACTACATCGATAAATTAGTCTTAATAGAATATTCTACTGGATGAAAAGCAGGAGATTAATTTGCTATTATTATTACTTTATAAACTAATTTAGCTAGATAATCATTACATAGTAATATAATAATTGAAAATATCTATTTAAAGGCATTCTAATAGTAAGGACATCATTTTTTACATCGTCATTTTTACATCAGGTGTAAACTAGTTACTATATAGATTACAGCTACTATTTATTAGTTTATATTAATATAGAGAAACATTTTCATTACACTGGGTTATATATTTAGTAGTATAATAAAAAGAAAATATGGACAAGGAAAATAAAATTTCACTAAAGATCAAAGCGATTTCGTCTCAATTATATATTTAGGAATCGAGTTATGAGGAAAGACAAAAATCGTTAATTGCCTACAAAGACTCAAATGAAATGATATTATTTCATTAATCTAAGAGATTTTATTAGATGGTCAAAAATAGACATTAGCGCTCCTTTGTGAAAAGTCGAGAAGTAGTACATTGTTAAATGCTGTGTTTTTGCCAGAAATTTTTCTCACCATTTATTCAATATGCCGGATTCATTTCTTTTTCTCCGGGCTAAAATTTATCATAGATCGAATTGCAGAACCCCCCCCCAAAAAAAATGATGATGAACTTGTCAACACTATGCAGTCACTATTAGTCACTATTAATCACTATTAGTATATTTAGTTGGTATGGTTCATTTTGTTTCACGACATATCAACCTCAATGGGTTATTTAATGCCAACAAGATTTTTATTGCTGATAATATTTTTTTCAAAAATATATTGTTGGTCATATTTTTTCTAAAAATGTAATGCTGGTAATATTATTTTTTCAAAAATGTATTGCTGGTAATATTTTTCCTTCAAAAATGAACTGTTGGTAATATTTTTCCTTGAAAAATGTATTTCGGGTAATATTTATTTTCTTAAAAAATGTACTTCTGGTAATAATCTTTCCTTCGAAAAATTTATTGATTGCTGGTATTAAAACCTATTTTTACACTTTCATAATGTATTGACCCCAGTTTGGGGGTTAACTATTTGCCCATAGTTGGGACCCTAAGAGGTGCTACCACTCCAGGTCAGGGTGGACCTGGGAACACCAGTAATTAAGAGGAGGTTCCACGCTGCTCAAAGCCTCCTGAACAGAGGCCTTGCTTGTCGGGTGTAGTTTATCGTTTTACCCAGGACGCGGATGTAGTTTATCGTCTTACCCAGGACTCGGATGTAGTTTATCGTCTTACCTAGGACGCGGATGTAGTTTATCGTTTTACCCGGGACGCGGACGTAGTTTAACGTCTTACCCAGGACGCGGACGTAGTTTATCGTTTTACCCAGGACGCGGATGTAGTTTATTTTCTTAATCCAGGACGCGGATGCAGTTTATCGTCTTACCGAGGACGCGGATTCAGTTTATCGTCTTACCCAGGACGCGGATTCAGTTTATTGTCTTACCCAGGACGCGGATGTAGTTTATCGTCTTACCCAGGACGCGGATTCAGTTTATTGTCTTACCCAGGACGCGGATGTAGTTTATCGTCTTACCCAGGACGCAGTATAATTATCATAAAATTTCAATTCTCTGTTCTACCTAAATTTCGTATTCTTATATCACCAGTATTATCATTACGAATCCAATTTGTTCAAAACCTCAACCAAAAATTTCATAGTACATGGAGCTTTTGGTAATGGTTAACGAACTAGACTGATTGATCACTACTACTGAGATCCATTCTCGATTGGGCGCCCTATAGTTTCGGCCTTGTGGCAAATTAAGCTGAGCTTATTAAATACTAATAATCGAATATAATTAATTATATATATATATATATATATATATATATATTGTGTGTATTTAGGCAGCATTTTTTCATTCATACATGTTTCATTAAATAATATAGATAAGTGTTGTCTATTTATTTTATGTAAGTTCTTTTCATATCGTCTGATAAGCTTAATAACATTATCATTAAACGAAGAAAGAAAATCACCATATTGATACATATTTTTTAATCCAATCTAAGCTTTCGGCTTACATAAGCCATTATCGAAGATGACAATTACACAATATTTCCATACTCAATACTCATCGGATTCACTCTCTCGTGGTCATGTGTGACGTCATGAGCTGTGGTGCGATTTTCGCTTTCAGCGTCTTATATGCACGTGTTTATCGTTGCTTGGAAATCATCCATGTAAACAAAAACAGACTATCATCAATTTCTTGTTCGTGTATTGCTTAATATATTGTGTAATTGTCATCTTCGATAATGGCTTATGTAAGCCGAAAGCTTAGATTGGATTAAAAAATATGTATCAATATTGTGATTTTCTTTCTTCGTTTAATGATAATGTTATTAAGCTTATCAGACGATATGAAAAGAACTTACATAAAATATATAGACAACACTTATCTATATTATTTAATGAAACATGTATGAATATATATATATATATATATATATATATATATATATATATATATATATATATACACACACAAAAAAAAAACTCATATGGAGAATAAGCTTATTTCAACCGACGAAAAAATAAAATTCGTCAGTCTTATTCAACCCCGGTATAGACTGAGTTCATGTCAATGAGGAGCGAAATCATTACGATAGTAATGGCCAGCTTGTTAACAAAGTTACTTGTACTCAATCAGCGATGTGGATAGAAACGAATGATGTTTGGGGTAATCGATGCTAAGACTGACCATAGAAAGAAGGTATCCATCAGTGTGGTCTACTTCTCTCATTGCCCTCCCCTTCTTTCTGTCCACTCTCTAATGTGTTCTGTTCTTCCATGTTGGTTGCCAGGATACCGAGCACCTGCAGATTTCTGGGCCTCTCTTCAAGTTCATCCGCATTGATCCGTGAATGTTAAATTTGTATTTTAGGTTCGTTTTCCCACCCGAGTCTCACAGTACACCGGCAGTTGTAAAGTCACGAGCGGCCCTTTTTTTTGCCATCGACGTGAACGAGGTCGACAATCACCAGACGGGAGTTTTTGTTCTAATCGTCTGAACAGTACCTCCTGTCCGCCCGTCCCCACCGTCTTTTGTAAGGTGGAGTGCCGACCGAAATATTTGTACTTTGTGAACGAAACTAATTGTACTGATTGTAAGATATTGTTAAACGCCAAGAGAGAAAAGCATGTTCTTTGTATAAAGTAGTCAAGCATTTGAATTCAACTTTTTGACAATTTTTCAATGCTTTTAATTTGCCTTCTCATCACCCCCACCAAGCGATTATATCACCCTGTCGTATTTGGTACTCACTATGATTAATTATTTTTAATAAAAAGAAATTGTAGAAGCCAAGCTGACACTTGAATATCCAAGTAAAATATTCAGGTAAATAAAACGGTGTACAGAAAATTACACCCAAACAGCTTAAGCCATGAAAAATTCAACCTTTAGAAAACTTCACGCAAGTATTATTTTTTAAATTGTCTCTTTGATATCAGACTCAGTTTAATTAAAGGTTTGATATTGAAACTAAGATATAATCAATAATTTACTGATATATTAAGTCTAATTCCTGTCTGCTCTTTTACTTGGACATATACAGAATGTGCTGGATAAATTGTCGCCATTTTATATTTTTAATTTAGCGCATGCGCGTTGATTGGCTTTGAATTTGTCGACTGCACGGTATAGTAGGGTCAGTTGGGCACCGTCTGTGAGAAAAAGAGAACTATGGCGCAATTCACTCCGCCAAAAATTTTGGAAGCGGCATGCTGTACTGATTGGGAGTAGTGCGTTCCTGGGTTAAGTGTGTGACTGCTGGAAGACCATATATCTGGCAACAGGACTCTGCACCATGCCACACAAGCAGGAGAATCCAGTCAGGGCTGTCAGACAATTTCTGCGACCAAATCACCACTTACATCTGGCCACCTAACTCCCCAGACTGCAAACCCCCTTGATTATTATGTGTGGGCCACAGTTGAGCGACAAAACTCGTTTCAACACCAAAGATGAATTGAATGCAAGGATTATGGCTACATTCACTAACTTAAACAAGGAGACCGCCCAGAAGAGTTGCAAAAGATTCCGAAGTCGTCTGAAGGCCGTGGTTGAAGCCAATAGCGATTTTATTGAATACATTTACTCCTCAGCATTTCAAGATATTTTTGTGTAATTTTGATAAATATATTTGTTAAAATGAAATGTCAAAGTTATTTTCAAATTTACGTAATTTAAATGACAATTTACCCATCGCAGCCTCTCTCTCTCTCTCTCTCTCTCTCTCTCTCTCTCTCTCGATATATATATATATATATATATATATATATATATATATATATATATATATATATATATTAGATGAAATGGATTACATCCGACAAATATTTAATATATTTTCTGTTTATTCGCTATTTTTATGGACACAACTGATTTGAGTAAATGCTCTGTTTTTAATTAAACAGTATTCATTCCATTTACCGGCCTGAATGTTCGAGAAATTTTGTCAGAGAACGCATATTTTCTCCGAAATTTCTCGAACATTCAGACCGGTAAATGGAATTAATACTGTTTAATTAAAAACAGCGCATTTACTCAAATCAGTTGTATCCATAAAAATAACCTATAAACAGAAAATATATTAATATATATATATCAATATATACACACACAATATATATATATATATATATATATATATATATATATATATATATATATATATATATATATATATATATTACTAAATACAATAAAAGATAATTTTGCCCTCCTATTTACACATGGCCAATGCTATTTTTTGTTCTGTTCGATACAAGAAGTAGCAAACCTTAAATATTTCAAATATAAAAATGGAATTGTATTAATACAAGGCTATCATTTGTAAGTGGTGGTTCTATTTTTAACCTTATGGGTGGCCGCTTAGAAATACCAGGAGCCGTGTGCTTGGATGTGCGGCTGGTGTAACGGATAACGGCTCGGAATTGGAAAACGAAGAGCCGAGTTCCAACTCCAGTCGGGTTCGATATATTCACTTATTTACAATAAACATTTAAAAGAAATTGTATAATAAAATATACTTAATCATCTTTTAATACGTTTCAGTGGAATTTTCCGGAATGAATAACTGCCTTTTAAAGAACTTTACAGTACAGTTTGCTTTTCAATCGTTGTAAATTTAGTGATAGCAACTCAACATTACACTTCGATGTTTTAGTGTCTTGAAGTATATTTCATTGCAAAATGAAACATCCATTTGGATTCTTCCATTACAAAAATTTAAAACTAAATTTATAGATAAAAACATTCAGTATTTTTATATATTTGAAAGGTTTGTTCTAAAGGTCTATTTAACTTGTCGTTATAAAGAAATCAGTTACAAAAGGATACAGCTTCCCCACTCAAAAATTTGGCACGACTATTAGAGTAAATCTGAATGAAGACGATTAAATGAATCGTCTTTTTTACGACCAACGATGAGATTGATTAGATTAGGTTGTCACGCGGATGACAGTCTGTGTTGTCGACACAAAAATAGAATCAACAACAACCTTCCTTCAAATAATCGTCTTCCTGTACTTGTGTTTTGCGCTTATGCCCTCACGGTACGCTTAGACAAAGAAGTCTCGGTTTCCCTGCTTGAATACTACAGAGAAAACTTTCACTGCCTCATCCATCTGCTTTCTGATGGTCGGCATATCACTACAGAGAGGCGTACATATCACGCTCAAGAAACTGAACTCAGCCCGCCATTGCTCTCTGAGAACTCTTTCAGCTGTTTATGTCGACACATATCGCAACTTCGAGCACTGCACATCAATCAGGCAAGGTAATCGAGCCAGTGAAATGGTCAAGTCAACCAGATCTAATAAAATTTCTTCACACTGAAAACATTGCAAGCAGCGGTAACCGTCAAATGTTATCTATTCGTCCATTTCATATAAAACTCCTTGAAATCAGCGGGGCAAAATGATTTTGAGAAACAGGTGGCCATTTTCTCTCGCCGATTTCGTCGCGAAATTCCCTGACAACGGCGCCCATCAACGACTGTTTCTTCTGCTCTGATAATCAATTTGTTCTGGTCAGAAAAATCCAGCAGAACATTGCAATCTTTAGTGCTGTGATATTTTATGTTGACTTTATGTCTCAGCCTTCTGTGTGTTTCATATTTCGATATTTAGCAGATTCTACTGTAGTTTCTTTTTTATTACATTCTTACTTTGCATGGCGTCAGACAGAGCCAGAATCGGTAAATAACGTTACTGACAGCTTTTAAATTCATATAAAAATATGTACCCGTGTGAAACCACTTGTTCGGCCTGGTTTAACGTTAAGCACTGGCAACATATTTCTCTTGACCAAACTTAAATATTATTTTTAATTTGACAATTTTTATATCAAATTTTTGTTCAATTATTCCGACATTTTATGGCCACATTAAAAAAAAAAAACAAATATTGATTTATAATTTTGCCCATGTCCAGATCTATAAAAAAAATTCCAACCCCGAACAATACATTTTTAATTCTCTATTCAACAAAACCTAGTAGCGAACTTCTCCATATGACGAAATTTGCTTTGTTTGAAAAGATCTCTTCGTGAAGCCTTATTATTTATTCTCTTTCTATGTACATCCCTCTCACTTTTATTTCTCTTTCTCTTTCTCTCTCCCCCCTCCCTCTCTCTTTCTCTCGCTCTGTCTCTATATATAAATGACTGTACATGTGTGTGTGTTTCTGTGCGTGTGCGCACGCGCGTGTGTATACAAAAACTAAATCAGACTGCTCATTTTTCGCTTTTTCTGGACGTATCTATCTATTTATTTCTCTCTATCTCTCTCTCTCTCTCTCTCTCTCTCTATCTATCTATCTATCTATCTATCTATATATATATATATATATATATATATATATACATACATACACTACGGTGGAGTAGTGGATAGCGAGTTGGATTGAGAAATCGGAGGGCCTTAGTTTGAATTCCATTCGAATCCATTACATTCACTTACTTGGGAAAGGAGTGAATCCTCTTCTTCTCCCTCCAGCTATGGCTAAATAGCAGAACAGATTAGGGTTCTATAGCCTTGGATGGCAACTGGTCTAGGAGAAGGACAACTCTGAATTCAAAACCTGCGGAGGGTCGTTTGGGGACCTTGTGGCACCTAGTGCACCAAGTCTCTGTATTCGGCCCTTCAAAAAGTGTGGATGGTCCTGCACGAAACCTTCACTACTATAATCATATCTCATGTGCAAGTGTCATGCTTGACCCTCATACGTCAAATTCGACGGGAGAGTCGAGTATATATATATATATATATATATATATATATATATATATATATATATATATATATATATCGAGTATATATATATATATATATATATATATATATATATATATATATATATATATATATGTATAATGTGTATATATATATATATATTATATATATATATATGCAATTTTTTATATGTGCGCGGTACTTATTGGAAAGCGCTCAATATCATTGATAGAGCTAACATACTTAGTTGTATTGACTTGAGTTTGTGATCCTGGAAAAAGGACGTGAAACCCAGGGTGACAAACTCACATCAATCCAACTAAATATATATATATATGTGTGTGTGTGTGTGTGTGTGTGTGTGTGTGTATTCGTGCGTTTGCGTGTGTGTCCTGTGGTCTGACTTACTTCAGAGACTAAACTCCTCTCAAAATGAGAATTCCTCTAAATTTATTTGATAACTGCTTTTTGTTCTCTCTCTCTCTCCCTCTCTCCCTCTCTCTCTCTCCACCTCTCTCACTTTCTCTTTCTCTGTCTGTCTTTCTCTGTAACCCCCCCTCTCTCTCTCTCTCTCTCTATCACTCATCGGCTTACCGCCATATGACGATTAAACAACGGTTTCCGAACGCTCACCGAAGTTAAGCCACGTCGATCCTGGTCAGTACCTAGATGGGTGGCCGCTTAGGAATACCAGGAGCCGTATGCTTGGATGTGCGGCTGGTGTAACGGATAACGGCTCCGAATTGGAAAACGGAGAGCCGAGTTCCAACTCCAGTCGGGTTCGTTATATTCACTTACGGGCAAGTATCCTTCGCAAAGGGATGAATTCGCCCCATCACCTCCCCAGCTATGGGTTAATCAGTAGAACTTGTATCAATAAATCGCTAATGTCTCCCAAAATATTCTTACAATGTAAAAACATTTTCTGGCTTTAAACAATCTACAAAAGGTTGATAAGCCGTAAATAACAAATAAATCTCCTTCTCTCTCTCTCACTCTCTCTCTCTCTCTCTCTCTCTCTCTCTCTCTCTCTCTCTCTCTGGAAAACCAACAGCATTGGTGAAGCGAAGGACTTGTAGTGAACAAAACAATATTGAGATTTAAAATTCAAATGCTAAGCACTGACTCAAATATGTAAAATAAATTCAATCGAGACATGCAAAATTAATGTTGACATTGCAAACGAAATATGAGCAAAGTACTTATGATCTGTCTGTGTGTCTTGAAAAGGCAAGAGCTAAAAGGTTTCTAGATACACGAATTTCTAGATATCGAACTAGACTGGATAATAATGACAGAAAAAATAAACACGCACAAATTATTAAAATTGAAACCTAATCGTTCTTATACTGACAGGCTATGTTATAGCCCCATCAGTTTTCTCAGTGGTATCCGTCATAGTGAACTGAATAAGAGAAGAGTCTTGTAGACCATGTAAATAAATATCTAGAGTATTAAATTATGGATTGTATAGCACCAGACTTACAGCTATATTACGTTGAATACACCGGTTGTCGTCCGATCGTAAACCGACATGCTTACGGCTATATATCACTTTGAATACACCTTCTCTCGTTCGATCGCATACCGACAGGCTTAGAGCCATTTAACTTTGACTACGCCAGTTCTCGTCCGATCGCATCCGAACAGAATCTATGCCCATTCGAGAGCTTCCATGATTGCTATCTCAGCTTTCACCTAAAAGTGTAAAGGTGATATTTAAATATGGATTCTAGATTTAAGTAGGGTCAAAATTGTTTGCTATGCTAGGAAACATTCACGTGGTCAGCATCGTGCCCTGGTGGCAAGTGATAAGGATGTTGTACTTTCGTCTTTCAAAGAATCTTCTATTTGGGGCACTAATCTGCTAGAAGCTAGATAGAAAATGCAAAGACACTTAAAAAAGAAAAATAAAGAAAGAAGGGCGCCATTCTTTTCTTATCTCAATTCAACCAGCATCATTATGAAACAGGTGTCACGGCGACATAGAGTACATAACTCTCACACTCGTCGCAAGAAAAAGACTAAAAGAGGCAGCACCAATCTTGAAGCCTATGTTTAGAAGTGTCCACTCCCTGTATAAGCCTCACTGATCACATCCGTGGAATACCCTCTCAGATATTCAATTACAAAAGACAATTTGGCACTTGCGGTGGAGCATAGCATTACAATGATACACCTCTCATTCGATCGCATACCGACATGCTGACAGCTATAGTGAACAAAAACAAGATTTAGATTTAAAATTCAAATGCTAAGCACTGACTCATTGATTTTGTTAGAAATTAAAAAAGACTCTAATTTACAAACTTTGCTTAACACACATGCAAAAGCGAATCCAAAACAAAACTCTTGAAATTTCACATCTTGATGCGAAATGTTTTTCGGTCAATAGAAAACTAGGAAACATTTAAAAACAAAATTCAAATAATCTTCAATTCTCAGAAACAAATTCTTTTACGGACCATTTTGGGAGCCGACGCGAAGTTTGTTCGTGTCTAATGGAAAGGCCCGAATCATATCCGGGAGTGAATTCCAAAATGACCTTTTCAAGCCCCACAAACAAAATAAAAGACGGGCAAGTTCGCCTGTCACCAGAGAGAAGGAGACGAGCGTATTAACACGTCCCTTGACAAACGTCAAGCGATCGTTATTATTACCGCTACCTTTCTCCCTCACCTCTTTTATACTTCATAAACGAACGGAATATTTTAAGACTGAGCTATTACTTTAAAGACATTCCTACACTTTGAAAACGCTCATACATACATACATACATACTTATTTTCCTGCCTATGTACACATAAACTCATTCTTGCAAGGACTACTACGAACATTTTGACGACTGTGTATCAACCAAAATACATTAATTTTATTTGTAAAGACCTTAATTGATTTATATATATATAAATTTTTTTTGTTTCACTTTACAATTTGATTTTCTAGTTTTATACCCCTCTTATGATGGACTATCTAACTAACAAGGCCAAATCAAACTATTTCAACACTCATACACTATCAAACTGTTTCAACACTCATACACTTTACTATAACTGATAACCCACTATAGATCTTTCCTTTGATTCCCGATTCCAGAGATAAAAATGAAATTATTCTTTTTAAAGTTACTAAACGTCACGTGATAATATAATAAAAGGAATTCATTTCCATCAGAAAGTTGACTCTCCATGCAATTCTTAGGAGACTCAAAAGATTTTTTTCTTTAATTTTGAATATTCGAAAAAGAATTTTAAAGATAGCATCATAAAAACACCCGATAGCAAAACATTAGTCGTAGATGCCATTTTCTATTTTAGATTTCAATGCATTTTTCTGATTATACGGATATTACTTGTCTATTTAAAGGTTTTCTGCTCGACATATTTTCTCTCAGTCTCCAAGATATCTAATTCCATCTCCCGAATTAGACCAACTTCTTCAGTATCAATTTTTACACTCAAAGAATATATCTCCAGTATTTATCTCAAATCGATTGCACGTTTTCAGAATTCGGCTGTCTTGATACAAAACAGCAGAGACATATCCCTCTGACCTTTTGAGGGCGTATTGATCATTTTCTTTAGCCTGATTGAATCCCGAATTTGGTTCTTCGTGTCAATAGGGACGGAAATAAACATAAAATAATAAAGTATTTCCTAAGTGAAGAGAACATTGAGGAATTTACACACGGGTGGCCAAGTAGACATAATTCAATTGAGAAGTATTATTTTCAAACTATTCTCAAAATTATGTTTTACAGACAGATTTCGGGGGGGGGGGGTGAAAGGAAAGAACTTCGACATTTTTATGCAAAAACATGCTAACACGCTCACGTATTGTAAATTCTCAATATTAATAATGGTTTGATAACAGAATTAGCTAATCTCTGTGGTTGACGAAGAGACAATCTCGGTTTGGGGCCACAGGTATAATTTGTGTTATTGAAAATGAGTACATTTTATTTTGAACATAGTAAAAATAATTTTCTACATATGAAAATATGACGGAGATGAACACGGTTTTTCTTTCCCATTTCTGTCGTTCTAATGTGACAACTGAGGTGTCAGGATCAACTCTAAAAGACAGATTTGCGCATTATTGTTAAAGGGATAATACTAGATTTTAAAAAAATTGAATATATACAAGAAAAGACTGTTTTATTTCAGTCTTATGGTCTTTTAGACAGAGCTCATAATGAGCCGTTTAATTTTTTATTGAATGAAGCATTGTCTATCATAAATATTCGTTTATTTTTCACCTAGTCTCTTACTTGCTTCTTAATTTTAGGTGCATTTTATGGATGATTTCTCTGTCCGTTAATCTAAGGTCAGGAGTCGACACACGCAGTCCGGTAATAAGAGACGAGCTTTCCGTAACTTTCGTATTTACGTCCGTTGTTTTAATCGATACGCTGCAAGAATTTGACGAATTTGCAAAAGAACAAATCGAAAAAGATAAAACCATCATCCCCTCTCTGCGCCATATTTTTTTTACTTTTGTACTAGTGGACACTATTTACATTATTCGGACTATTGTCCTCATCTTTGTCGCCATATTTATTACAACGTTTCGGCCATTCAGTATCTGTCTATATTTCTGAGATGAGGTATTATGTACACTATTTACATTATTCGGACTATTGTCCTCATCTTTGTCGCCATATCTATTACAACGTTTCGGCCCTTCAGTATCTGTCTATATTTCTGAGATGAGGTATTATGTACACTATTTACATTATTCGGACTATTGTCCTCATCTTTGTCGCCATATCTATTACAACGTTTCGGCCCTTCAGTATCTGTCTATATTTCTGAGATGAGGTATGATGTACAGTATTTACATTATTCGGACTATTGTCCTCATCTTTGTCGCCATATCTATTACAACGTTTCGGCCCTTCAGTATCTGTCTATATTTCTGTGATGAGGTATTATGTACACTTTTTACATTATTCGGACTATTGTCCTCATCTTTGTCGCCATATTTATTACAACGTTTCGGCCCTTCAGTATCTGTCTATATTTCTGTGATGAGGTATTATGTATACCATTTACATTATTCGGACTATTGTCCTCATCTTTGTCGCCATATTTATCACAACTTTTCGGCCTTTCAGTATCTGTCTATATTTCTGAGATGAGGTATTATGTACACTATTTACATTATTCGGACTATTGTCCTCATCTTTATCGCCATATTTATCACAACTTTTCGGCCTTTCAGTATCTGTCTATATTTCTGAGATGAGGTATTATGTACACTATTTACATTATTCGGACTATTGTCCTCATCTTTGTCGCCATATTTATTACAACGTTTCGTCTATATTTCTGAGATGAGGTATTATGTACACTGTTTACATTATTCGGACTATTGTCCTCATCTTTGTCGCCATATTTATTACAAAGTTTCCGCCCTTCAGCATCTGTCTATATTTCTGAAATGAGGTATTATGTACACTATTTGCATTATTCTGACTATTGGCCTTATTTATTGTACGCTCCGGCCTTCTTCAGGTGGTTGCAATGTCGAACTGTTACACTGTTCTAGTTCCACGTGCTATGTCTAATGGATGTCAGTTATCGCCTGTTAATTTCCCTCTGCCTTAACCGGGTATTGAACTCACACCTTTTGGGGTCCTGTCACTGGATCTAACCAACGCCTTTATCCACTGTGCCATGTGTCCTTGAGGACATCTGTGTATGATTTTCTGGTTATTATAAACCTAATGTCTTCAGTCATCATATTTTTACCAGTGCTTATATTGCAATTTTTGCTGTTATCATTATATGTTTTTACCAGATCTCATATTGCAACTTTTGTTGTTATTATCGCTTTTCTCTGGCACTCCTTATTACTGGTTACCGTATTGTATTCATTTCTATGCTTGGTCGGCTCAGGAGATTTTTGTGGCCTAGCATATGTGATGATTCCTTAAGTTTACGAATTTTCCAACCATGTTCTTTGTATATGATTTCAACCTGATCCCACAGAGGGCGGTGATCTCCCTTCTCTCTCCGTATGTGGTCAGCCACACCTGATTTTCCCACTTCCCCTCGTATTACAGCTTTCTGGTGTTCTTGAAGCCTCACCTTAAGGGGGCGGCCTGTCTCCCCTTTATATTTCTTTCCACAGCTGTACTAGTGGTGTTAGTAACAGAAGTTATGGGCATGTGGTTAGAACGTTCGCATTCAGACCATGAGACCCGGGTTCGAATCTCACCATGGTCGATTTGTCAGGAAAGAGACTTCCTGATATTATCGGACTCGAGGGGTCGACCCCTGCGTGCGGCACCTTTGTAAACTGCCTGAAAACCATACTCACCAAGACTTGTGGGTGAAATTGGGTAGACGGAACCCTTGGGGGCCATTAATAGCTGTGCTAGTACGAAGTCACAAGTCATCGTGGCTTGATTTGCTGGTATTGTTGAAATTATAGATCACGCTAGATAACACGTTCTTTCCCGGAAACTTTAACAAAGATCTGCTCGGCACATTTGCAGTATAAACCACAGGTGGGCTCTGTGAGTATTGAATAAACACTGCTACCCGCCCTAATAGACTGGTATCCTCGAGTACGAGTGGCCAGATATACATAAATGTATTCCGTCCTAGGTAAGACATTAAACTACAACCGCGCCCTGGGTAAGACGATAAACTACGTCCAGCAGCAAGGCCTCTGATCAGGAGTTTTAATTGCAAGTGTTCCCAGGTCCACCCTAACCCGGGGTGGTAGCACTCGTTAGGGTCCCATCTATGGGCAAATAGTTAACTATTACCAGCAATTCCGTTTTGAAAAAATTATTACCAGCAATACAATTTTGAAGGAAAAATATTACCAGAAACAGATTTTTGAAAAAAACATTACCAACAATAAAAAATGATGTCGGCATTAAATAGCCCATTGAGGTTGATATGCCGTAAAACAAAATAAACCAAACCAATCTAAACCAAAGAATACATATTCTATTCATACGAATCTATCCTAAAAATGTTGTCGGCAGTAAATAATCCATTGAGGTTGATATGCCGTAAAACAAAATAAACCAAATCAATCTAAACCAAAGAATACATATTCTATTCATACGAATCTATCCTAAAAATGTAAATTAAATAACACATTGAAGTTGATATGCCTTAAAACAAAATAAACCAAACAAAACCAAACCAAACAGAAGTATTCATTTTGTTTTAGTTTTTATTAGATAATACATTATAAAATGTTATTACTAATTTTGACTGGCATTTATTTTGCGATAAGAAACAACGAAAAATAAAGATGAAAGTAAATTGTAGTCAAAATTAACAATAATGAATTATTAATGATAATTAATTATTAAGTTTGAATTATTATCTTAATCAAAATGGACTCGAAGTTTCTAATCAAAACTTGCTTCTTTATTTCTTGTTTACTACGCGTAACAAGTTATATATATATATATATATATATATATATATATATATATATATATATATATATATATACATACATGTTGGGCATGAAACTCCGAGTCGCGCTTTCGGTGAGGGATAATATGTATATCTATTAACATATACTTAATTGTTCTGTTGTATTACATTGACCACTGTTTTACTAATACCAGCATATGTGCGATAATATATATATATATATATATATATATATATATATATATATATATATATATATATATATTGTGTGTGTGTGTGTATTTAAGCAGCAATTTTTCATTGATGCATGTATCATTAAATAATAAAGACAAGTTTTGTCTATTTATTTTAAGTAAATTCCTTTCGTATTGTCTGATAAGCTTAATAATATTATCATTAAAAGACAAATGGAAATCACCATATTGTTACATATTTAAATCCTATCTAAGCTTTCGGCTTACATAAACCATTATCAAAGATGACAATTACATTTCAATATATATGTTTTGTCCGTGTATTGGTTGATATATTGAAATGTAATTGTCATCTTTGATAATGGCTTAGATAGATAGATAGATAGATAGATAGATAGATAGATAGATCTGAATAGACTTTGATAAATATGAATAGACCGTGAAAGATAGATCTGAATAGACTTAGATAGATAGATAGATAGATAGATAGATAGATAGATAGATAGATAGATAGATAGATATTAATAGATTTTTATAGATATGAATAGACTGTGATAGATAGATAGATAGATAGATAGATAGATAGATAGATAGATAGATAGATAGATAGATAGATATTTGTGTGTGGGAGATGGGATGAATAGATAGATAGATAGATAGATAGATAGATAGATAGATAGATAGATTTGTATTAAATATTCCTTCTTTTATTTTGGGCAAACTTAAAGAGTGATACATGCGAGGTTTTGTCTACTTTACAATGTAATAAGATTTCTTGCACCATCCGAGAAGTTACGTGACTTGTAATATTCTCACCTGGCAGCATTTTCCCGCTTTTTTCTTTGGCTTCGACGTAATATCGGCTGATATATTGGTTTGGAAGACGAGGCTTCATTTCATTGGATTATTGGAAAGATGGCAGAAAGGACGAGAAAAGGAGGAGAAGTAAACAGATACCGAAAGAAACAAAACCCGGGCGCAAAAGGAAAAGGAAAGAAAAATTTTAGCGGAAAAGAAAGAAAGAAAGAAAGAAAGAAAGGAAAAGAAATAAATAAATGAAAAGAAAGAAAGAAAGAAAGAAAGAAAGAAAGAAAGAAAGAAAGAAAGGAAAAGAAATAAATAAATGAAAAGAAAGAAAGAAAGAAAGAAATAAAAAAGAAAGAAAGAAATTAAAAGAAATAAATTTAAAGAAAGAAAGAAAGAAAGAAAGAAAGAAAGAAAGAAAGAAAAGAGATGAATTTCAAGCGTGTTACATCAGGTCCGAGCTGCAGGCCAATCACGTTTTCCGCCCTCGGGGAAAACTTTGTCGTCCGCAGAACGGAATGTGACCAAAGATGCTGTTGGCCTATCATTCATTCTTCGAGTGCTTGGCTGTCAGTTCCCTTTCTTTCTGACAACCAGGCTGGTTTTCAAGAGAATTCCATCACGCCTAACCGCTATCAACGCCACATTCCTACATGGCGACAATTGATTCCCCGTACCGAAACCCCCACCCACCCAACAATTGTCAGGAAGAACAACAATCAACAAAGATGAACGCTAAGAACAAAAGGAACGAGCTGGAATTTGATAAAATGTAAATATTCTCAACCAATTTTTTTATTTGATAGGGTGCACCTGCATTTCTTCTGTTCCTTCTTTAGAATGCAAAAACTGTTTCTTTACTTCTTTTAACTTATTTCTTTGCATTAGACGTCAAATCATTCATACTTGCATTGAATGCTGCTGCCATATATGGTCTGCTGCTCCTGCTGCTCAACACGAGTTTCCTCGACGAAACCCAGGCACGGATATGCAATGTGATAGGTCCTGTTCTGGCATCTCGTCTACAGTCACTTTCTCACAGAAGTGATGTGGCTTCCCTCTGTCTTTTCTACAAGCATTTTCATAGCAAACTGCTCTGACGAGCTAATTTCACTGGTACCCCAACTGCATGAATTTAACCATGCTATTAGGTTGGCATCCATTTCACTGCCGAAACAGTTAAATATAACCTCCTCTTCTACTCCAACAATTTATTCTCTCGCACTTCCCGACAGTGGAACTCCCTTCCTCTTACTTGCTTCCCAGATTGCTATAATCTTCAAATATTCAAATGTAATGTCAATCGACATCTTCTGATACCTTGATCCTGATCCCTGTCCTTCTCTATATCTTTTCCTCAAACACCCCTCTTTACTCTCTCGCTCTCTCTGTAACCCTTTGGGTACTAGTGGCACTCTTGCCCTGCTTGGGGTGAAATGCTTTAAAAAGTCATCCTCTCTCCTCCTCATCCCCCCTTTCTCCCTCTCTCTCTCACTCTGTCTCACTATCACTCTCTCTCACACTGTCTCACTCTCTCTCACTATCTCTCACTATCAGTCTCACTCTCACACTATCTCACTCTCTCTCACTCTCTCTCACTATCAGTCTCACTTACTCTCACTCTCTCTCTAAATCTCTCTCACTATCACTCTCTCTCACCCACACTCTGTCTCACTCACTCTCTCTGAATCTATCTCACTATCACTCTCTTTCTCTTATTCTCACTCTGTCTCACTCCCTCTCTCACTCTCTCTCACTCTCACTCTGTCTCACTCTCTCTCACTCTCTCTCATAATCACTCTCTCTATCACTTCCACTCTCTCTCTCATAATCACTCTCTCTCACTCTCACTCTGTCTTACTCTCTCTCTCACTATCACTCTCTCTCTCTCACTCTCACTCTCTCTCACTCAATCTCTCTCTCTTGTGCAATTCGTTCATGTCTTTCTTCATCTTTTTTTCGATTTCTACTTCCCTTCTCTTCCTTCTTTTTCACTTACACCTTCTTTTTCCCATTTCTCTTTCCTCCACTACTTCCTCCATTAATTTCTCTCGTCTTCTTCTTTTCTTTCCTTCTTCTTCTTCCCTTCCTTCCTCCTTTCCTGTTGTCAATTTTTCATTCTCCAAAGCCCTTTTCGCAGAATCATTAACACCGATTTTCTATCTATGTGATAACTTTTCCCGACAATTTTTGATCAAATTCTACACTGAATTCTTTCTCGTTCCACGCATGGCTGAACGAAAATGCAATTCGGGAGGCGTTTTCGCTTTTAAATCGTCAAGTGACGACTAAATGCTTTATTGCAGAGAGCAATCTCTCTGACACAAGTCAACGAAGAACGGTACTTTTCCCAAACCTTTTATTGCTTTGTGTTGCTAAGACACTAAACTCATCAGTTTATGGATCAGTTGGCATTAGTTTAAACCCAAGAAGGGACATCTCACCATTCACTCATCAGTATATATGGCGATGTTTTAATAATTGTAAAATCCAGTATATAGATGAGATATAACTGCTATCATACTATACATGTTTTTAAAAAGGCCCTTACGTTATATTCACTGCACTGATTCGATGATATTCGTCACAAGCTGGAGTTCCTAACACCTGAACAGTCATTTGTAAGAGTTTCCAGTCAAAACTTGGAGTTTATTCCATGTGATCACCCATTTGTAAGAGTGTCCAATCAAAACTTTCAGTTGATTCCATGTAAACACCCATTTGTAAGAGTTTCCAATCAAAACTTTCAGTTGATTCCATGTAAACACCCATTTGTAAGAGTTTCCAATCAAAACTTTCAGTTGATTCCATGTAAACACCCATTTGTAAGAGTTTCCAATCAAAACTTTCAGTTGATTTCATGTGAACACCATTTGTAAGAGTTTCCAATCAAAACTTTCAGTTCATTCCATGTAAGTAACCATTTGTAAGAGTTTTCAATCAAAACTTTCAGTTGATTCCATGTAAACACCTATTTGTAAGAGTTTCCAGTCAATAATTGTTTCCTACTGAATGAATTTTGTTAATGATACGAACGCAGAACGCGAAATAACTAATTGCTCCCATTGCTATGTCGTCTGTTTAAATGGATATTTAGAAGCTAGAAATAATTACGTTTTTGGTCAACTCAGCGGATCACCCCGTTTGTTTAAAAATCTATTACAATTGAAAAAGATTAAAAACTGGAAAATAAAGAACATTACAAAACTGACCCCAGAAAGAAATTACTAATAAATGTCGACAATCGAACGGCGACAAAGATGCAATGACAAAATATTGAGATGAAGGATATGAGTTAAATGAGACAAAAAAATCACTAAGGGGCTTCGAACTGCACAGAATTATTCAACTCTTATAAATAGAATGTATGTAATATTAGTAGAATGGGCGAACTGAGTGGAAAAATCACCGATCTGTGGGTTGATAATTGTATAGTAGGAGAGGGAAATGGAGAGAACAATTAGTGATTGTAGAAGGTAAATATCGTTCCTATATCGAAATATTCGTTTTTTGATGCCAGATGCGGAATTTAGAGAAGGTATTGTGTAATTATTTATAGTAGATTCTGATTTTATGTTAGAGTATGAATTCTGGAAATATATCAACTTCAAATCAGTTATTCCCAAGAAAATGCACAGCTGTGTTTACTGTGTTTTCGGCAATGTGATTATTCTGGAAAAAAAAACATATTTCAATGGAAATGTCTATGAAAAATAAAGTTGTAAATTCTATTAAGTTATTTTTTGATGACCAACGTAAACACGACTGCTTCATTTTAAACTTATTAAAGAACAATCACATACAACCCAAAATTATTCGAGTGCTTGTAAAACCTATAATCACCACGAGTCGAAATGATAAACGTACTGGTTATTTAATGTTGCGCGTGCTTTCGTTAAACCTTATTCATTGAAGTGGCTGTATTCAGTTCGAGCCTAGCAATTGAAATCAACACGATGATTTTTGTGTACTCTTATAAGTATGAAACATCGAGGTTGCACAGACAGGGTTCAGTTATAATATCATAAGAGAGAAAAGAAAATGAAAGATTGAGTTTTCAACATTAAAATTCATAATCCATTGCGAGAAAAGAAAGGATTTTTTTACAAGGTAACCAAAAAAGTTCTGAAAAAAAGTTTTAAAATTCGGACAGCCGAATAAATACAAATCTAAAAATCTAAATATAAAAAACACGCGCACCGTGCCCGGCCATCAGTTATAAGCCGGACAGCTGTGAGAAGTGTCTAGAGATCTCGTTCGGGGCTGTTTGCTTTACGAATTCAAAGTGGGCTTATCAGCAGCTGCATCAAGTCGCCGCATATGTCAAGCGTTTGGGGATAGGGCTGTGGATGAACGTACTGCAAGGCGTTGGTTTCGAAAATTCAAGTCGGGAGATTTGTCTCTCCATGATGAGCCTCGCAGTGGACGACCACAGGTCTTGAATGACGGAGTCCTGAAGGCGGCCTATGTAGAGGACAGTAGTCTAACGTGTGGTGAACTTGCAAGACAGTTCAACGTTTCCGATGAAACAGTTAGACTTCACCTGCACCTACTAGGTAAGACGTACAAACTGAGGAAGTGGGTTCCGCAAACGCTGTTGGAGGTCCACAAGGGACAACGAATGGCAGCCTGCGTATCGCTGCTTTATCGCCACCGTACATCATCCTTATTCAATCGAGTGCTTACCAGTGATAAAAAGTGGGTTCTGTACGATACTCCCAAGCGTTCCAGACATTGGTTGTCTCTTCAGGATGCTGTCCCTCACGCCGCAAGACCGCCTGTGCACCCACGCAAGATTATGCTTTATGTCTGGTGGACAGGTCGTCAAGTGGTTCATTATGAACTGCTACCGCGAGTGGTCAGTGATACCACACAGCATATTGGGTGGGAGACTTTGTGCCATCCACCTTATTCACCTGACCTTGCGTCATCCGATTGGAAATTCATCTTCGTGGGAAATCCTTCACCAATGAAGCATACTTGCGCAAAGCCCTCACGGACTTCTTTGCGTCAACCCCCCCCCCCCGAATTCTACCGCAAGGGCATTGAACAGCCGTTGGCAGAAGGTGCTGGATGCCGATGGCGACTACTTCGAAGACTAAATATAAGTTACACATACTGTGAAGCGTTTTCTTTTTTTACTTTAAAAACGGACAGAACTTTTTTGGTTACTGATGTGGACCCGAAGTAAGGGCCACGGAAGGAAATCACGGAACACAGGTTTGAGGTAAGAAAGATATATTGAACAGAAAAGTTACAAAGAATATTGTAAGAGTAAGCAGAGCTTACTATCCAGTGGTGTCCGATATTGGTATCGTACGCGGCTGCGCATTACTGGTGCTACTCCCATGATACTACCATTCACATAATAATATAGTACTGGGAGAGTCCATGATGTAGGAAAGTATCGGTCTCACAAGAGTTACCTTATATTATATTTGGCTTATAAGATGCTTACATTTTCCTTGTTGAAAGAAACTAAAATGAATGTCTAATATTCTTGTGGAGAAACCTGAATATCTATGAAATATATTCAAGTCTCCCAAAATGCGTGATACACACTCTCGAGATAGAAATATTTTCTATGCTTCCAAATTGCAAGGAGATCCAACGTTGACTTTTACAAAACAAAACCAGAAAAGGCCGAACAAAATAAAAATATATTTTATTGTTTTTTTAATCAAAATTCTATAGCGAGTTCGATAATTTTTTCTGAATAATTTGTAAACAAACAAGTTTCTTATCTATTTTGAATGTACATCCAATCTTCGCGATTACATCTAAAAGGGTTTCAATCAATAATTCTTTGATCATCGATAGCAAAAAGAGAAGAGCCGATTAATAGGAGTCAGGGGGTCAGAAAAGTTCGATAATCATTCATTCAGCTGTTTATAATCGATGACCAGCTGAAAAGAGGAATATTATTTCCGATGTTGCCAGGGTCAATTAACACCTCAAAGAAGCCACCATTTAAAATAGCTTCCCAGTACAAACCCAGTTCTTCAGCCAAGTCTTACACTGTGAAATCAGCTCCGAAAATATATGCCTAATCAGCAAGCCATACAGTGCACTTGATCCCGTTAATGCTTCGGTGTTTACTTTCAGAAAATAGCTTCTTAATACAATATAGATTCTTCTTCCCAATACAATAAAATAGCTTCCTTTTTTTTTTTTACTAAAGTTTTCTCGAAGATATACACCCTTGTGAAAATTAACTAAAACAACCGCTTTAGTTTCCTTTCTTTCATCATACGGTCAGTTTTAGACCCTATGCAATGACAGGATGCAATCGATTTCTATCTTTTCCTCAAATTAGGTCATTTGCAGTGGTGTGCAATAATATGAATCTATTTTTGGGGTGTATGATGAAATTTGTTTGTCCTTGAAAAATATTGCGTCATCCGTGATTGCATTAGATTTTTATCACGCCAAGACACTACTCTCTCGACTGTCGATTATTTGTCCTATATCCATTGTCTGAGATGAACGTTACTCCTAGGAAGCGCGCGAAAATTTTAACGCTGCAGGAACACAGTGGCAAGCCTTACCAGTGAGCAAATACAAAGTACTATAAACTGACCCGAAGACTCTCCTGGTTTAAATCTGATCGAGAATCTGTGGTCAATCTGCAAGGAACGACTTCGTGGAATGGAAATACGAAGTACTAACATGTGCATTGGGTTATGTTTCATTGGAAAAATGCGAAAAACAAAAGTGAATAATAACGGAATTATTCATGTTTCAATTAATTCTCAGAAGGGTGCAAGCAGAGCCTGGAGCCGATAGGGTTCCTTGTATTTCCCATATAAACCCAAACACCAACAGCACTTGATAATCTATATTGAGAAAGTGTTTCTATTCGACCAATTTAATTATGGTTAATAGAGCGAAATCAGTATTCACTTTAAGTGAAGTCTTTGTAAGTCATTTCAATCAGTGCTTGCTTTGTTCAGTTTTCTTGGAATAATATTATCTCATAGCAGATTTTGTCTCACGAAAAGTTCGGAATCGATTTCTTCACTTCCGCAAAACGGAGGGATCGAAAATGTCCATTAAAGTCAGATGGGCTATAAAAGTCGCCATAAAATTACATGGCACAAACGGAAGTCGAGAACGATTCGTCGCGTCTCGCCTTTTCTGATTTGTAAACGTTTCTTGGGTTATCTTTCTTTTATGAAATCTTCGCTTGCAAAATACCAACAAGACAACAATTTCTCTAATAATAGCCGAATTATTAATAAATATCAGCCTGTTCGAATTCGCATCCTAGCTTTCAACTAAACCCTTTTGAAAATTATCTTGTATATTATAGGAGACAGTGAAACAGACGTCATTACACGATATTATTTCCTTTACTTTAAGCGAATTCTTAATTCTTATGTCATTATATGCCTTCATTTACATAAAAACAGAGCAAGGAAATTCGATGTTTTTTTGTTCCCATTTCTCGAACGATCCGAGGAGATCATGTCCTGGGTATGACGATAAACTACATCCGGCAGCAAAGGCCTCTGATGAGGAGGTTTTGAGGAACGTGGAACCACCTCTTAATTGCTGGTGTTCCCAGATCCACTTGCGTCCTGGGTAAGACGATAAACTACATCCGGCAGCAAAGGCCTCTGATGAGGAGGTTTTGAGGAACGTGGAACCACCTCTTAATTGCTGGTGTTCCCAGATCCACTTGCGTCCTGGGTAAGACGATAAACTACATCCGGCAGCAAAGGCCTCTGATGAGGAGGTTTTGAGGAACGTGGAACCACCTCTTAATTGCTGGTGTTCCCAGATCCACTTGCGTCCTGGGTAAGACGATAAACTACATCCGGCAGCAAAGGCCTCTGATGAGGAGGTTTTGAGGAACGTGGAACCACCTCTTAATTGCTGGTGTTCCCAGATCCACTTGCATCCTGGGTAAGACGATAAACTACATCCGGCAGCAAAGGCCTCTGATGAGGAGGTTTTGAGGAACGTGGAACCACCTCTTAATTGCTGGTGTTCCCAGATCCATTTGCATCCTGGGTAAGACGATAAACTACATCCGGAAGCAAAGGCCTCTGATGAGGAGGTTTTGCGGAGCGTGGAACCATCTCTTAATTGAGGTGTTCCCAGGTCCACCCTGACCCGGGGTGGTAGCACCAGTTAGTGTCCCACCTATGGGTAAATAGTTAACCCTCAAACTGTGGTCAAAAGACTATGAAAGTGTAAAAATAGATTTTAATACCGTCAATACATTTTTGTAAAAATTATTACAAGCAATGAATTTTTAAAGAAACAATTATTACCAGCAATACATTTTTGGAAAAAAAATCAAGCAATACATTTTTGAAGAAAAAAATATTACCAGCAATACATTTTTGAAAAAAAATATTACCATCTATACATTTTTGAAAAAAGAAATTACCAGCAATATATTTTTGAAAGAAAAAAATATTACCAGCAATACATTTTTGAAGAAAAAATATTACCAGCAATAAAATTCTTGTTGGTATTAAATAACCCATTGAGGTGTTGATATGCCGTAAAACAAGCAAAATCAAACCAATTCCACTCATATCGTTACTTGGTTTCAAATACTTTATTTAAAATGAATTAACAGTATAATAGATTCAAATCAGTCAATATTTTATTAATTTTTTATTTTAAATTTGTTTATAACAATGAATATAATTTGTCCCACTTCTTCTATCCTTTCTTCAATGTTATTAGATGATTTATTTAGAAAGTTTTGAGTAGGCTCGTTTAATCAGCTGATAATATTGAACAAAGGATATAATGAACCTTCCCAAACTTTGTAAATCCTGACCCTCTTTTGTTAAAAGCCGTCATGTTCCCCCCTAGCATGCATGTGCACGCAGTTCATCTGGTAAAATAAATTTTATTAATTTTTTATGTAAATTTGTTTATAACAATGAATAGAAATTGTCCCAATTCTTCTATCCTTTCTTCAATGTTATTAGCTGTGGTTATTACTGTCTCAAACGAGCCTTCCCAAATTTTATAAATCATGACCCTCTTTTGTTGAAAGCAATTTGTCATGATCCCCCTCCACATTCCACTTGTTAAAAAAATCGGACCCATCTGCCTGAGGGATCTTGTATATTACTGAAGAAATCGACCGCTAACAACTTTTACTATGGAAAAGAGGATGTGTAAAAAAATATCTTACTTTAGAAAACAGTTTATAAGATTTTTTTTTCATTGGAGGAAACGCCACAATTGAGACAGTTTCCATTTCTTTTAAGAAAAATCTTAATCTATATACTTATTCTTTCAAGGGAGCAATATATTTTGGAAGGAAAACATATTAACAGCAATAAAATTCTTGTTGGCATTAAATAACCCATTGAGGTGTTGATATGCCGTAAAACAAGCAAAATCAAACCAATCCCACTCATATCGTTACTTGGTTTCAAATACTTTATTTAAAATGAATTAACAATATAACAGATTCAAATCAGTAAATATTTTATTAAATTTTATATTACCAGCAATACATTTTGAAAAAAAAATGTTACCGGCAATAAACATCTTTTCGACATTAAATAACCCATTGAGATTGATAGACCGTAAATCAAAACAAACCAAACAAACCAAAATCAAATAAATGTGTGTAGCCATTGCAAATTGTTGACCGACACCCAATGTGAACTGCTTTACGAACCTCCAACTTACTTTCTTTTTATGTGCCATGTCCTTTCAGGACGTAGGCGATCATGGCTCTCCACTCCCTCTATCCCTTGCAGCTCTAAACAAGTTCCTTCTCTCTGCTTCCTCCCCCAGACCACGTTCTGTCATCCACCTACTCGTCAGGTATGCCACGCGCTTTCCCTTGTATCTCTTTCCCTTTATTCGAACCGTGAGTATCAGATTCTCCAGACACTCCGTCCTCATCATGTGTCGCAGAAACTTCAGCTGCCTCTTCCTGATATTAAGCATAAGCCTCCTCCTTGTTTGCATCCTCTCTAAGACCTCACCGTTGCTCACATGCTCGGCCCATGATATCCTTAGCATCCTTCTGTAGAACCACATCTCCGTCGCCTCCAGTCTCTTCTTCATCTTTGAGGAAATCGTCCAACATTCGATGCCGTAAAGAAGGACAGATGACACGTAAAAGCTCAGTATTCTTTTCTTCGTTACCAAAGAAATTCTCCTGTCTCGCAATACTCTGCCCAGCTTTTGGAATGCGTCCTTGGCCACCCCAATACATCTACGGATCTCAGTGTTGCATTTACCGTCCTCTGTCAAGACGCTTCCCAGATATTTAAACTTCCGCGTCTGTTTGATTCCTGCAAATCGCATTTCGGGTTCATCCTTTTACTGATGACCATGCATTCTGTCTTCTTGTAGTTTGTGCTTAGCTCTTTCTTCTCACTCTTCCTCGCTACCTTCTGTAGGATATTTTGTCATTTCTTTTCCGCGTCTGTTATCAGTACTGTCATCTGCGTGTCTTATGTTGTTAAGATTGTGGCCGACAATCCTGAATCCCGGTAGGGTTTCCAATTCTCTCAGGATTGCCTCGCTGTATAAGTTGAAGAAGTCCGGTGAGAAGACGCATCCTTGCCTTACGCCTCTTTCTATTTTTGTATATTCAATGAACTCTATGCGTACGCATGCTGTTTGCAGCCAATATAAGTTCTTGATTATTCTGACATCTTTCTCGAATATATCAAGGCTGCTGAGCAGTTCCATCAGATCCTCGTGGCGCACTTTGTCGAAGGCCTTTGCGTAGCCTATGAAACATAGGTACGCGTCCTTCTGCATCTGCATCGCTCTTTCTGATAACGTTCTCAGCATTTAATTTTCCTATTTAACCATAAATGAAAGCAATGGATTCATGTCACTCACAAGCGAACGCACGCTGTCCCAGCCGGAGTTTGAAATGGCTTCTCACATTTCATTCTTCATTATGTTAAATGCTGGGCTAGTCATATCGCACCATTCCGGTGGCAGAGCCGATACGATTAGAGTCACGGGAAATATTAGGAACCGCGAGACGATTTCATATCTCCAGGTTTACTGCAGTCCCAAAAGCTGAACATTCTTTTTCTTCTTTAACTTTATTTCGAGTTCAAAAATTGTAACTTCGACTGCAACATGAACTCTGAACGCGTGTTGATAAAATATACAAAGGCTATGCCAATGATTTCAAATGTTCTTTTAGCTCTTTGGCACGTCATAGACTAACAGAATTACAGGACTGTGTGTTATGGTCGCTTGTTAACAGTGTTAATAGCAGAATAGAAGAAACTGGAAAGTCATCGTGTTTTTTATTGGTACGAAAAACTTGTTATGCTTGAATTACGTTTTAAGGCCTTTGGTTTTCACATGGTTTTCAAATCTCGATTTAGTTATGCAATTAACACAGAAATTTAACAGGCAGTCTTGTAATTCTCTTAGACGCCTATCTTCTACCTAGGCAGATGAAAAAGATAAAAATGTATTCAAATACGAAGCCAATTTTAATGACTAACAATAGGCAATTAATCAAAATTGCACAAGATATCTACCAATAAACAAAGAAAGTAGTCTAAAATATGGAATAATGAAATATATCATACAAGACCAGCAGAAATCACAGACGACTTTCTCGGGGTTTAATATTAAATCGTTAAAAAATAATGAATATTCAAATCTGTTACCTTTATTATTGTTGTGGTTATTATATACTTTTATTTCTTTTGATTTCTGGTGTTTACACATATCTTTCCGGGTCCCGACCAGAGACCTAAGGTCAGAAATGGCATCATGACATTTTCCACTGACCAATTAAAAAAAATCACACACACACAAACATAGTTTACATAGATAAAGCCCTTAGTAAGGTGTGGGCTATACTCGTGAGAACAATTTTTGATATTTCTTTAAGGCATGGACTTCCAGGAATCCCCTCAATTAGTCTACTGGAATATTTTCCAATCAATCCGAGGGATCCAACTACAAAAAGTATTGTTGATGTTCCCATGTGCCACATTTTTGAGATTTCGATTTCAAGGTCCTTGTATTTTGATAGCTTTTTGAAGATCTTCAAAGATACATTGCAGTCTGCAGGGGCTGCCATATCAATAAGCAGGCACTTTTTTGTGGTCTATTATTATTATTATTATTA
>OZ038489.1:17168005-17223005 GCA_964036315.1 Acanthosepion esculentum | reverse complement strand
GAGAGAATACACTTACCACGCCGGGCAATGCAGATATGTACCTGTTTGGCGTGTAAATCCAACATGGCCGTCGTTGCGAGAAAGTGCGATGTCACGCGTCTTCGCGAGGAGCGGCCATTTGCAATCGTTCCACTACGCATGTGTGACGCTACTTTTTTTGAATACGATCTGAACGTTTTGAAGTGACTGTTGGACGGTGTAGTTAATTTCTAACGGTTTTATGTGCAGTGGGATTTTTGACATTGCACCTATATTTTCCTTCTGGATTTTGCGATATTGTTTGAAACTTAAGCTATCATATTAACTTTATAACAATTACTTTGGATATATCGAAGGCATTTGACAGAGTTTAGCATATTATTAATCTTCACCAGTTAAAAGTTTATAATTTAAACAGGAATTCCAAATATTTCATTTTCTGTTTTTTCCGATGAGTGATATTTTTTAATGGACTTTTCAGAAAATTTTTTGGGGTCGATGAGGACAGGTTGGGAAGGACATTTGCAACATGTGGTTGACACATAAATCGGAAATCATCACAGGATATTTGCGTTAACAAAATTAAATCTCCAGAGTCAACCAACATTGCTTAATGCTTTGACTTAGAACGTATTTGTGTGTCTCTTGGCGAAAATGGAGTTGAAATCCGAAACATTAGTCAATTAGACGAGATTTCTGTTCGAAAGAGCAAAATTTATTTTACGAATATATATATATATATATATATATATATATATATATATATATATATATATATATCGTTAAGGGATTTTTATTTACATATCTATCTATCGATCTATATATATATATATATATATATATATATATATATATATATATATATATATATATATATATGAAGAAATATAGTCTTAAGATGTGCTATATTTATGGGATAAAGTGCTCAATATCAGAGATAGAGCGTGTGTAAATATAAAAGTGAACATAGAAGTCAACACTTAAAGGCGACCGTCTGCTCATGCTGGATGCAATCGTCAGGCCTGACGATTGCATATAGCATGAAACAGACTTTCGCCTCTAAGTGTTGACTTCTATGTTCACTTTTTTATATATATATATATATATATATATATATATATATATATATATATATAATTATTTATTCGAAAATTATAACATAAATATGTTATAAAATCACTACAAAAATAGCCATTTTGTTTCAACACTTCTGGTGTCTTATCAAGTGATGTTGTTGAAACTTGAGCACTCTTTTAAGAATAGTATTTTTTGGTTATTGGAATTTATTCCGTATACACTAATCCTATACTTATATATATATATATATATATATATATATATATATATATATATATATATATATATATATATATATATATAATGTGTTTTATGTTTTAATCTGACAAAAATTAATGGATTTTAATTTCCATGCCGAGATATTTATCTTGGATTAAAAGAAATCCATTAATTTTTTAGTAGCTGTTTTTTTTTTACTTTTCGGATAAAAAATAAACCTGAACACTTATGACTTCAGAGAATATCTGAACGAGTAAAAAGCCCTTCAACAGTAAAGTAGAACCTCAAAGTTAGGATGCTTATCTCCGTTGGTAGTTGCATAATTAAAGAAATTAAAAAAACTTATAATTCCAATGAATGATTCATTATTTTTTTTATGGAATTATTTCGGCTGTTTTACTGACCAAGACAGCCAACTACAAGCTGAAATATTTCCATAAAAAAATAATGAATCATTCATTGGAATTACAAGTTTTTTCTTTCTTTTAAATACAGTAGAAACTCTACGTAGTCGAGCGGTCAAAGCGCGTCGAATTAAACCGTACTTTCTCCTGCAATAGTGAAACGTAGGTTCGAAACCCCCTGGAGGGTGCATTTTCTTTAATAGGTTTTCTCGAATATGCATGTCGGCAAACGAAATAAAATACTATTTAAAATAAACTGAACGTCTACTCAAATATGGCTATCTATTAAAAATAACGCTTAAAGTAATATAAATGTAGATACATCAATAAGTTAGTAGACACACTTTGTAAACATGTATTTTACTCAAGAACTATTTTTAGCTTACAATTTTTTCTTACATAGTGACTCTGTTAGATCAAATGTCAGGTCCACATGCACCTACGAAAATATTGATCTACCGTTGTATATGTGTGTATATAGGTTAGATCAAGTGAAATGTCCCAGAGAGCACATACTTGTCTCTTCTCTCTCCAAATCTACCCAGGTGCAAGGAAAGGAAAGACTGTCAGAGTCAACGTAACGAAAAGAAGTCTTAAAAGTCGAGTTGAAAACCTTTCAGATTTTAGAGAAACGTTTAGTGATTCTTTTCACTTTAGAATAAATATTATATACTTTCTTGTCTCTTCTATCAAGTGGGACACAGACAAGTCCAAAGTGATGGCGATGCTGTGCATATCTCCCTCGTTAGATATATGTTTAATATGTATTGAGAAGTTGTAGTCAGTAGAACGAAAGAAAAATAATGAATTAATTGTAAACATGACAACAGTTAGAGAACCATCGAAAATCGAAGGAAAAGATCGATGGACGAAGCTAAAAATGGAATTTACATAAAAATCCTTTTTTAAAAAGGCATAAATTTCCCGTGCTCTACTTGCTTGGTGATAATTCGAAGGCGGTGTTATCTTTTAAACATGTCGATGAAAAGAATAAAAGAGTAAGAACAACGATGAGAAAAGAAGACGCATTCCTTAAAATATAAATATTAAAGATGGAGCTGAAACGAGTGGCGACCAAATATTCCTCCCTTGTACGAAAGATCTCGAGAAATGTCAAAAGACGAACCAAGGATGCAAAATAATGCAAAAGAATTGTTAGAAGATCATGCCACTCTTCGCAGTTTTTTTTTTTTTTGTTTTTAAAATATTTTCGAAAGAGACAAGTATGAAAACGTGAAAGGGAGATAAAAGAACAAATAGAAAATGGGGGGAAAAAGAAAAGAAAAAAAGGAAAGAAAACGCAAAGGTAATCGGAATGAAGAAAAAGAAGAAAGAAAAGAAACAAAAAACGAAGGAAGGAAAGAGAAAGACTGACGATCTGAATGCAAAGAAATCGAAAGAAACGAACGTCGAACAAATAAAGAAAAAAATATGCTTTTTGTTTGGTTCGGTTTGGTTTGGTTTGGTTCGGTTTGGTTTGGTTTGGTTCAGTTCGTTTCGGTTTGGTTTGGTTTGGTTTATTTTGTTTTACAGCATATCAACCTCAATAGGTTATTTAATGCCGACAAGATTTTTAATGCTGGTATTATTTTTTTTTAAATGTATTGCTGGTAATAATTTTTTTTTTCAAAAATGTATTGCTGGTAATATTTTTTCTTCAAAAATGTATTGCTGGTATAAATTTTCTAAAAGAACTGTATTGCTGGTAATATTTTTCCTTCAAAAATGTAATGCTGTCAATAATGTATTGCTTGTAATAATTTTTCTTCAAAAATTTATTGCTGGTAATAATCTTTTACAAAAATTCATTGCTGGTAATAATTTTTCTTCATAAATTCTTTCCTAGTAATATTTTTTTATAAAAATGTATTGCTGGTATTAAAACCTATATTTACATTTCAATAGTGTTTTGACCCCACTTTGGGGGTTAACTATTTGCCCATAGTTGGGACCCTAACAGGTGCTACCACCCCGGGTCAAGATGGACAGGGGAACACCAGCAATTAAGAGGTGAATCCACATTCCTCCTGATCAGAAGCCTTGCAGGTGTACGTAGTTTATCGTCTTACCCAGGACGCGGATGTAGTTTATCGTCTTACTCAGGACGCGGATGTAGTTTATCGTCTTACCCAGGACGCGGATGTAGTTTATCGTCTTACTCAAGACGTGGATGTAGTTTATCGTCTTACCCAGGACGCGGATGTAGTTTAACGTCTTACCCAGGACGCGGATGTAGTTTATCGTCTTACCCAGGACGCGGATGTAGTTTATCGTCTTATCCAGGACGAAACATGCTTTTGGCAAAAACATTAATTAAACTAAAAAAGATACAATGTACGAAAAATAAAAAAAAAATAAAAAATCCAACGTTATCAAATCCAACTGGGTAACTAAAAGAGGTACGTATTAAGTTGATCTCAAAAATGACCTACAATCTGTTGTTTAATGGGACACGGAGTGGTTTGTTCATTTTAACGCCTCAAAAACGAAACTCTTCTCATTTAATCATCTGAAAGAAGCTTTTTACCTTCCATGAGCATGGCTGATGCTAACGCCAAGGGAATAACACATTGCACCTTCTCAGATTAGCGTTTTCAGGTGACATGATGTAGAAAGATTATTTTGAGTCATGTCCTGATCTGCAGCTAAGACGTGAATCTTTCCTAGCAGAGCTTTAACAATTTTGACCCTACTTGAATCTAGAATCCATATTTAAATATTTCCTTTACACTTTTAAGTGAAAGCTAATATAGCAATCATGGAAGCTCTCGAATGGGCATAGATTCTGTTCGGATGCGATCGGACGAGAACTGGCGTAGTCAAAGTTATATGGCTCTACGCCTGCCGGTATGCGATCGAACGAGAGAAGGTGTATTCAAAGTGATATATAGCCGTAAGCATGTCGGTTTACGATCGGCCGACAACCGGTGTATTCAACGTAATATAGCTGTAAGTCTGGTGCTATACAATCCATAATTTAATACTCTAGATATTTATTTACATAGTCTACAAGACTCTTCTCTTATTCAGTTCACTATGACGGATACCACTGAGAAAACTGATGGGGCTATAACATAGCCTGTCAGTATAAGAACGATTAGGTCTCAATTTTAATAATTTGTGCGTGTTTATTTTTTCTGTCATTATGATCCAGTCTAGTTCGATATCTAGAAATTCGTGTATCTAGAAACCTTTTAGCTCTTGCCTTTTCAAGACACACAGACAGATCATAAGCAGTTTGTTCATATTTCGTTTGCAATGTCAACATTAATTTTTCATGCCTCGATTGAATTTATGTTACATATTTGAGTCAGTGCTTAGCATTTGAATTTTAAATCTCAATATTGTTTTGTCCACTACAAGTCCTTCGCTTCACCAATGCTGTTGGTTTTCCAGAGAGAGAGAGAGAGAGAGAGGGAGAGAGAGAAGGAGACTTATTTGTTATTTACGGCTTATCAACCTTTTGTAGATTGTTTAAAGCCAGAAAATGTTTTTACATTGTAAGAATATTTTGGGAGACATTAGCGATTTATTGATACAAGTGCTACTGATTAACCCATAGCTGGGGAGGTGATGGGGCGAATTCATACCTTTGCGAAGAATACTTGCGCGTAAGTGAATATAACGAACCCGACTGGAGTTGGAACTCGGCTCTCCGTTTTCCAATTCGGAGCCGTTATCCGTTACACCAGCCGCACATCCAAGCCTAACACCCTGATACAAAAGCTAGAGTAAGCATAGTGAGGTCGGTATACAACCCTAGATCCAGCATCTCTATGGAAATGAGGGTAACGTAATGGTTTCGATGACTCAAGATTTTCTGTCTTGTCAAAGACAAAAAAAATCTCCGAAAAAAATGTTTACTTGTCTTCATGAATTCAATTTCCTTTTCAAGTGAAAAAAAACATCTGGAAACTTTTGTTTTACTGAAAAAAGAGAAAAACAAAAGTAAATTACATCAGAACTAAATATTTATTAACTTCACACACACACACAAATACACACACACATATATATATATATATATATATATATATATATATATATATATATATATATATATATATATATATATATATACCCGATGCGGTGGGAACGAAAGTAATCTATAAAATATACAAATTCTAACGTTCGCAGCATTCATTCAAAAAAGGGCTCAATACATGTAGCAGAGCGATAATTATTTATTTATTATAATTTTATCATATAGACAAAAACATTTTACTCACAACAAAGATGCAACTTGGTTTCAGTTTATTTTAACTGCACATCTACGGGTGAGGGTCGGAAATGGTTACTTTATATATATATCATAAAGAAGCAATTTATACAAAGAATTAATTAGCAAAGTTAATGTGATTAATGGCGAAATCACTTCGCTAACAAGACTTAATGAGACATTAACTTACTATCAATTCCTTGAGTAATACGATCCTTATATTAGAGTTATTGTCAGATGGAATTGACGGACCGAGTACTTTCAACAATTGCAAACTATCATATTCCGGCCGCAATTTTTCCATACACAGGGAAACACTAAGACGAAATATCTGTAGTATAGAAAGAAAGATGTTTTATTTTTAAATTATGCTATTTATTGACAGTTAAATATATGTTTTGGAACGAGTGATGCCGAGACGCTAGAGTTCTTGTTCAAATCAATCAAGTGAGAATTTTGTTTGAATTTTGAAAAGTGATAAATCCACGACATTTTCTTGTTATATGTGTTTTTCAGTTAAAGTGACATGGACTTAAGTATAATCCAATTAGTAGAGTAAAATGTCTTAGTAGTTTTTCACAGAATTTAAGATTCTGATTATTACGTACTTCGGATCTTATTTTCGTTAATATATTAGAATGTACAGCTTATATATTACATCATAAAGAAACCATTTATACAAATAATTAATTAGTAATTCGATTAATGGCGAAATCACTTCACTAACAAGACTTAATGAGACATTAACTTACTATCAATCCCTTGAATAATATATATATGTGTGTTTGTTTGAATTTTGAAAAGTAATAAATCCACGAAATTTTTTGTTATATTATTTAATTCCCCATATGTTATATGGGGAATTAAATAATATATACATACGTTCTTTTTAACGCACTTCAATTGAACTGAAAAGGAACTTTTTAGTATGTATACAACGAGACATAATTTCTGATCTCTGATTCAAAATTTTTTTTTAGTCTGGAAATGTTATTATAGCAAATTTTTCAAAGGTTGAAGAGCTTTCTATGATTGTTGTAAGGTTTTGCTTTTAGAGTAACTTTAAAAAGAGGTGTTACAATCATATATCATCTTTTTTAGGCTAGAAATCCTTAGAAATTTTACTAAACTAGCCAACCATATGTGAAAATTAAAGGAGAAAGATAAAAAAGATCCGATTTTAAACTGTAAAATTTTACCGGAAAACCTAACAGCAATCAGTTGATTTCCTAATTTTCTATAATATATATATATATATATATATATATATATATATATATATATATATATATATATATATAGGGTGTAACTGCCAAATTTCCAATTATTGATTAAGCTTTGAACCGTTGTATCTTAGAAATGATTAAAGGTATCTTACTGGAATTCTGCTAGGTTTTATAACACTATTTGACTCTACTTTGAAAAATAAGAATGTATTTAGCTCTAAGTTAAAATGATGGCCCCCTCTTGCTATTGCGACCTCCTCATCCAGTTTTCGTCTCTACTGTTCCCTCTTTTTTTAAAACTTATTCACCGTTCTCGTGATGATTATTGAATGGACTTTGAAGATGGAAGCCAGAACATGAATGTTGGTACCATTACTAAAGGCCTGAATGATCTTTTTCCTCTCACCATTGCTCAGTTGGGGAGACATAGTGGGGCTGAGACAAAACGATTTTATCCTGTTCTATTCCTAGCTGAATAACTCAAAGGATTTTTCAAGGGTTCTTACGACAAATGGTATCAAGATAGTTAAACATCTTATCTGAAAACCTGGAAAAAAGAAATATATATATATATATATATATATATATATATATATATATATATATATATATAAAAGATAGAACAGTAAGATATATAATCCGGTGTTCTCATAGATATTTTTTATTTTTACACAATGGTGCTCAATGTAAATTTACAGAGCATTAATATTATAAAATAACTGATTTAAAATATGTTTTTTTTTCGCTACACAGTAATAACCATGTTTCAAAAATGGATGCTAAAAGCTTCTATTTCTTAAATATGATTATTACTGCGTAGCGAAAAATCCATATTTTAAATCAGTTATTTTATAATATATATATATATATTAAATATAACAGACAATGAATGTCTATTTTGTTTGATGATGATCCGTTCTAAACTTCACATATTTGCTTTAATTTCGGGTGAAAATAAAAACAAAAAAATGTATCAGTCTTGTGGATAGACAAGTTGTTGCAACAGTCGCTAGTTTTCCTTTTCAGAGTAGGAAAGAAGGCATGTAATACATTTTTATATATTATTAGCATGTTCTCTTCCATTTCTGAAACATGATTATTACTGCGTAGCGAAAAATCCATATTTTAAATCAGTTATTTTATAATATATATATATATATATATATATATATATATATATATATATATATATATATATATATATTAAATATAACAGACAATGAATGTCTATTTTGTTTAATGATGATCCGTTCTAAACTTCACATATTTGCTTTAATTTCGGGTGAAAATAAAAACAAAAATTGCCAAGCACTTGTTTTCATTTTCAACCTTCCCTTACCATCGCCTGATGAGATACTACGATAGGCATTGAAACATAAATGCATTGATGTAGCGGTTTACATATGTTTGAATGTAATACCTTATAACAAATATAGATAGATAGATAGATAGATAGATAGATAGATAGATAGATAGATTATTGGGAAGAGTCTGTTCACTAAATATGAGCACACCATGTACAGTCCTCAATGTTGAAATTTACTGATCCCAGTTGAGAGTTTAAGATATTTTCCATTTCTCATGAGAAAAATAATAATTACTAGTTACAAGGTTTTGATGTATGACTAGAATTTCTAACTAACTTATTATTAATGTCTGCATAGGAGAACTAGTTTTAAATGAAGTCTTTTTTATTTCCTAGAAAGAAAACATGCTAATAATATATAAAAATGTATTACATGCCTTCTTTCCTACTCTGAAAAGGAAAACTAGCGACTGTTGCAACAACTTGTCTATCCACAAGACTGATACATGCTGCGAAAGCTGTATCTAAACACGCGTCAGAAATCTATCTCTTAGAGGTGTCTACCAAAAGAATATCCTCTGTAAAAAATGGGGCTTAGTTGAGTGGCCGTGAAGGGTTACAGGACTGGCCATGCGCGGTGCATATTAATGAGGGAAGAGGAAGGAAAGTTACCCGAATATTACTTTTCATAGTATTGCAAAGTCATCAGGAATAAATGAAATCTTTTGTCGTTAATAATTGTTTATGACTGGTGGCTCTGTCATTAAAACTTAACACACGGGATTTATTTTTGAAAATTTGCGTTGTAAACAAATATTGTAAAATAGACATTTATTATACTTTTCATTTGTTTCCCTTTGGCATAATAAGTTACGCTGAACGAATCATTAAGTAAACCAACTTCTATTCAGTTGTAAGTAATCGTTTTACTCTCATTATAAAATACATCTTCAACTTTCAACCGGCGTGGAGAGTACTTCACCGAACATATATATATATATATATATATATATATATATATATATATATATATATATAAAGGGAAGAGGTTAAAGTATATATTATATACATATGTATATATATATATATATATATATATATATATATATATATATATATATATATATATATATATATACATATATATATATATATATATATATATATATATATATAATATATATATATATATAAAGGGAAGAGGTTATAGTATATATATATATATATATGTATATGTATATATATATACATATATATATAAATGGAAATGGTTATAGTATATATATATATATATATATATATATATAAAGGGAAGAGGTTATAGTATATATAGGTATATGTATATGTATATATATATACATATATATATATAAAGGGAAAAGTCTTATATTATATATATATATATATATATATATATATATATATATATATATATATATATATATATGTATATATATATACATATATATAAAGGGAAGAGGTTATAGTGTATATATATATATATATAAAGCGAAGAGGTTATAGTATAGATATAGATATATATATATATATATAAAGGGAAGAGGTTATAGTATATATATATATATATATATATGTATATGTATATATATATACATATATATATAAAGGGAAATGGTTATAGTATATATATATATATATACATATATATAAAGGGAAGAGGTTATAGTATATATAGGTATATGTATATGTATATATATACATATATATATATATAAAGGGAAAAGTCTTATATTATATATGTATATATATATATATATATACATATATATCGGAACAAATTCAAATAGGTTTGCGTCATAAAATAGTCATTCACAGACAATATGATTTCGGAAAATAAATCGAATTTTCCATCACGTTTCTGAAGAGTGAGTACAGTTCTGCAAAGCTCAGTGTAGAGACATTCATAAAATTCATGCGAAATTTTGTATTATTATTATTATTATTATTATTATTATTGTTATTATTGGTTTGGTGCATAATTATCAGGCGTTTTTGTAAGCGAGTTGTTTGTTAATCTAATTTGCTGTCTTGTTTACTTTTCTTAATAAAAATATTATTTTATTTTCACGTTATAAAAATGCGTGTCGATAATCATACGCTCCGGAATAATCATTTGAAAATGTTATTGTTGAATTGTTATGTTTCTTTTTTCATAATAAATATTGTTTATAAAACGCCTGATAATTATGCACCAACCCAATATTATCATTATTATTATTATCAGCATCAATGCTCTGTCTCCTCACATCGATCACTTTAATTACAAAGACTGCTTGCTTTAAAAAAAAGTGCATATCTTTAAAAATTACCCTGGTCAAAGGTTTTTTAACTAAATACTTAAAATCAATTTTCAGACCGCTGTCTGTTGACGTTAATGCTCACTTTTATACTTACATTGATTATTAAAAACGTTATTTGTAGTAAATAAAGAATATCGGATAAAAATCCATTCATATATATATATATATTATAGAAAAACAACTGAAAAGTTGCAAATTAAAAAAAATTGAATTTTTTTTTGTGAAAGTATTTATTTATATTTTTATATATTTATATATTTGATATTTCAGATCGGCCCCGATCTTTCTTCAGAAATGGCTGTTTTCAGAAGTTTGTTTACATTAAGTAGCGTCCGTCGCGAGACGCGGACGTCACGTGATATGGAATGCAACTGTGTTTGAATATTTCTAACGTAAATCTAACTAGTAATATTTTAGATGTTGTTTAAAAAAATTTTTAACTATATCTAACAAAAGTTTTTTGTTTAACTATTGAAATATTTATAAAGATTTAAAATACCCAAATCTTTATTTAATATATATATATTATGAAATAGAAAATGACATTTATAGCAATAAATAAAGAATATTGGATAAAAATCCATTCATATATATATATATATATATATATATATATATTATGAAATAGACAAAGTCCGACAAACATTTTAAGACATTTTTTTATGTTTATACATTCTTTTTATAGATACAAATATTTAAGTAAATGCTCTGTTTATAATAAACAGTATTAAACAACATTTACCGGCCTAAATGTCCGAGAAATATTCGTACTCCGACAGGAATCGAACCTGTATGAGGAACCTTCATATAACCTGACGTGCTTTAACCGTTTCGGCCACAGAGGAGCGTTCATTTACATTTGGATACGCTATGAGCAGATATGAATGTACGTGAGAGAATCCTGAAATATTGTAGTTTAAAGACAGTAAAATCGACCTTGCTAACCGAACGATCCTCTGTGGCCGAAACGGTTAAGGCACGCCAGGCTATATGACGGTTCCGTATAGGATACAGGTTCGATTCTTGTCGGAAGACGAATATTTTCTATGAAAATTTCTCGGACATACAGGGACAATAAATTAATTTACCTTATCAGGTTTACCTATTCAGGCGCATTTCATATTAATGCATTTAAGTATCAAGTTTATGTATGTGTGTATATATATATGTGTGTGCGTGTGTGTGCATCTACTCAAACGCACACAAACACACACACATATATGCATACACACACACACACACACTAGAGATATATTAGGAAATGGACTAAGTCCCACAATTATAAACAGAAATATATATATATATATATATATATATATATATATACCAAAACGCACACAACCGTAAACACACACATAAACATACACTCTATAAAAATGTGAACTTCTACTCAAACATGTTATCCCTAAATATTACGCTTTAAGTAATAAGAAATAAACACGCACATATACATACTCTCTCACACACACACATATATATATATATATATATATATGTATATATATATTATGTGTGCGTGTGTGTGTGTGTGTGCGTGTGTGTACGTATGCGTGTGTGTATGCGTGTGTGTCTGTGTGTGTGTCTATGTGTGTGCGTGTGTGTGTGTACGTGTGTGTGTGTATGCGTATGTGTCTGTTTGTGTGTGTCTCTGTGTGTGTCTATGTGTGTGCGTGTGTTTGTGTGTACGTGTGTGTGCGTGTGTGTGTGTGGAGATATGCCGATGAAGATATATGTCCAAAGAAATTTTCTTCACCTTAATGATTTCCCAGTTCAAAACTAAAAACTTCAACGGTAAAGTGTTTTGGGAAGAAGGCCCTACGTGGGAAAAAAAAAAAAAAAAAAGGTCGCAAATATGGTGAGCTGTTTTCAAAAGGGGAACGCCAGAATATCCATCATCTCGGATTGCACACATGAAAAACAAGATTTCTTTCTGGAAAACTCATTAGAAAATCTTTCGATAGGAATTCTAGGTTGATGAAAGTTTCTGGCGTGAATTAGGATATTATGGTTGAATGAGCAAAACAGACTGATTTTCCTTTCAGAGTGACTCGCCATTATCTGTCACTGTATTTTTAATGTCTATTAAAATGACCGTATTCAGCGATGCACGCTTACAATGCTTTTTACAGGCGCAGCTGTGGCCAAACGCATAGCAAATAGTAGCTTGGTCTTTGACGCCAAACAGAAAAATTCGTTTCTCTTTCCGTTAGAAACCTTAAGCCGGGTAATGGTCTTTGCATATGACGTCCTCTTCAGTTCGTCTTTCTGCTCGAATTTATAACACATTTAAAGTGTAAAACTGAAAAACATAAACTTGAAGAGACGGAGATTCATTTCAATAATCATAATCATTTAAACGAATTCTCACAAGTTTTCGGGATATTTCATTCAAGCGATTACTGCAGTGCCTCCAGAGAGAATCTTCCTTGCCTACCATCAGAGTGGCTGGTGCCCAGCTCCACGAGAGCACCTCTCTGCGCCTGCTTCGTCTCACTCTGTCCCCTGACCTGAGGTTAAACAAATACATTAAAACAATACCTTCATCTACCGTAAGGAAATTTAGTTCTCTGCGTCGTGCCATAAAGTTTTTCTCGCCTGAACCCACCCTTTAAATCTATAAATCAGGCATTTGTCCTTGCATGGAATATTGTTGCCATATATGGTCTGGAGCCCCCGCTGTTCGTCTCGAGGTCCTCGACAAAATCCAGAGACGGATATGCAATGCGATGGGTCTTGATCTGGCATCTCGTCTACAGTCACTCCCTCACAGATGTGCCGTTGCTTTCCCTTATCTTTTCTGCAAGTATTTTCACTGCAACTGATCCGACGAGGTACTATCGCTAGTTCCCAGACTGCATGAATTTAAGCGTGCTACTTGGTTGGAATTTCGGTCCCACCCTTTCACTGTCGAAACGATTAAATGTAGCCGTCTCTTCTACTCCAACAACTTCTTAGATCGCGCTTCCCGTCATTGGAACTACCCTCCTCTTACTTGCTTCCTGATAGCTGTAAAGGTTTGGTTTCTTTTGTTCTACGGCATATCAACCTCAACTGGTTATTTAACGCCAACAAAAGTTTTTATTGCTGGTAATATTTTTCTTCAAAAATCTATTTCTGGGAATATTTTTTTATTCAAGAAATCTATAGCTGGTATTTTTTTTAAATGTATAGCTGTTTGTATTGCTGGTTCTTTTTCCTTTTTTAAAGTATTGTCGATAATAATTTTTCCTTCAAAAATTATTGATGGTAATATTTTTTTTATTACAAAGTATTAAACCTGGTATTAAACCTATTTTTACACAAGTTTGGGTGTCAACTATTTGCCCATAGCTGGGACCCTAACAGGTGCTACCACCCCGGGTCTGGGTGGACCTGAGAACACCAGCAATTAAGAGGTGGTTCCATGCTCCTCAAAACCTCTTGATCAGAGGCTTTTCTGTTGGACGTAGTTTATTGTCATACCCAGGACGCGGATGTAGTTTATCGTCATACCCAGGACGAGATAGCTGTAAACTTCAAATATTCAAATGCAATGTCAATCGATATTTTCTGATGCTTTGATCGAGTCCCCCGTCCTGTTCTTTATCCTTTCCTCAAACACGCCACTTTATTCTTGATCACCCTCTCTGTAACCCCCTTGCGTGCTAGTGGCACTCCCGCCTTGCTTGGGGTGATATGACTCAAAAAATAAATTCTTCCGTGGGTTGGGGCTTTCGTTCAATATTGTCAAAGACGCCGCCAAATGAAACGGAATTAAATTATGCATGTGACTGTGAATGATAATACCTCCATTACTACAGTTTTTTTTAAGCATTCCACCCCAAGCAAGGTGGGAAGCCACTAGCACGCAAGGGGTTACAGAAGATTTGGAGAGAGAGCAGATAGGAGTGGAAAGGATGAAGAGAAGGATAGTGGATAGATCAAGGCAACTGGAGACGTCGATTGACATTACATTTGAATAGTTGGAGATTATAGCTATCAGGGAAACAGGAAAAGGGAAGGGAGTTCCACGGGCGAGAAGTGCGAGATATGAGGCTATTGGAGTAGAAGAGACGGCTACATTTAACAGTTTCAACAGTGAAAGGGTGAGAGCGGGATGCCAACCTAGTAGAACGCTTAAATTCATGAAGTCTGGGAACCAGCGAAAGCAGCTCATCGGAGCAATTACCATGAAAGTATTTGTAAAAAAAACACGGAGAGAGGCGACGGCACGTCTGTGAGAGAGCGACTGCATACGAGATGCCAGATCAGGGCCAATTACATTGCATATCCGTCTCTGGATCTTATCAAGAACCCCGAGACTAACAGAGGGGGCTCCAGACCATATATGGCAGCAATACTCCATACCTGAGAAAAGCTAAGAGTGTATTTAAATCATTGCAAGAGATGCTTTACAGAATTCCATTTGTCAGCTTCGTCTGCTCATACCCAAATGGTGCACAATTTTAAAACTTTGAGCAGAAATAATGACGACAATCTACTTAAAACAATGCTTAGGATTATATGTCCTTCATCCAATAGTCAGTGTACTATAAAAATCGTTTTTATACCACGCTTACCTGGTTTGTAAATGGACGCTTGCGTTTATTTCGGGAAGTTTTTTCTTCAGTACCGCCACGCAGATAAAAAAGAAGAAAAGAATTAAAGATTCCTTTACGACAGATGAAACAAGTGAACGCCATTTTTAGAATTGGGACTTGTCTTCGTTTTAACGTACCGATGAGATAGAAAGCGAAATTACTTGTTTTATTTACATTATTCAGACTGTTATCTTCATTGCTATATTCACAACGTTTCGGTCGTTGTACGCACCGGCCTTCTTCGGGTGATTGGAATTTCGAGCCGAACCCTTTTATTTTCGTCCACCGCGGTAGATTGTTCTAGTTCCACGTGCCATGCCTCTTGCGAATGTCTCAGTTATTTCCCTTTAACTCGATTCTCCCGGTTTTTTTGTTTTTGTTTTTGTTTTTTTTTTGTTTTTGCTCACCACTGCTCTGGCATGGTATTGAACTCAACTCTTTGGGTCTAGTCACTGGATCTAACCAACGTCTTCATCCACTTCACTCAATTGTAGCCAACAAATAAGTTGATTGTTTAACAGTCATTTAACTTGAAAATTGAGTCCACCCATATAGTGAAAACCTGCGTAAATAACGAAAAATGGCGATTTTTAAAGGTTTCTTTCTTATTTTTCGTTGATCTTTCAACTAATTTTCATCAAACTTAACATCCCTTGACACTGACAAATTGAATTTCAAAAACTCCAAAATAATTGTGGTCTGAAGTGGGTCTTCATGTTGCCTGTTTTACCCCTTCATGTCCTCAGCTAATTTCGATTGAATAAATACAAACTACTTCTGTTATATCAGTAACTACATTAATTCAAAATGGTTTTTAATGAAAGTACTTTAAAGTAATTGAAGATAGATTCTGTTACATCTAAACATGATGTTGTTTTTGCTCCATTCTAATTGAACGCTTTTTCTGATCGACCAGCTGGCTATGGCTGCTACTTAATTATAAAATGGTTAATAAAAAGTAATGGGACTACTAAGAAAAAGAAAATAATATGTTTATTTACTTTTATTTGTCGATTTGATCAAATCAATTAATTCTTGATCTTTATACGCCTTACTCTTCTTACTCATACTAACGGACATACAACTCAAATATATATATATATAAATATTTGGTCTTTCGCGAGAGAAACAGGTTGCTACAACATGAGCAAAAGCCAGCTTTGGTAAAGTCTGTTATACTTTAAGCAATTGTACTTCTTTAATATTATATGTCTGCAAATGTTGTCCATATATTAAAAGATACTTTCGTCATTATAATCTTTTTAGAAGTGACATTGGCCTTGGAAGAAATACTTTCGTGTCTGGGGAGACATCGATCAATGTTTCCGTTCGACCTGAGTATTTGAGCGGACATCGAAAACGCTATTGACACGATAGGTAATTTGTGTGTTTTTGGAAATGTTCCGATTATATTTACCATTCTTCTTTAATAAGAAGACTGGGAATAAGACAGCAATCTTCCGGCAAAGAAGATTTTGGATATTTTCTTGGCATTTGACCAAACTGATTGTCTTGGGATTTTGCAGAGAACAAGCGAGGTTTGCACATCATAAGCAGATTAAGTTCTAAAGAAAGTAATTTGGGGAAAAATACAAAAGAATTTTTAGAAGACCACGTGACTCCTCGCAGAGTTTTTTTTTTCTTAAATGTTTTCAAAACGGGAAAGAATAAAAAGAACCAGAGAATTAAAACAATAAAAATGGAAAAGAAAAAAAGATGAAAAATCAAAAAGGAAATGTGAAAAATAGAAAAGGAGGAAAGAAGAGAAAAGAACTAAAGGGAGGAAGGAAGGAAGGAAGAACGGAAGGAAGGAGAGAAGGAAGGACGGAAGGATCGAAGAAGGGACGGAAGGAAGGAAGGAAGGAAGGACAGAAGGAAGGAAGGAAGGAAGGAGGGACGGAAGGAAGGAACAAAAGAAGGAAGGAAGGAAGGAATGAAGGACAGAAGGAAAGACGGAAGGAAGGACAGAAGGAAGGAAGGAAGGAAGGACGGAACGAAGGAGAGAAGGAAGGACGGAAGGCTCGAAGAAGGGACGGAAGGAAGGAAGGAAGGAAGGAAAGACAGAAGGACGGAAGGAAGGAACAAAAGAAGGAAGGAAGGAAGGAATGAAGGACAGAAGGAAAGACGGAAGGAAGGACAGAAGGAAGGAAGGAAGGAAGAACGGAAGGAGGGAGGGAGAGAAGGAAGGACGGAAGGATCGAAGAAGGGACGGAAGGAAGGAAGGAAGGAAGGAAAGACAGAAGGAAGGAAGGACGGAAGGAAGGAACAAAAGAAGGAAGGAAGGAAGGAATGAAGGACAGAAGGAAAGACGGAAGGAAGGACAGAAGGAAGGAAGGAAGGAAGGAAGGAAGGAAGGAAGAACGGAAGGAGGGAGAGAAGGAAGGACGGAAGGATCGAAGAAGGGACGGAAGGAAGGAAGGAAGGAAGGAGGGACGGAAGGAAGGAACAAAAGAAGGAAGGAAGGAAGGAATGAAGGACAGAAGGAAAGACGGAAGGAAGGAAGGACGGAAGGACACAAAGACAGCGAAGAGAAAACGAAAGAATCTAACGTCGATCAAATAAAAACAAATCAAACTTTTCACAAAAACAATAAAAAAACTAAAAAAATTAAAAAGGAACGAAAAAATAAAATAAAATAAAATAAAAATAATAAACAAAAAATAAATATAAATAAATATCGAATCCGAGAGGGGGAGAGCGATGAAAGTCACGCATTAAATATGAATTGTTATGGTTCGAGTCCAAATAAAATCCTGGATTTTTAAATCTGTTGTTTGCCAAGACAACAAGGCGCCTCGGTCTTATGAAATTAGCGCAAAACAATCTTCTTATCAACATTTGGCCTCGTAGTAGATTAAACTAAATATGAGCACATTAGAACGTTTGCATTCGGATCATGAGACCCGGGTTCGAATGACAGCATGGGCGATTTGTCAGGATAGAGATTTCCTAATGATATCGGACTTCAAGGGTCGAACCCAGCGTGCGGCACCTTTGGAAAGTGTCTGAAAACCATACCACGGGTGGACCCAATTCTTGTGAGTAAAATTGGGTAGACGGAACCCTTGGGTTGCCGTCGGTAGCTGTGCTAGCACAAAGTCACAAGCCATCGTAGCCGAGGAATTGACCTGGATAACACGCTCTTTTCCCAGAAACTGTAACTAAGGTCTGCTCAGCATAGTTGCAGTATAAACCACGGGCGGGCTCTGTGCGTGTTGAACAAACACAAATTCGCCTGAGCAAGCGTCTGCAATAGGGATTGGCTAGCCGCTATACATACATACAGCCTAAGCTCAATATATATGAAACCAACAGATATTGGGACAATTAATAAACTTCGTAACAGAGAAGTAAAATTATAAACTATTTGAAAGAATTGTATTTGTATTTGAAGTAAAAAAGAAAATTACTGAACCACAGGATATATGCCTTGTCGATCTAAAGAATTGGTAATGGCACCATTGGACTTGTTAGCATAACAAGGAAATGTGCCCGCTGCCCTAGAATCGGCAAGGAAGGGTGTAAGGCCGGAGGTGGTGCAAGTCTTTAGCTTAGCGTTACATTCTTGCTGTAGTGTTAGCTACATTATTTCACAGCCACCTAGTGGCAAGTAGGCGAACTAAATACAAAACATTTGTTATTCTTCTATCTGCTTAGTTATTTCTGAAACTAGGAGAGAAGTATTTCAAAGCTGCGACTATATTCAGTATGCTTGCAAAGCGCGGTGGCAATGTTTGTCGCCTCACAAATTGAAGAACCGAAGTTTTATCGTTACTGTTTGATCCCAAAACGTAGCGCCGTTCTGCTTGACTTGATATGGAACTAACAAATAGATCAATCGTTCATACTTCAACCGCTAATACTACTATTGCTAAGCATGACTTTCTTAGTCATCACTGATCGATTATGATAGATTTGTATTAAAAAATATCAAGAATTTCAAGTTTCGGTCGACGCTGAGTCTACCACAACGAACAAAGAACAGAATTTTGTATATTTTCAATTATCTCATCCTGCAGAGTCCACCCTAGAAATTACTGTACACTACGGTCCCTCCCCTTTAATTCCCCGCTCTTTACCGTTTCTATCTAGTCTGATGTGCATGGCACCATTTTTACTAATTTAAACGTTATTTTTAGTGGATACCTATATTTGAGTAGATGTTCCGTTTAATTTTGAAGCTGTATCTTATCTTCGTCTACCGGCCTGAATATTGGAGAGATCTTATTAAAGACAAAATCGTCATCCGACAGGATTCGAAACTGCGTTTTTTTTTAGCTCGAGAAACCGTTGTTAGAGCCGACGTGCTTTTAACCGACTCGGTCACGAAGAGCGTCGTCGATCAAGCAAGGTTGTAAGAATGTGAGAATCCATATACGGAAAAATATTCGTGGATATGAAAAGACTATGATAAAAATAAGCAGACGTAATGTTTGTAATTTATTCAATCAGATACACATACATTCATATATATATATATATATATATATATATATATATATATATATATATATATATATATATATAGATATAGATATATATATATATATATATATATGAAGAAATATAGTCTTAAAGTGTGCTATATTTATGGGATAAAGTGCTCAATATCAGAGATAGAGCGTGTGTAAATATAAAAGTGAACGTAGAAGTCAACACTTAGAGGCGACAGTCTGTTTCATGCTAGTGCAATCGTCAGGCAACAGAGTTGCACTAGCATGAAACAGACTGTCGCCTCTAAGTGTTGACTTCTATGTTCACTTTTATATTATATATATATATATATATATATATATATATATATATATATATATATGATAAATTTCACAGAGTTAACCTGTAGAAAAAGATAATGTTTATAAATGTAAATGACAATAGGAAAATTGTAATATTAGCCGACGTTTCGTCCGATGCGGACTTTCTCAAGTTGCTAAGGACATTTTGTTTTGTTATTATTAGTTACTTCGTTTAATAAATTAATTTCGTTTTGCCTTCAGAATGTCCAAATTGGATGAAACGCGTCGGCTAATATTACAGTTTTCCTATTGTCTTTTACATATATATATATATATATATATATATATATATATATATATATATATATATATATATATATATATATATATCCAGGTAATATGAGAACGAATAGAGTACAATTCCAATATTCGTAGCATTTAATTTAAAAGTGGGCTTATATACAAAGTACAACCATATTCTTTATTTTAGGATATTAGATGGAAAAATATGTACAAATTGCTGCCCAATTGCAATCGTGTTTCGATGCGTATCAACGCACTTCATCAGGCGATATTAAATTACCGGCGAGTGACTGATTTATTAAGCTTTAAAAGCAAAATACAGCTTCTTTTTCTATTTTTCTTTAAAAAGAGGCTATATTTTGCTTTTAAATCCCAATAAATTGTTCACTCAACAGTAATTCACAATCGCCTGATGCGATGCGTTGATACGCATCGAAACACGAATACAATTGTGTAGCGATTTTGACATGTTTTTCGATGTAATATCCTAAAATAAAGTGTATATTCATCTGTTACGTACCATGGTCTCACTACTTAGTTCCTCCACATCTGTAACACAAGATATTATTCAATGCCACTCGAAGTGAAAATGATACGCTACCGTAAGAACCCACTGGTAAATTTATTCACCATAGCTTCCCAGAATATTTGTTAGGGATACTTAATATCTCAATTCTAGAAGAATCCTGAAGAATTCCCTCTATATGCATTTTCATCGAATGTTAGCAAAAGATATGCCCTGTAGGCAAGCGATGTGATAAAATATTAATTTTGTTTCTTTTACTAAGTGTCGTCAAAAGAACGAACAAACAGATTTTGTGACCGTGTCGTCAGACTTATTTTTTGACGTGTCAGTTATTAAGTCATTTACACTCGAGGGAACTTGCTGAATGGGGTCGTGTGTGAGGGTAGAATGGGTGTATATGTGTGTGGGTTGAATTGGGGATAGGTAGGTGTGCTTGAGTGTGTGCGGGGTAGTTATGTATGACGTAGGGGTTTCAATGGAAGGGTGAAAGAGTGGACGAGTGGGTGTGTCTTTTTGTTAGTGTCTATGTCTTTAATGCCGTTAGTTTTTTTGTTTTGTTTTTTTTTTCTTGTAAGATGAGCGTAAATCGATTGCAATGAAAGTTTATGACTAAGATGTGTCACGCCATAAATTTATGGGACCTTTTCACTTTGGCTTGCATGTTTGCGTGTGTGTCTGTCTAGCTGGATACAAATTCGGAGACTATTTACTTTTAAATACTGTGCAGTTAAACAAAACTGATTAAAAATTTTAACGGAACTTATCACTTTTACGAATCAAAATTCTTGTGTCTTTCAGTAAAAACGCTAAGATTGCTGCATTTATTTATGACTGCTTTTTAACATTTTAACAGACAGTATCGTAGATTTTACAAATACACAATTGTACTGGTATCTCTCTAAATGGAACAACAACATTTTATATAAACTTGAGGTCTATGTTTTGTTTTCACTTAATGGTAGGTACCTCCATAGATTCGCGATACCAAATGTTTAAAATTAAATTTCTTGAAGCTTTTATACTAGTTTTAATTTCAAGCTGATAGATTAAATTTTAATATTTCCAATAAGTAAAGTACTTTTCCGTATTTCAAAATTAATTTAAATTGATTGGAATGAGTTTTCCTTTTGAAATTGCTGTTATCAGAATGTAATTCTCTTTATTAAAAATCTTCCAAAAATAAAAGAAACTTTTCTGAAACTTTATTTTAGCTGATTTAAAATATAATTAATCTGATTTTAAACAAATATTATTTACTTTAAGTTTAAAAATATCGCAGAAATGCAATTTTTTAACACGGTGATAGCTGTTTATTTAATCCAGTGATGTGTTAACAGTTTGATGACTTCTGTTTATCTAATGTTGTTCTACGGTAGGTACCTCCAAAAGTTTAAACAAATTTGAATGATTTTTATTTGATGCTTCCGAAAAAAGCAATCGAAACGGCCATTTTTAACTTTTTTAGTGAAATGTAAACGAACTTATTTTTCAGTTTTAAAATTCCCGCTAAAATAAGATATACATTTAGAAAATTTATTTATTTAACAGATGTAAAAAAATATTTTTACAATGATTTTCTAAAAATAAAAATTTCAAAAATAAATTCATTCATTTTTTAATATGTCCTGAAAGTTTCATTTAAATTAGACAATTATTTGATTTTTGCAAGAATTTTCAAATTAATGGCGTTTCCCCCGAAACTGCTACAATAAAAAAAGCGATGACCACAAGTCTTACGGAATTAACAAAAAAAAGAAAACGAGATTTTTGACCGTGTTTGATTTAGAACGTGTTAAAAAGAAGGAAAAAATTTTTAAAAATACTTAAAAAATAATTTGTTCTTTCCTCTTAATAATTACATAAACATTTTAATGATGAAACTGTTTTTATTAAGTTTCGGACCTTTTATCATTATGCTATATTGATTTTTTAGCGAATTATTGGAGGTACCTATTCTACGGGATCTTTATCCGTAAAAAGTAATTGAAGAATATAACGTGGGCGCCCTTTATATATAATTTTTAAATACTCAATAATTTTTAAAATGTAGGGAAATATTCTCCATAATCTAATGTTTTATTGAATTTTTGGATACTTTGGCTTTAAATTTACTATAGTTATCGCTCTTATTCTTTGATAATGTTATGTATGAACTCCCGTATCTACAAAAATCGGCATGTTTATAGACATGCAAAAAAATTCAAAATTCTTTTAAAAATACACGAGGACCGTAAATTGTAATAAGCTTTACGTTTTATAATTAGTAAAAATAGTCGTACTTAATAACAATATTCCCTAACATTTATACCATTAAAACTGAATTTTAGAAAATTTAAAACTTTATAAAATATTAAAATTAAACTTCTAAAAAACTGAAAACAAATCTTGTAAAATTTATTATTGTTCGAAAACATTTTTTTCTTAAGAGAATAATGTCTTAAGATATCTTATTCATACACACAATTAAAAGCTTTTTTAATTAAATAATGTCTTAGTTTTATTACGTTATTTATTTTACGATTCAGAGCAGGTTTTCAGTAAGACGGGGTCCGATTTTGCAAAAATAAATTGATAATTTAAATTCTCTAATGAGTTCTCCTTTTAACTGATAATTAAAAATTATTTCGTTGAATTTTTTGTTTTCGTAAAATTAGCTGTTGTGTAACACATGCATGTAAAAGAATGTTTTTACAAAGATTTTCTAAAAAGGAAACTTTTCTAAAGTAATTTCCTTCATTTGCGAATAAGTATTGAAAATTTCACTGAAATCCGAAAATTATTTGATTTTTTGCCAGAATTTCCAAATCCGCCAAAAATGACGCTAAAATTTACTATGCAATCTGTTGACGCAAGAAAAACAAGATTTCTAACCAAAATTTCGAACGTTCTAAAAAAGTATTAAAAAATATAATTAAATAATCAAAAATACTCTGCTCTTTCCTCTTCATAATAACATAATGATTTTAACGATAAAACTTAGTTTATTTTTATCGGGATTGGGGTATTTTTTCATTATACATTATGGTATGCTCTTTCTTCAGAGAACTAATGGAAGTCTCGCCTTAATGAGATCAATATTAAGTTGCGATCGATTCTTCTTACAGAAGTAGGTACCAAATTCAATTCTTACTGATACCGCACAAGAGCTAGCTATCAAATAGTTGTTAAAATGCGGACACAAATCTATAAGTATAAGCAATAACTAAGTATCCATTACAAATCATGGTAATTATTCGAATGAGCTCTTCACTATCGTACCTCGAGTTTTTGAATTTAAGTGCAGCATTAGACTGGCGTCGATATCTCATCAATGTACAGTTGAGCTGTCTAGATGTAGCCGTAAATTCTATGCTAACAGTTTCTTGTTTCGCACTTCTCGCTTGTGGAACTCCCTTCCGGCTACATTCTTTGCAACTAACTTTTATCTTCAAAAATTTAAGTGCAGTGTCAATCGCTATCTACTGTTCTCCTGATAACTCTCTTCTCTTTCTGCTCATCATTATTGTTTCCGTTCCTAATTCTTCCATATCCTGTAAACCTCGTGTTTTAGCAACATTACTTCCTTGCCTGGGGTGATACAGATTTTAAAAAAAAGGTGTCCAATGGGATATTTCTGGGTGGAGAGTTGTCCCACGGGACAATTAGCATAGTGGATTAAAGCGGTGGTGATATAGTAGTTGTGAGATTACTTACGGGCCGGGAAGTGTGTACTTGGGCCCGAGTAATAGGGACGAGCAATAACTGAACAAAACTAAAATAAGGACAAGATGAGTTATCTCCCCATATACACTGACAGCAGAATGAGAGCAATCTACGCCATAGATGAAATAAAGCCGCTTTCCTACTACCATAAGGTTGCCCATCTATGTTTTTTTCTATAAATGCTTTCATGCTAATTGTTCGAATGAGCTCTTCGCTATGTTACCTCGAGTTTTCTAATTTAAGCGCAGCACTAGATGGCGTCAAGATCTCATCAATTTACTGTTGAGCTGGTTACATGTAGCCGTAATTGTTTGTTTTTTTTTGGGGGGGGGGGTTTAAGCATTCAACCCCAAGCAAGGCGGGAAGTCACTAGCAAGCAAGGGGTTACAGAGAGTTGCAGGGAGAACAAATAGGAGTGATAGAGGAAAGGATGAAGAGAAGGATAGGGGATAGATCAAGGCAACTGGAGACGTCGATTGACATTACATTTGAATAGGTGGAGATTATAGCTATCAGGAAAAACAAGAAATGGGAAGGGAGTTCCACAGGCAAGAAGTGCGAGACATGAAGCTATTGAAGTAGAAGATACGGCTACATTTAACAGTTTCGACAGAGATATGGCGTGAACGAAGTGCCAGTCTAGTAGAACGCTTAAATTCATGAAGTCTGGGAACCAGCGAAAGCAGATCATCGGAGCAGTTACCATGAAAGGATTTGTAAAAAAGACAGAGGGAGGCAACGGCACGTCTGTGAGAGAGCGGCTGCAGACGAGATGCCAGATCAGGACTAATTTCAAATTCTATGCTAGAATTATGTTTACTCAGTTGCTCTATCTCTGATATTGAGCACTTTATCCCATAAATATAGCACATCTTAAGACTATATTTCTTCATATATATATATATATATATATATATATATATATATATAGAGAGAGAGAGAGAGAGAGAGAGAGAGAGAAAGAGAGAGAGAGATAGAGAGAGATTTATATATATAATTGGTGGTACTCACTTGGAAAAAAACCATGGATATTTCGACTTGTAATAGAACAGACCAGTACCGAAGGAAAAATGAGGAATAAAAAAGAAAGAACCAAGAACATGAAACAAAGGCGAAAACAATCGTCCTAGGTTTGCCTGGCTCCTTAAATTTATCTTATATATATATATATATATATATATATATATATATATATATATATATAAAGAAAAACTAAGAACATGAAATTGAGGCGAAAACAATCGTCCAGAATCCCAGATCAGATTCCAAAGAAAAAACCTCCAAACCGAGTAAAGCAAACGTAACTATGAAAAGTGCTCAATACACGAAGTAGAGCAAACCAAGCTATGAACGTAAAGTGCCAGGCAAACCTACCTAGGTTTCACCTACGCGGATCGTCAGGGCAATCTGGCTAAAGAGGTAAAATTGGAACAGAATATATATAGCCTACAACATAAAAACATAAAACAACCCTGACTACGTGACTAAGTAAAAAAAACAAGTAAAACAGTAACTTATATATATATATATATATATATATATATATATATATATATATATATATATATATATAAGTTTTCATCGTTTTATGATAACACTGAAGTGACAATTTACTAACTAGTTTTAACAATCTTGGAAAGAGCCCAGGGAAACTGGAAATTCGTGGTAAAGTCAAAACAATCCAGACGACGGTATTACTTTTTAAAAAGGTAGCCTTTTATATAGGAGTATGGGAGAAAGTATTCTTCAGAGCAGGCCACCCATTACAACCGTTGTAAACATTCAAATAGTAAAACATATAAACACACCCAGTTTCTTTAAATTTTTGACTGTTGTAGAGTGAAATTGGATTATCTTGCACAGGTCTATTGCCACAAAAACAGATCCCCAAGGCGCTTACTGATGCGTGATGATTTTCCAGAACTACTTGAAAATCTCTTTCAGCAATCAGGGCCTCGAATCCACCATAAAGCTGATGTGTTTCGTGCAATCAGTGTTTTATAGTGGCATAAAAATGCCAAGATTGGGATAGTTGAAATGTTAATAGTCACCAATAACTTCTTTTGATAGGTTATAACCTCAACAAAGCCTTAATTTTATTCGAGGTTTCGTTGTTCGATTATTGGTTGAATGTCGTTCAAATTACACAACTGCAAGCCACACAGCAATGGCATTTGTCGTTGACGGTTTCGTGACAAGATTATCTTCTCATACGAATTAAAACTGACTTGTTGGTCTGATTTATTTATTATTGTTATATTTATCATCGAATGAAATTTCTAAACTCCTTAACCACAATCAACAACGACAATCTTATTGCCTTTTCCGAACAATAAAATTGTACTGCGTCTTTCAAATAATTTCTAATAAAAATATCTCCATAGTTATTATCTAAATTACAGACACACACTCATATATATATATATATATATATATATATATATATATATATATATATATATATATATATATATATATATATATATAAAGAGAAATAACAGACAGATTAAGAATCCACACTTCTTGTCATTTACTTTTTTAAAAGTGTGCTCAGTGCGTCGTAGACCAAAATGTTATTCTAATATTTTTATTCTAATATTTTCCATCGCTACAGAAAAATTTTCATGTTTCGGAATTATAATGTTCCTTCATCGGGCAATGATAGATAAATTATGATGAAAATGATTTATTTCCTAAACTAGAAAAGAAACATTTACTTTACTTGAAAGTTAAAGAGGGGGGGATTTCTTTTCTAGTTTCGAAAATAAATCATTTTCATCATAAGTTATCTATCATCGCCCGATGAAGGAACATTATAGTCCCGAAACATGAAATTTTTTGTGTAGCGAGGCAAAATATTATAATAAAAATATTGAAATATATATGCACACACACACACACATATATATATATATATATATATATATATATATATATATATATATATATATAAAGAAAGAACAGTAAGATAATAAATCCGATGTTCTTATTGATATTTTTTATTTTTATAAAACAGCGCTGAATGTAAATTTACAAAGCATAAATATTATAAATTAACTGATTTAAAATATGGTTTCTTCGCTACACAGTAATAACCATTTTTCAAAAACTGAAGCTAAAAACTTCAAATTTAATTATATAATTAAATTAAAAGCATTTGTTTTGTTTCATCTTCAAGCGAATTTTGGAATAACTTATTTTTAAATTTACTGAGTTTTAAACGCACATATAAATTCATAATTTCCTGTTTCCAAGGATAGAGAGAAATCCAATCATTTAAATAGGGGTGGTAGCGTGTTCATTTTTATTAACTATTGTTGTATCAATTATGAGTTAGGTTCGAAAAAGAGATTCATATATATATATATATATATATATATATATATATATATATATATATATATATATACTGTTGAAACTGTTAAATGTAGCCGTCTCTTCTACTACAATAGCTTCATATCTCGCACCTCTCGCCTGTGGAACTCCCTCCCCTCTTCCCGTTCCCCCGATAGCTATAATCTCCAACTATTCAAATATAATGTCAATCGACATCTCCAGTTGCCTTGATCTGTCCACTATCCTCCTCCTCCTCCTCCTCCTCCTCATAATTTCCTCTATCACTCCTATCTGCTCCCGCTCCAAATCCACTGTAACCCTTTGCGCGCTAGTGGCTTCCCGCCTTGCTTGGCGTGAAATGCTTTATATATATATATATATATATATATATATATATATATATATATATATATATATATATATATATATATATGTTAAAATGTGGTATATTTATGGGAGAAGAATAATCATAATCAGGAATAAAGCGCATGTAGATATAAAAAATATAAACCAACTTTATATGATGACTGGCTGTTACACTCCTTGTGCGATCATCAGACCATTTCATACTCGTCTTTGTGTAGTCTCTCTCTACATATAGTCACTAGTGATTTGTGGCGAATGAAGAAAGGGGGAACTGGCCTCTGCTAGATTTCTCTTTATGTTGTTTTTTTTTATGGTTAATGTTTTTCTGATATTGTATTTATTTTTATAAAATTTCATTTTTCTTTATCTTTATCCGTGATCTTAGTTTTTTTTATTTCATTTCTATTTATTTATATAATCTTTGGATCTAAAGTTTGGCATGAAAATTTGAAAAATGTTTATGAGTTTTAGTTATTAGATATTCATTTTTAGTTATTTCGTTGTTTAGTCTTTAGAATCATGGTGTGATTGTAGATAGAGTCATATGATTTTTTTGTTTTCGTGCCTTCATTTGGAAGTGAGAACTGATCTTTTAAGAATTTATGCTGGTCTAAAAAGGTAATTATTTCGACATTATTTTTGTTGTTTTTGGGGTTCTGTTTTTGAGGTTCCATATGCATTTTCAAAGTGTTGTACTGTGTGCATATATCTTATTATTAAATGGTATTTTTGTTAGTAGCGTCTTTGTTTCCAGAGACCTTCTGTTTTTACAATATATATTTTTCTGGGTTTCCTTTGGGTCATACAGTAGCTTCGTAAATTATGTTTATTTGTAGGCAATTACTTTTGGGGGGCATTCGGATATTGTTCTTTAGTTACTAATTGGTTATGTGTGTACTGGTTATTTTTATGTTGTGTTTTCATGATTTGTAGTCTATTTTCAGTGCTGCTATAGCTAAGATTTAAGGCGTTTCTATTAAATATTTAATGCAGTTTGCTTGATTTGGTGAGGTGTTTGCCAGCGAGTTTGATTAATACTGAGTCTGTATTTATTTTTACATTTTTAATGTAAGGTAGGTTGAACAAAATGATTTTTTGTGATATCGTTTCTTCTATTTGCTTTGAATGTTAATTTTGCTGAAAAACCGATGTTTAGTTCCGTTTCATAATCGCTTTAGGTTTCGTTGAAAATACATTCGTCATAGGAGTTGTCGAATAATTTGATAAGTAATGAGTTTTTTACTTAGTTATAGTAGGTCGATGGTTCGAAGAAGGGTGTATTTAAGTGGATGGTTGTTTGGTTTCCTGAATGAATGAAGATTTTTTTTACTTTGAAAGTTTTTTCTAAAAAATATACAACTTTTAGGTTTGTTGTCATGTTCATTTCTAACCGTATATTTTTAAGAAAATTTATAATTGCTTTTTATATTACCTGTTTTTTTATTATGCTCATTTATTATTATTAGTAGTAGTAGTAGTAGTGGTGGTGGTGGTAGTAGTAGTAGTAGTAGTAGTAGTGGTGGTGGTGGTGGTGGTGGTGGTAGTAGTAGTAGTAGTAGTAGTAGTAGTAGTAGTAGTAGTAGTAGTAGTGGTGGTGGTGGTGGTGGTGGTAGTAGTAGTAGTAGTAGTAGTAGTAGTAGTAGTGTCGTTATCTCTTACAGTTTCTTGGAATTACAAGTCCGTTGTTTCTGTACAGTTTTTTATCTTTGATTAATTATCCTTGTGTGTGTGTGTGTGTGTGTGTGTGTGTGTGTGTGTGTGTGTGTGTGTGTGTGTGTGTGTGTGTGTGTGTGTGTGTGTGTGGTATGTACATTCTGTCCAGTTCGTAGGATCCTCCGTCATGTCTTGCCATTTTTGAGTCAAATATTTATTTGGGAACTTCTTTTAATGATGTTTCGCTGATGTGGTTCTCGGCAGCGTTTTATGAGTTTTAATTGATGTAGAGATTTTTTAGTTTCACTTTGCTAGAGAGATGAACTTATTTATTCATTCAACATTGCATGAAAATATTTCATATCTCGTTAGGTGAATGCCTAGTTTCGTATGTCATTTACCTTACGGAAAAAATTCTATTACTGAACCTGTCTTTTTAATTAAATAAGGCATAAATGAGCTCTAAGTTAAAACTTAAATTATTCTGGCACAATTTTAGTTGTTTTTCTCACACACTTTAATAAAGTTTATTAGTCTAGAATTTGTGATTTATGATTGTACGATGAATGATTGTAATTTATGATTGTACGATGAATGATTGTAATTTATGATTGTAAGATGAATGATTGTCATTTATGATTGTATGATGAATGACTGTGATTTATGATTGTACGATGAATGATTGTAATTTATGATTGTACGATGGATGACTGTGATTTATGATTGTACGATGAATGATTGTAATTTATGATTGTATGATGAATGGTTGTAATTTATGATTGTATGATGAATGACTGTGATTTATGATTGTACGATGAATGATTGTAATTTATGATTGTACGATGAATGATTGTAATTTATGATTGTACGATGAATGACTGTGATTTATGAATGTACGATGAATGATTGTGCTTTATGATTGTACCATGAATGATTGGATTTATGTTTGTACGATGAATGATTTTAATTTATGATTGGACGATGAATGATTGTGATTTATGATCGTAAGATGAATATTTGTGTTGTTACGAAGGTATTTTATTTGATCATCGAAGTTATATTTTGCGCGATTTCTTTCATTTCTAAGCTACTTCCGTCTACTCGTTTTTTTTTCAATCCTTTTCTCTATGTTTAAATTATATTTTCAATGAATAACTGATTATGTTCTGAAGTGTCTTGTTTTATATGTTTTACTTTCATTGACAGGTTGAATATTTTTCAACGTTTAGTTGATTTTTGTTTCCATTTCCCTGAGTTGATGTACACACAACTAAAGAGTTCTACTGGTTTCCAGGAGTTAAGTATAAATAAATTTATAAATTTAATAATTGCTTTATTTATGTTGGTTTTATATCAGCAATAGAGATCGTGTTACTACAATACAGTTTAATCATAGAAATAAACACTGCACTCCTTGAATGATCACTGGAGCATGTGGTAATCGTCTATATATAGGCTCTCTATAAATATGCCACTAAAACATTAAACATTAATAAATTTTTGAAGCGAAAACTCATACAATAATACAATAAATAATAAATAAGAATATTATAAAATAAAACAAAACAAAAATATAAATAAGTAATTGCAAAGTCAGCATTGCAAATAATCTAAAAATATTAGCCCTAAACAAACAAAAATAACTAGCGAAAACCGGTTTCTCCCTTCCCGAAGATGACATAAATCACGAGTGGTCATAATTCAAGGTAACCAAAAAAGTTCTGTCCGTTTTTTAATTAGTCATTGAATGAAGTTGAAATATATAAGAAATGCGTGTAGCAATTGTTTTCAAATTCGGACAGCCGGAAGTAGGAACATCAGACGTTATAAAAAAACACGCGCACCGTGCCCGGCCATCAGTTATAAGCCGGACAGCTGTGAGAAGGATGGAAGTGTCTAGAGATCTCGTTCGGGGCTGTTTGCTTTACGACTTCAAAGTGGGCTTATCAGCAGCTGCATCAAGTCGCCGCATATGTCAAGCGTTTGGGGATAGTGCTGTGGATGAACGTACTGCAAGGCGTTGGTTCCGAAAATTCAAGTCGGGAGATTTGTCTCTCCATGATGAGCCTCGCAGTGGACGACCACAGGTCTTGAATGACGGAGTCCTGAAGGCGGCCATTGAAGAAGACAGTAGTCTAACGTGTGGTGAACTTGCAAGACAGTTCAGCGTTTCCGATGAAAGAGTTAGACTTCACCTGCACCACCTAGGTAAGACGTACAAACTGAGCAAGTGGGTTCCGCAAACGCTGTTGGAGGTCCACAAGGGACAACGAGTGGCAGCCTGCGTATCGCTACTTTCTCGCCACCGTACCGCATCCTTATTCAATCGAGTGCTTACCAGTGATGAAAAGTGGGTTCTGTACGAAACTCCCAAGCGTTCCAGACATCGGTTGTCTCCCCAGGATGCTGTCCCTCACACCGCAAGACCGCCTATGCACCCACACAAGATTATGCTTTGTGTCTGGTGGACAGGTCGTCAAGTGGTTCATTATGAACTGCTACCAACGGGCCAAAAGGTCACTGGCGACCTATACTCGCAGCAATTGAAACGTGTGCAACAGGCATTGCGCCAGAAGGAGCTAGCACTGGTGAATCGCAAAGGTGTGCTTTTCCTCCATCACAACGCCAGGCGGCATGTCGCGCGAGTGGTCAGGGATACCATACAGCAACTTGGGTGGGAGACTTTGTGCCATCCACCTTATTCACCTGACCTTGCGCCATCCGATTACTACCTCTTCCACTCCCTGGATAATCATCTTCGTGTGAAATCATTCACCAATGAAGCAGACTTGCGCAAATCCCTCACGGACTTCTTTGCGTCAACCCCCCACCCGAGTTCTACCGCAAGGGCATTGAACAGCTGGAGACACGTTGGCAGAAGGTGCTGGATGCCGATGGCGATTACTTCGAAGACTACATATAAGTTACACATACTGTGAAGCGTTTTCTTTTTTTCCTTTAAAAACGGACAGAACGTTTTGGTTACCTTGTATAAAGAGGCTACACAAAGCGGAATACCATGTTCAAGATGGGTAACACCAGTCGCTATTTAGATTTCTATATCCACAGGGTTTATGGAAAGAAAGAAAGAAAGAAAGAAAGAAAGAAAGAATGAATGAAAGAAAGCAACAAAAAAACAAAGAAACAAACAAAGCAAGAGAGAAAGAAGAACGAGAAAAACGATGAATTTACTGAGATGAGATTCAATAATATAAATTCAGCAAATTTGAACATTTCATGCCCGCAAAAAAAGGAGTGTAAAAAAAAAACGCTTTTTCCCTTGACACCGCTATTATTTTAAATACCTTCACTCCTCGGCAATGTTTATTGTTTTAAAAAGCGATGATTAGAATTGTCATAAAATCTAAGCATATGTTTAAATTGAATTTATACAGTTTCTTGTTCCTGGCATTTACAACAAAAAATTTTAAAAATCACTATTTATTAGATTACAAGAATAAGTTTACACTTACAACTTTCTGAAAACTAATACAATTAAAACTAATGCAATGCAATATAAATCATTTACCCATTTATACAGAAATAAATATGAAAACAATTTTTTATTCATAAATATATAAACAATTAGTAAATTATTAAAATACGTGAACCAACTATTAGGAAATCCGTATTATTTACCGCTTTTTACAAAATTCGAATCAATTGGGAATTAACCGATGTTTTTTCAACATAAATAAACAATCTAATAAATAATATTTATTATTTTAATTGTCAATTCTCAAGAGTAAAGAAAATGTATAAATTCACCTTCATAAGTTTAGATTGTATAATTATAACCATCGCTTTTTAAATCAATAGACGTTGCCGGGGAGTGGAGATGGTTAAAATAAAAGCTGTGTCAGTGGAAAACCCGTCCTTTTATACTTTTTGCTGGCACGAAGGTTCAAGTTTGCTATGGATTCTATGCCTCATGAATAAGCAAAGGAAATGAGGAATATTACAAATAATATTTTTTTAAATCTTATAACATACTTGTGGTGTTACATCGGCCACTTATATCACTTATTTCTTATTTATCAGCTCAAAAAGGTTTCGTAAGAGACTCTCTTTACAAGACGATCACCTGAAAATAAAAGACCTAAAAAGACATCTAATGGAAAAATTTATGTAAATATCAATTTGGTAAATCGAGTGATTGTGTATTATCGAAAAAGATAAAAAATAAATACCATACGCTTGCTTTTCAGTCAAGAAAATTTTGTCTGAACGAAGATTTTTTTAAATCAATCCAATGTGTTATTTACAATGGCGCTGTAAAACTATATATTTAAATATCTATCTATAATAATATATATAAAACTGGCTATGTGTGTGTTCACGAACTACTCGAGAACCATAAGGCATATTTCCACCAAATTTGGAACATAGATTGTACTCGATGCTGGGTGTGTCTGGGAAAAATAGTCATTTTCAAAAATCAATAACCGATAATCGATAAATATATTTAAATGGGAATTTCCATTAGTTTAGTTGTTTTTAAACATTCAGACTAGAAGTCTAAACCCTAAGGCCGATTTTAATGAAACTTGATAAGTGTATGCAACTTACTGTCACGCTTATTATACGCTATATTGATTTTCGTTTCTTTCGACACTGGGACCCCAGGGTGCCCTAAAGGGACCCCCAAAAATTCAAATTGCTTCGATTTTGATGAAATTTTGCATGTTTGTTACGCTCTTAAAATGAGATAGAAATCGGTTGTCAGATTTTTTTAAAAATGCATCAGGGGGCCCCCAGGATGACCCTATAAACCCCTTGAAGCCTCAATTGCTTTTCAAGTGTATCTTGTAGCAGTATGTTTTATATATTTATAGTATCTGCTGTGCTTCTGTAAAAAAACAACTTCCTCCTGTTATAAATGCTTTCACACTTCATGTCATTATAATTTTTCGCCATATAGATAAGAGGCACTAAAGAAAAATCTTCTTTATTTTAACTTTACAGATTGGATGAGATTCGTGATTTTTTTTAATAAACCCAGGCAACGCCGGGTATTGCTGCTAGTTTGTTATAAAGTCAAAATTCTGTTTTCTACAGTACCACTTGTTTGCAAAGTTCGAAAGTTCTACTATTAAAATAGAACCATTCTGCACTTTTCACTAGTAAAATCTGAGTTATCCACATTATACTGAAATCGTTGCCCGCGCCTAAGCAGGTAAGTGGAGTGGGCGAACGATGTCATGCATACACACTTAGCTGCAGATAAATCGATCTTGTGCAAAAGGTCATATTAATTCGAACCCAAACGCTCCGTGACAAAAAAAAAAGAAAGCAAAACGAACGCAGTGAAAGCATTTGCCAACTAAGGTTACATATCCCAGGCTTGGTCCAGTCACGATAGCCGGTAAAATCGTTCGCACAGATGATCGGCCAGCCACACCCGACGAAAAGCGAAACAAGATAAATAATATAACACGTTACGCGCTTTCTAGGGTATCTCGTTACCCAAATAACTGACCGTGGGAGCGGGTGGGCTAACTACAGTCTCTGTCCAAAAATCAGTTCTGTTGTCAACTGATCAGCCTACAATTGATCTTATGTCATTTTCCCTAATCCGATAGAGTTAAAAACTTGTTTATTTTATGTGAGGTGTATTATGATAAGGTATATTTTCAAAATATAGTCTTTACAGTGTCAAGCTTGTTTAGCTCCCTTTATAAATTGATTACTTCGGGCAGAGAGGAACCCAGACGAAGCTATGCCGAAGGGCAGCGTCTCGTCTGGGGTGGTAGACAGCTACTCGACCCCGTTTTTTACGGGGTCTACGGGGAATTTTTACCCAAGCCTACGGGCTCGGATACCCCCACGTTAAATTCGGCCCTGTGTCACATGTGATCGCGTGGGGCGGTTGGCAAATATCCTTGCTTCGGGAATTTAGAGCTGGAGATTCGTCTCCAGCTGTGCTGGTCAAACACTCCGCCTGAGGGCAGAGAGGATCTCCAGACGAGGCTATGTCGAAAGGCAGAGTCTCGTCTCAGGAAACAGCTACCCGACCCCGTTTTGTACGGGGAATTTTTGGCCGAACCTACGAGCTCGGATACTCCACATTAAATTCAGCCTTGTTCCATATCTGACCGCGTGGGGCGGTTGGAAGAGATCCTTGTTTCTGGAATTAGTCTAGAGTTGGAGATTCGTCTCCAGCTGGTCAAACTCTCTGCCTCCGAGAATACAGGATTCCCAGTTTGGGGCGGTTTTGTTGATATCCTTGCTTCGGGAATTACTAGGCTGCTAACCGAATCCCTGTTTTTCATGTGAAATTATTTTATTCAGCTCATGGGGCCACACATCGAGGCAGCACCTGTTCTGTTGCAGTAAACGAGAGGGAGTCAGGGTTAGGCTCTGATACCTAACGTGCCCCGATGGGAAAGTGCAGTCGAACAATTTTTATTGTTGATCTCATGAACGCGTCGGACTCCGACATAAACGGGGAGATAAATCCTATGATTTATTGGATGTCACAATTTTTCTGTAGTATTTGCATAACACATATGGATAGGCAACACATTTGAATATATATGGAAACTTAATACGTTATCCTCCTAAATTACTTTGTTCAAATGTGTTTTGACGAAATGCAACTATTTTTTATCGTCATATAAAGGTGAGAGTCTACGACTGATGTCAAATCGGCCGGGTTACGATCCCGGCTTGAAGCAATCGCATGTTTAGCCACACTGATGAAAGAAAACATTTCGCCATTTTAGTAACGAGAATGAAATTCACAGTATCCCAGCTGAGATGTTGCAGCAGTCAATGAGGAATCTCAACAGCAGATTTCAAGAATGCATTCGTACAGGAGGACGCCATCTACAGGACGTAATTTTAAAAAAATGAAAATTCCATCATTGTTTCTTAAATGGCATGTTTTAAGGTTTCAATTACTATGAATTAAATATTTTTCTTCCATCACTCTTGGTTTTATTGGATTGTTAAAAAGTTCCCTTTTTTTTTGGTCACCCTATATATATATATATATATATATATATATATATATATATATGTGTGTGTGTGTGTGTGTGTGTGTGTGTGTGTGTGTGCGCGCGTGTGTGTGTGTGTGTGCGTGCGTGTGTGTTTGTGTGTAATTATGTGTGCATATGCGAACGTGTGTGTATATGCGAACGTGTGTGTAGATGGCCGATAAGTTTAATCAATATTGTATAGAGTAAAAGTAACTGATAAGTTAACATCTTATTCTCACAGGTACAGTATTTGAATTTTCGACATTATGCGACAAATGTCCGTTGCATCCTTAGAAGCACCGGACGCAGTCGCACGAGGTCTTTTGTTGACGAAGTACAAGTCGACGTTCGAAAATATGGCGTCTGATATTTCAGCCGGTGACGGATTGCTCGGGTTACTCCGAGCTGGCGACGCCACTACGAGACGTGGTTCAAGATATGCAGGCTCGCTTGACTATTTGATTAGATTACATTCCTATCAAATGATTTCCCCTTTCTCCCACCTTATACAAAGAAATATAAGAGACGGCCAATGGTGGAAAATGAGAATACCGCACTTTCCCTGGCCCATATGAAATTAATGATACCATCTATGGTTGCGGATCAAATCCTAAAACGGCACAAGTGAAACTGAGAAGGAAGACAATCCAAAGAAGAATATTCGTAGGAATTAAAACCGTGAAAGCTGGTCAAGTATTACGTCATGAATATCAAATAGACTGGCCTCTAAAAGTATACGATGCTTTTAAGCCTTCAAAGAAATATAGTTGCCTAAACTTAATCTCTTAACTAATAGCAATTCTTAAGCTGTAGCCATCAAAAGAAATACGAATAGAAAACACGCTATGATATCCAGCAACAACAGAACCCTTTCCTAAACTCGAACACCGACTACAAATGATTGAAGATAATCTTACTCACGAGTCTTCATCGACATTACCATTGTTAATATTTAACAGCCCCCACCACGAGGAATGTATGTGCTACAAGGCCGAGTTTACCTTGGGTTCTCCGAGCCCGTATGCTCAGCCAAAAAATCCCCGGAGGTAGACAGACCCCGAACCCATTTATGCGGATAAATGGGTACGGGTCTGTCTACCTCCCTGGATGAAACTCTGCCCTTCGGCAAAGCCTCGTCCGGGTTCCTCTCTGACAAAAGGCAGAGAGTTTGAGAGGAGCTGCGAACAGTCACAGCCCGGTAGAACAATCTATTCGACTGTTATATTTAACAGATGCCCCACCCACCCACGAGGGATATATGTGGCACAAGGCCGAGTTTACCGTGGGTTCCCCGATCCCGTATGCTCGGCCAAAATATTCCCTTAGAACCTACATAAACGGGTTCAGGGCATGTCTACCTCCCTGGACGAAACTCTGCCCTTCGGCAAAGCCTCGTCCGGGTTCCTCTCTGCTCAAGGCAGAGAGTTTGACAGTAATGAACAATCTATTCGACTGTTCCCATCGACATTACCGTTGTTGGATTTGTAAAATTCGTCTAGGCCTATATAGAGAGATTAGTCAAATGATGTTAGGCGGTCTCTCATTGGTTAATAAAATCGCTTGGGTTCAGCAAAAGCTGACCATCACCAGAGAAGGGAATGGGCCTGCTCCAAAGTAAAACGGGGTTCTTAAAGGTACAAGCTATCTAGCCTTATTTCACTAAGCAGATGGGTAGGTTCGCGGTACCAGTTGCTGAGGGTTTTAAATGTACAAGTTTTCTAGCCCAAATTCACTAACCAGACGGGTAACTCCACGGTACCAGTTGCCGAAGGTTTTAAAGGTACAAGCTATCTAGCGCTATTTCACTCCACCAGATGGGTATGTCCACGGTACCAGTTGCTGAGGGTTTTAAAGGTACAATCTCCCTAGCCCTATTTCACTCACCAGATGAGTAAGTCCACGATACCAATTGCCGAAGATTTTAAATGTACAAGCTATCTAGTCCTATTTCACTCCACTGTGGTTGTCCGCCAGTGGTAAAATTGCTGGGATGAACATCGGTAAGCGCTAGTGGCATGCCACCCAGTGGCAGAATGGTGGCTTGCGTGTAGGGATTTACTCACCAAATTGTAATTTGGCACAAGTTCACTTTTGTGGAACATCAAATGACAATAGATCTTATTTCAATAGCATTTTACCTGAAAAACAAACTGATTAACCACACCGTTACGGCTTATGCCTATGAATCATTTACGCCGATCACAAACTGGAGAGAATACCATGGCTTTTTAGGAGGCTTCTCAAATTTGGAAATGTTTATTTATCTCCCCCTTTTCATCTAGATGATCTTGGTAATCGGCAGGCTACCAGAATGACATTCACACTTTTATATCAGCATTTTAGGATTTATTTCAATTTTGTTTTGTTGTCTTTGAAAATACTGAAAATGTTGATATTCATACAGCGGCTGAAATATCATGCTTTCAAAATGACAGTGTCACTCTCCCTAAATAACCGAAATTGACATCGTGGGCCACAAGATAGACATTCTCCAAGAGGAAAAAAAACAACTACCATTCTTAATGATTTTTAGACAGCTAAGTCAAAAAAAAAAATGGATCCATGTCACTAACGTCAAGCGTTTAGAAATGATTCCGTATTCTGATAAAAAATGTCTTCCCAGACGAAAGCTTTCTCGTGTAATATTTTTAATGTCGTCATTGATTAAAATCATGATACATTGTCTGTATTCAAGTCCTGTAATCCGACCTCCAGGCGATCGACTGATTTTTTCAATTTTAACATAATTTAAGCAAAAGGTTTTATTCACATTTTTTATTTGTTTTCTTTTTCGGTCAAGTCTATAACAAGTAGGTCAAATGTTTTGTTAAGTTGTTACTGCCTAATTTAACCTCTTGACTCACATGGTCTATGAAGTCTGATAATACGAGCGAGGTCTAATCTAACCTACCTCTGAAACCTTCGGCATCGGATTAGATGACATGTACGTGTAGTTACATAGAAACTTCTGGGGTGTACTTCCAATTCCTTTTCTTGTCTCGAGGCCCGAAAACAATGAAACCAAACCTGTTTAACGTTACAGGTGTCATGATACCAGAATCAGTTTGAATGAAACTATTCCACCATCTTGCATGGATTTTATTGACTTCCATTTTGCTTGCTTTTTTCTTTCTTCCTCTTTCGGCGCGACGGTAAGAAATAGTTGGCTTCTGGGCTGGCGACACTGACATAGGCCGTTTGAGGATATTTGTCACATTTACACTGCTTACATATAATGACCGACGACCACCCGAATATACAGGGGTTGGACAAAATAATTGAATCACTTGTTAAATTCAAAGAAAATGTATTTAATATGGAGTTGGTCTTCCTTTAGCCTCGCATACAGATTTAATGCGTCTAGGAATGGAATCATGCAGCTTCCTGACTTCATCCAGAGGAATTTTCAGCCATTATTCCATTAACACCTACTCCAGCTCTTTAAGATACGATGGCGGAGGATAGCAGCCCCTAACTTGTCACTCCAAAATGCACCACAAATGTTAAAAAATATTGATATCTGGAAATTGGGGAGGCCACACCATGTGTTCTAGCTCACTTTCATTCTCTTCATACCAATTCTTAACCACTCGAGCGGTATTTATTGGAGCATTATCGTCTTGAATGATGCAGTCACCATCAGGGAATAAAGTCTGGTCCACTGGACGAACATGATCTCCCAAAATGTTCAGGTAATCTTTGCTGTTGATTCTACCATGCAGAGCAACTATTGGACCGAGACATTTCCATGATATGGTGGCCCAAAATATCACTGATCCACTTCCATGCTTCTCTGTTGGAAGAAGGCAGTCAGGGTTGTAAGCTTCTTTGGGTTGCGTCCACACATAAACACGCCCTGAAGTTGAGAAGAGAGAAAAACTGAACTCGTCTGAGAATATGAATTGCTTATCATCTGCAGTAAACATAAGGAAAACTCAGTACATAATAATCGTTGTCAGGAAGTCTGTTCGCAATCGGTTTCTACTGTAGTGAGTTTAATGGTTATCCTGCGTGTGTGGCCTGATTTAATGCAAAGATAAACTTAATAAATCTCAATATTGGTCTACTTTGTAATATCAACAGTTGGATACTTACAACAAATGCCAAATATTAAGTTGGCTCACTTACCAATCTCCTGCCAATGCTGTCTTGTGGCAGACTAAACTAACATTGTCAGATAAAATAACAACACATATGAAATAGATCCAATTTTTGGTTTTGAAACCAAATCTAATAACAAGGAATAAAAGATATTGTGACTAGTGTTCTTGTCTCGCAAACGATTTCCTGTTGGCCCCACCATGAATAAAGTCTCATCGAAAATTTGGAATAGTACAACCAATAACGGAAATGTAAGAAAATATCAACTGAAAATACTGAGAATTATATTTTTTCTCTCCCACTTTCGCTCTACCTCCTCTTTCCACGTACGCGCCGTGTAAAACTCGATAACCCCAAAAAGGATTTATAAACCATGAGAACACAAAAACGATTCTTTAAATAAATGCTTCAAAATTGTCGTTCTTTGCTATGATGACATCGACAATATAATTCCGCAAATTTGGGCAGTAAGATAAATTTAAAACAAGAATCATGAATTTCCCGGTGATTCTATTTGAACTCGGTACACGGAATCTGTCTATATTTCTGAGATGAGGTATTATGTACACTATTTACATTATTCGGACTATTGTCCTCATCTTTGTCGCCATATTTATTACAACGTTTCGGCCTTTCAGTATCTGTCTATATTTCTGAGATGAGGTATTATGTACACTATTTACATTATTCGGACTATTGTCCTCATCTTTGTCGCCATATTTATTACAACGTTTCGTCCTTTCAGTATCTGTCTATATTTCTGAGATGAGGTATTATGTACACTATTTACATTATTCGGACTATTGTCCTCATCTTTGTCGCCATATTTATTACAATGTTTCGGCCTTTCAGTGTCTGTCTATATTTCTGAAATGAGGTATTATGTACACTATTTACATTATTCGGATTATTGTCTTCATCTTTGTCGCCATATTTATTACAACGTTTCGGCCCTTCAGTATCTGTCTATATTTCTGAGATGAGGTATTATGTACACTATTTACATTATTCGGACTATTGTCCTCATCTTTGTCGCCATATTTATTACAACGTTTCGGCCCTTCAGTATCTGTCTATATTTCTGAGATGAGGTATTATGTACACTATTTACATTATTCGGACAATTGTCCTCATCTTTGTCGCCATATCTATTACAACGTTTCGGCCATTCAGTATCTGTCTATATTTCTGAGATGAGGTATTATGTACACTATTTACATTTTCGGACTATTGTCCTCATCTTTGTCGCCATATTTATTACAACGTTTCGGCCTTTCAGTATCTGTCTATATTTCTGAGATGAGGTATTATGTACACTATTTACATTATTCGGACTATTGTCCTCATCTTTGTCGCCATATTTATTACAACGTTTCGGCCATTCAGTATCTGTCTATATTTCTGAGATGAGGTATTATGTACACTATTTACATTTTCGGACTATTGTCCTCATCTTTGTCGCCATATTTATTACAGCGTTTCGGCCCTTCAGTATCTGTTTATATTTGTGAGATGAGGTATTATGTACACTATTTACATTATTCGGACAATTGTCCTCATCTTTATCGCCATATTTATTACAACATTTCGGCCGTTGTACGCTCCGATTTTCTTCAGGTGGGTGGAATGTCGAACTGAACCCTTTATTTCGCTCACTGGCGTAGACTGTTCTAGTTCCATGTTTAATGGATGTCACTTAACATTTATCGCCTGTTAATTCCCCTCTGAAAGTTCTCCACTGCCTTAACCGGGTATTGAACTCACACTCTTTGGGTCCTATCACTGGATCTAAACCAACGCCTTTATCCACTGTGCCATGTGTCCTCAGGGACACATGGCACAGTGGATAAAGGCGTGACATCTCAGAAATATAGACAGATACTGAAAGGCCTAAACGTTGTGATAAATATGGCGACAAAGATGAGGACAATAGTCCGAATAATGTAAATAGTGTACATAATACCTCATCTCAGAAATATAGACAGATACTGAAAGGCCTAAACGTTGTGATAAATTTCTTCCATTTTGAAAATTTTATAGCGTAGGAAATATAAGCTTTGAACACGCATATTACTCGCGTGCAAATCGAATTTCTGTCAACAGGATGTGCCAACAAACAGCCTGAAGTTTTAGCACGCTCGAGAAATTATATTCACTTCAGATTATGTGTAAACTATAAATGTCAACCAAGTAAGAGTCCCTCTATATTTATCAGCGTTGCTTTATGATTCAGAATGATATAGATATCCTTTTGAAGAAAAATAAAGTATGTATGCTGTAGAGCTGTTATTACTTAAATTTTTATAAAGTTGTAAAGTATCTCCATTTAATCCTAGCACACTAACCATGGCTATATAGTACCCAGCGCAAATTTTCCTATTTTTAATTACAATTTTCAGTACCTGATTTTCTTACCGAAATAATGTTTTTCAGTTCCTATTACTGTTAACTCAAAGTACAAAGTTTGAAGTGTCTGCATGTAAAATATTTCAAATAAAGATTTATATTTAATATTTTTTTTGATATTTTCAATATCGGGTATGATATACCCATGCTTAGTAGTGGGGTAACTTTAATTGATGGTTAGTGTTCTAGGGTTAACCAGGTATTGAACTCACACTCTTTGGGTCCTGTCACTGGCTGTGCCATTTGTCCTTGAGGACATCTGTGTATGAATTTCTGGGTATTATAAACCTAATGTCATCGGCTCCATTTTTTAACAGTGCTCATAATGCAATTTATGCTGTTATCATTTCATGTTTTACAAGAGCTCATATTGCAATATTTTTTATTGTTATTATCGCTTTTCAGATGTCTTGATCTAATTCCCCGTCCTTCTCTTCACCCTTTCCTCTATCACGCTTCTTTACTCCTGCTCCCACTCTCTATAACTCCTTACATGCTAGTGTCACTCCTGCCTTGCTTGGGGCGATTTGCTTTACCCTAGAACACTAACCATTGGTAACCCAGCGCAAATTTTCCTATTTTTAATTACAATTTCCAGTACCTGATTTACTTACCTAAATAATAAGTTTTTCAGTTCCTATTAATGTTAACTCAAAGTACAAAGTTTGAAGTGCCTTCATGTAAAATATTTCAAATAAAGATTTATATTTAATATTTTTTTGATATTTTTGAAATCGGGTATGATATACCCATGGTTAGTAGTGGTGTAACTTTAACTGATGGTTAGTGTTTTAGGGTTAAGAAGGCTTTATTAGGATAGGTGAGTTTTGACAGAGGACTGTAAGTGCGACGCTGATATTTGAAGACTATTGGATGGCCAAAGACGAATTCCAAAAGCTAGGCACAGTATTACGAGTATTACGAGACAGGAGGATTTATTTGGTAACAAAGGAAAGAGTACTAAGCTGCTACGTGACATCTGCCCTCCTTTATGGCAGTGACTGTTGGGCGGTCTCCTCAAAGATGAAGAAGAGACTCGTGGCAACGGAGATATGGTTCTACAGAAGTATGCTAAGGATATGATAAACCGAGCGTGTGAGCAACGATGAGGTCTTGCAGATATGAATGCACGTGAGAGATTCATGGAAGATTGAAGTTTAAAGGCAGTAAATTCGACCATGCTAACCGAACGCTCCTCTGTGGCCAAATCGGTTAAAGGCACGTCAGGCTATATGACGGTTCCGTATAGAATACAGGTTCAATTCGTGTCGGAGGACGAATATTTTCTATGAAAATTTCTCGGACATTCAGACCGGTAAATGTTGTTTAATACTGTTTATTATAAAACAGAGCGTTTACTTAAATATTTGTATCTATAAAAAGAATGTATAAACATAAAAATGTCTTAAAATAATTGTCGGACTTTGTCCATTTCATACACAGATATGTATAAGTCTTCTTTTTTTTTCAGAAATGTGTATACGCGTACAAAGTACGTTTTTATTAATATCTTTGTATTTGTGTGTACGCACTCGCCTCTGTCTGCGTTGCGCGTCGATATAACAATGTTTTATCATTCGCAAGAAACCGAAGTTCGACACTCGGAGTGTGGCTCCACACAGTTCCATGCGGAGAGGCGGGCGGGTGAGGCTGCTGGAGAATAAGTGCGTCTATCGAAAATAGCCGCACTTGCTGTCCCCTCTCAGCTTACAGTAAAATACACTTTCAAAGTGGCACGTCGTCCTTTATGGCTGAACGTAGGTTAAAGATGAGGCGAGTGGTGGGCCCGGGGGGGGGGGCGGGGGTAACAAGCCACACAGACGAGGAAATTGATCCGCTTGCAACGACACAACGAAAATACCAATCTGAATCGAAAATAAACGCAGGTACTTTAATTACTTTTTAAGCCTGTCCCAACTTTCTAAAAGTAGGGAAGAGAGAAAGGAAAGGACGTCATTTATCTCCGTGGTTAGAATTTTATCTTCTCCTCGCCTCTCTCTCTCTCTCTCTCTCTCTCTCTCTCTCTCTCTCTCTCTCTCTTTCTCCCTCTCTCTCTATCTGTCTTCTCTTTCTCTGTCTCCCTCTCTTGCTCTCTGTGAGCGCGCGGTTGTGTGTACGTGTGTGTGTGTGTGTGTTCGTTTTAATCTTAACCCGATTTGGAGAATATCATAAATTGTTGCTATTTGTTGTTTTATGTGATTTGCTGCAAAGAAATAAATAATAAACTCGTTCTCCGATCTTTTAAATGTTCAACATTAAATCTGAACATCTCACGAGATTACGGGAGGAGATCTCATGTTTAGTCTGCTGCTGGCCTGAAGATATTCATTACTAGAAAATCGCATAAGAATTCAGTAAAATTCGCGCAAAGGTTCCATTCCATGCTTGTCGTAAGTTTAGAATTCGCCTTATACAAACCATTAATGTGCGCATTATGCTTTAGGAGGTGTTTCTTACTTGGGCCTTTGTGTGTACACGTATGTATATATACGTATGTATGCATGTGTATGTGCGTGTGTGTTTCTGAGTGACAAACCGGGCGATTATGCCGCAAAAGGACCACTAAAATAATGAAAAAGTTTCATCGCATTCACGTTAATAAAAGTCGGTCTTTCTGTCTGTCTGTTTAACCCTCTGTTGCATTCTTATTCATAAAGGTCTGTCTGTCTGTCTGTCTGCCTCTCTCTCTCTCTCTCTCTCTCTCTCTCTCTTTCGCATTCCCATTGATAAAAGTCTGTCTCTCTCTTCTTCCCCTCCCTTTAACTCTCTCTCTCTCTCTCAAGGATTCCCAATGATAAAGGTCTGTCTCTCTCTCTCTCTCACTCTCTCTCTCTTACATTCCCATTCATAAAGGTCTGTCTGCTTTTCTGTCTGTGTGTCTCTCTCTTGCACTCTCCTCCTCCTTTCTCTCTTTCCCTCTCGCATTCCCCGTGATAAAGGTCTGTCTGTCTGTCTCTCACTCTTTTGCATTTCCATTGATAAAGGTATGTCTGTCTGTCTGTCTGTTCTACCTCTCTATCACACTGTCTCTCTCTCTCACACACACACACACTCTCTCTCACTGTCTTGCATTCCCACCGATAAATATATGTCTGTCTGTCTGTCTGTCTGTCTGTCTCTCTCTCTCTCTCTCTCTTGCATTCCCAATTATAAATGTCTGTCTCTCTTTCTCTTTCTCTCTCACACTCCCTCTTTTGCATTCCCATTTATAAAGGTCCTTCTGTCTGTCTGTCTCTCTCCTCCCTCTCTCCCTCTCTCTAACGCATTCCCATTGATAAAGGTCTGTCTGTCTGTATATATATCTCTCTCTCGCATTCCCATTGTTAAGGGTCTGTGTGTATGTTTATTTCTCCCCCCTCTCTCTCTCTCTCATTCGCTCGCTCGTTACCCCTCCTCCCAGTTTAAGAGCCAGCACAAGACATTCTTTCTCACATATTTCCTCAATCAATATATTTGTGTACTTGTAAAATCTACAAAACTAATACACTACAGATTTAAAAAAAAAAAAAGAAAAAAAAGAAAGAAAATTGAAGTAGATATCGATTTAATACGAATGTATTTCCTTTTAGAGTTGAAGACGGGGTTTGCTAAGAATAAAACATTATAAATGGAATCCTAAATAATTTTGCTAGATAGCTTCGACGTCTGGCAGACTGTGTCACGTGTGAACGAAGGTCACTTCGTGCCTCGGTATGGGAAAATGAAGAAGGACGGAAAATGAGGTTTGTTGCCAGTGGCGATGAAAAACAGAATGATTATTTGTTGACGGTTTCTCCTGAAAATCAAACGAATTAGTGAAAATATATCTGCTCAGATAAATGTATTATTGCACAGTAAGATAAAGCAAATATTAGATAGATAGATAGATAGATAGATAGATAGATAGATAGATAGATAGATAGATAGATAGATAGATAGATAGATAGGGGTGGAATGAGATAGATAGATAGATAGATAGATAGATAGATAGATAGATAGATAGATAGATAGATATGAGCAAACTAAGATAGATAGATAGATAGATAGATAGATAGATAGATAGATAGATAGATAGATAGATAGATAGATAGATATGAGCAAGCTAAAATAGTTAGATAGATAGATAGATAGGGGTGGAATGAGATAGATAGATAGATAGATAGATAGATAGATAGATAGATAGATAGATAGATAGATAGATATGAGCAAACTAAGATAGATAGATAGATAGATAGATAGATAGATAGATAGATAGATAGATAGATAGATATGAGCAAGCTAAAATAGATAGATAGATAGATAGATAGATAGATAGATAGATAGATAGATAGATAGGGGTGGAATGAGATAGATAGATAGATAGATAGATAGATAGATAGATAGATAGATATGAGCAAACTAAGATAGATAGATAGATAGATAGATAGATAGATAGATAGATAGATAGATATGAGCAAGCTAAGATAGATAGATAGATAGATAGATAGATAGATAGATAGATAGATAGATAGATAGATAGATAGGGGTGGAATGAGATAGATAGATAGATAGATAGATAGATAGATAGATAGATAGATAGATAGATATGAGCAAACTAAGATAGATAGATAGATAGATAGATAGATAGATAGATAGATAGATAGATAGATAGATAGATAGATAGATAGATATGGGTGAAATGAGATAGATAGATAGATAGATAGATAGATAGATAGATAGGGATGGGATGAGATTAGATAGATAGATAGATAGATAGATAGATAGATAGATAGATAGATAGATAGATAGATAGATAGATAGATAGATAGATAAAAAAGTGAATAATGACAAAGGAATGAACGGAGGAAACAATGTCAAATCTTAGGAAAAACTTAGACTTAGTTTGGCACAAGGCCAACAAAATGTTAACAAGTCAAGAAAGCTAAAAAAGATAAAAAAAATAAACACTGGTTAGTATGAATATCTTTTGTTTATAGCGTATCCTCGATGCGAAAAGACAACGGGTGAATGGTCCGAAAAGTTTCAGTTGTTGGTGACGGAGGTGTTGTTCAATCGCTGGAAATTCAATTGGCATGACAAGTTTTAATTCGTAACAATTTTGCGCGGATTTTTTAGCAAACGAGTCTGAATTTCTTTGTGTGTGTGTGTGTGTGTGTGTGTGTGTGTGTGTGCGTGTGCGTGTGTGTGCGTGCGTGCGTGTGTGTGTGTGTGATTTTTTTTGTTGCTGTTCTGGACCCGTCTAAGTGAGCGTCTCTTTTTCCTGTCATACGCCCATCTGAGAAATGCTAGACGTTTCAATTTCGTCTTCTACAATAAACGATATGTCGCGTTTGAGACTCGCACGGTTTGTGAGGACCCGTTGCTCACACGAAAGGAACGCAAACTGAATTGTTTCATGTCGACATTTCAACTTAGTTTTCTTTATAATGTTAAAAAAAATTTCATATAAAACACCAAAATGACATATCAACATGACTTTTCTGGGATTATCTATCTGTCTATTTATCTATCTATATGTCTATCTATCTATCACAGTGTGTTCTTACCTGTTCCTATCTATCTATCTATCCCAGTGTGTTCTTACCTGTTCATATTTATCTATCTACATACATACATGCATATATATTTTAGAATTGGACATAGTCCGACAATTTATTTAAAGACATTTATATATATTATGTTTAACGTTCTTTTTATAGATACAAGTATTTAAGCAAATGCTCTGTTTTATAATAAACAGTATTAAATAACATTTACCAGCCTGAATGTCCGAGAAATTTTCATAGAAAATTTTCGCGCTCCGACAGGAATCGAACCTGTATCCTATACGGAACCATCATTTCGCGTGATGTGCCTTAACCTTTCGGCCACAGAGCAGCGTCTGGTTAGCAAGGTCGATTTTACTATCTTTAAACTTAAATCTTCCATGAATCTCTTCTATTTATATCTGCTCTAGCGTATCAAATGTAAACAAATGACGTCATATATTTTAGAATTGGACATAGTCCGACAATTTATTTAAAGACATTTATATATATTATGTTTAACGTTCTTTTTATAGATACAAGTATTTAAGCAAATGCTCTGTTTTATAATAAACAGTATTAAATAACATTTACCGGCCTGAATGTCGTATAGGATACAGGTTCGATTCCTGTCGGAGAGCGAAATTTTTCTATGAAAATTTCTCGGACATACATATGCATACACACACACACTTGCACGAATATATACATATATATATATATATATATATATATATATATATATATATATATATATATATATATAATTTGGGATTTGATCTCGTTTTCAATTTGACGATGACCAAATCGTCAACGAAATATATAAGTTTCAATTAGCATGTCTTTTATTATTATTTTCATATCGATTTTTTTCACTTTTCATCTATATATGCAGGTATGGATTTCTCCCTTTCTCTATCTACATCTCTCTCTCTCTCTCTCTCTCTCTCTCTATTTATACATATATATATATATATATATATATATATATATATATATATATATATATATATATATATATATATATATATATGAAAATTGAAGTCAACATTCCGAGGCTCTTAGTGTTGACTTCAGTGTTCACTTTTATATTTACATACGCTCTCTTATGTTGAGCACTTTATCCCATAAATATAGCACGCCTTAAAACAATATTTCTTCATATATATATAGAGAGAGAGAGAGAGAAAGAGAGAGAGAGAGAGAGAGAGAGACCTAATGAGAGAGTGTATGTGTGTGAGAAGGAAGGCAAGTTACCTCTCTATTATTTTTCTTTATACAGGGTGCCCATAAAGTTCGTGTGCACTTTAAAAAATTTATAACTTTATTTGTATTTGCGATAGAAATAATCTGTATAAAAAAATGTTATAAAGTTTAATGTACCTAGTTTTAAGTATAGCTAAAATAACAAATGTGATTTCAGGCATTACTGTAAATCAGTTGGCAAATGTTTTCCGTGAACTGCAAAATCGTATTACCCTTTGTATTGCTAATGATGGCGGACATGTGGAAACTTAAACAAAATTTCAATAAAACCTTAAAAAATATAGATTTACTTCTTTCTAATCCTTTTTACAAATTATTTATATCGCAAATACAAATAAAGTTATAAATTTTTCAAAGTGCAGACAGACTTTATGGACACCGTGTATTTATCTATCTGAATTTACTGATTAATTCAAGTTTTCGTGTTTATTGTTTTTTATTTGTGTGTGTGTGTATGTGTGTGTATGTGTGTGTGTGTGTGTGTGTGTGTGTGTGTGTGTGTGTGTGTGTGTGTGTGTGTGAACATCGCGCCCAAACGGAAAGTGCCAAGGGTCCGTTTTGGGGGATGGGTAGCCATGAAATAACATATGTTAACCCAGGATGTTATTCGAGATCACCAAAAGCCATCCAATTGCAGTCTATATCAAAATGAAGCCAACATATTGCGTTTGCTATGAACTATAAAAAATATGTTGACCTCTTCAACTCTCGGGATGCAACGTTCCAGTATTTGTCTTTCAAAGTTATTGCATGTAAAATTACTTTGTAGCCATTATAATCTATTAATTCTTGGAGGCAAATTTGTACATGGAGATAACGTGATCTGAAAAAAAGTCCATAAGTGATGATGATCTCCAGTGTCACTGGAGGTCACTAGAGGTCAACAGAATTTAATTTTAAATTTTCTTTTTCTGGTTGTTTAACGTTGTGCAACGCTGAAAACGCCTCCAGACAAAAATAATTGCTGTAAGTGTAAAACACGGCCTAAAACTACAACGATATGAGCAAAACATTCCAATTCCAAATAATCCAAGAAATAGACTCGAAATTGTTACAAAAGATTCTTGAAAAGATTCAGTTGCGTAAGTCAGTTGTCACAACTCCAGATTTTTTTGGAGGCTGTTCAAAACTTAATAGAGTTTCTGAACTAATTTGAGCTGTCTGGAGTTCGACCCCATAAAACTAAATATGTTCAAACTTCTAGTGTCGGAGTTATCTCCTCCTTAATTCCCTAATTGTTCAATAGGGGTCTCTCTCCCCACACTATAAATACTGGGCGACTTCTCTTTCATTTCTTCATTTCAGCGAACACCTCTACAATGTGAGCTCTCACAAAAGACAGCGTTTCCCATTTGTGGAAGACGCCATGAACATTATACACACATACACGTACGTACGAACATTCACCAAAGAACAAACACCAATGTTCACACACACACAAATGATATTGTCTATGTCGATTGTAAAATTGTGTTGTTTAATATATATATGTGTTGATTATATATATATATATATATATATATATATATATATATATATATATATATATATATATATATATATATACAGTCTTGTGTTTGTTAGCTGGAGTTGAAAAATCACGTTGGGAAGTAACCAATTTGTAGAGGACCGGGGGGGGGAAGATGAATAGAAAACAAACAAGAACGATATATATATATATATATATATATATATATATATATATATATATATATATATAAAAGTGAACATTGAAGTCAACACTTAGAGGCGACAGTCTGTTTCATGTTAGACGCAATCGTCAGGCCACGATAATTGCGTCTAGCATGAAACAGCCTGTCACCTCTGAGTGTTGACTTCAATGTTCACTTTTATATTTCCACACGCTCTATCTCTGATATGGAGCACTTTATCCCATCAATATAGCACATCTTAATACTATATTTCTTCATATATATATATATATATATCAACAAATATATTCATTAAACAACACAATTTACAATGGACATAGACAATAATATTTGCGTGTGTGTGAACATTCTGTTTGTTCTTTGTTGAATGTTCGTACGTACGTGTATGTGTGTATAATATTCATGGCGTCTTCCACATTGTAGAGGTGTTCGCTGAAATGAAGAAATGAAAAAGAGAACGAGGCAAGAAGTCGCCCAGTATTTATAGTGTAGGGAGAACGACCCCTAGTGAACAATTAGGGAACTAAGGCGGAGCTAACTCCGACACTAGCATGCTTCTAAAACATCTCGACATTCCAGGGTTTCGCTGATCTCGCCAACGATATCACATGTCACTGAGACAATTATCTTAACTAGAGTAGACATGTACCTCTTTCTGGGGTTCATTTTAATTCTAATAGACTTGCTTTTGAATTCAAGCGTCTTCAATTATCAGTCGTCTACAAACTTTGTCATGACCATAAACAAGACACATGGACAATCACTCAAGATCGATGGCTGCAAACTGACACCATCATGATTTTTTTATAGCCAGCTATATATTGACTGTTCTATGATTCAAGCGGTTTTTACAAACTCCCGCCTAATAGGAGAAATATTTTGTGTATTCAAACGTTCAGTAAACCTTAGGGATTGTATAATTTGTTTTGTTTTGTATTGGGTTTTTTTTCGGACATCAGAATATTTTTCATTAACTATTATGGGTCCTTACCTATAACTACAGAATGAACTCTTCCTAACACTATGTATACTACGCCTATCAAGAGAGAGGGACGAATCGAGTCGAGCCGATAGTAGTTCACTCCAAACCAGACTGACAGTCATACTAACACCTTCCGCATCTTGTATTATTATTTCGTGTAATATATCTTCGTTATTTCTACTCTTGTGTTCGTGTTGTTCTTCCTTGGTCCTAACCTGGACCATAACATTAACAACTATTTTTTCTTTTACAAATACTCTTATTTATTTTCATTTGCTGTTTTCTGTAAAATAGATATGTGAAAAAAACATATTTCATGGTATTTTAATTTATTTTTACCGAGACAACGCCACATATCAATTTCAATAGATAGATAGATAGATAGATAGATAGATTATAATTTTTACACACAGACAAAAACAACTTGCTCACTACAAAGAAGCATTCTTGTTTCGATGTGATGGCATCTCGACTGGTGAGAACCAAAAATGGTTATCCATTTTTTGCTTCTGACCAGTCGAGATGCAGTAGCATTGAAACAAGAATGCATCTTTGTAGTGAGCAAGTTGTTTTTGTCCGTATGTAAAATTTATAATAAATACCTAATGTTCTACTCTTGGTATTGAGCCCTCATTTGAATTAATGCTGTGAACGTTAGAATTCATATTATTTTCGTTCTGATTACATTCTGATATATATAAACAAGTACAGGGCTGGCACAGATGAAATAAAATTCCGATAACCAAGGACACTATTCTTAAAAGAGTGCTCAATATAGAGGAGAGCAAATAATATTTATTCAAAATTATAACATGTTATATCATCCCTACAAAAATAGCCATTTTTTAAACACTTCTGGTATCTTGTGCAGTGATAAGACACTTGATAAGACAGCAGTAGTGTTGAAACAAAATTACAATTTTGTAGTGATGTTATAACATGCATATGTTATAATTTTATAATAATTCACCCTTATATATATATATATGTGTGTGTGTGTGTGTGTGTGTAAGTGTGTGTGTGTGTGTGTGTGTGTGTGTGTGTGTGTGTGTGTGTAGATAGATAGATAGATAGATAATATCAGTGGTCAATACACACACACACACACACACACATATATATATATATATATATATATATATATATATATACATATATATATATATATATATATATATATATATATATATATATATATATATATGTATATATATATATAAAAATTTCTAAGAGGATAGAATCCAGGTAGAACTCAATGTCCAGGACAGTGTAAGAATATAATATAAAAGGCTAATATTCCATGGCTATAATTTATTATATTGGAATCGTAATTACGATCCAATTCATCAGACCTGCAAATTCAAAAAGAAAATTGAATTTGTAGGTCTGATGAATTGGATCGTGATTACGATTCCAATGTAATAAATTATGACCATGGAATATTAGTGTTTGAGCCTTTTTATTATTATATATATATATATATATATATATATATATATATATATATATATATATATATTATTGTCATCCACAGACAGACTGTTTCGCTGTTTCACAGCTCATCAGTGTGTCTAGACGTCCGGTTGCCTCTAGCTAGGATTGGAACCCGACTGAATTGGCGCACGGCAAGGATGAAGGTGAATTAGCGTGTTTATTTTTAGATTTAGATAAACACACAGTGACTGACAGTGACTCAATTTTGCCGAAGAGTCTTGCTATATTAGCTTTAATAATCACTGTTTACAAACACACGCTTCATTTCCACAGAGCTCAGCCGAAATTAATTTTCAGAGTGAATTTATTAAGGGAAGGGTTGAAAATATATTAAGTCAAACAGTTCAGTCCACTTCGCACATCGTTTCTCAAGCCTCTTCCCACCAAAATTCTGATGTTTGATCATTGAAATACTGGTTTTGGAAAGTTAGTAGGGCTGATAACTTTTCAGCTCTCCTTGTATCTCACGGTTAATTTTATTAAAAAAAAAAAAAGGTTACTCGCAGATGTACTGAAATGTTATCATCCCGATCCACTTCCCGAAATATGACAAAGTGACCAAACATCTCGAAGTTCGGGGATGGTCTTCTTGGTCGGGTCGCAAAAACATTGCTACCCACCCTGATATGTGCCTTATATAA
>OZ038489.1:17158005-17160505 GCA_964036315.1 Acanthosepion esculentum | reverse complement strand
ATATATATATATATATATAGATAGATAGATAGATAGATAGATAGATAGATAGATAGATAGATATTAACAGAATGAGATAGATAGATAGATAGATAGATAGATAGATAGATAGATAGATAGATATGAGCAAACTAAGATAGATAGATAGATAGATAGATAGATAGATAGATAGATATGAGCAAACTAAGATAGATAGATAGATAGATAGATAGATAGATAGATAGATATGAGCAAACTAAGATAGATAGATAGATAGATAGATAGATAGATAGATAGATAGGGACGGAATGAGATAGATAGATAGATAGATAGATAGATAGATAGATAGATAGATAGATAGATAGATAGGGGTGGGATGAGATAGATAGATAGATAGATAGATAGATAGATAGATAGATAGGGGTGGAATGAGATAGATAGATAGATAGATAGATAGATAGATAGATAGATAGATAGATAGATAGATAGATAGATAGATAGATAGGAGTGGAATGAGATAGATAATTAGATAGATAGATAGATAGATAGATAGATAGATAGATAGATAGATAGATAGATAGATAGATAGATAATCCTCTGAGGTAATTTTTATTTTCCTTGTCATATTTGTCATTTACAAAGATTTTCTTACCTTTAACTACCAACAACGTAGACATAAATACATACCGATGTAGATACTTCATGAACAAAGAGAAATTTTATTTTCAATGTTTCCTTGAATAACAACGAAAGGTTCAAGACAATTACATTTGTCAATTTTGACAGAGATTTAACTTTTTTATTCTCTACAGAAAATTTTATAGATTTATTGATTTTACTGGCTACGGTTATTTGTGTGTGTGTGTGTGTGTGTGTGCGTGTGTGTGTGTGCCTGTCTTTCTCTCAGTGTCTCTTTGTATGTGACTGTTTGTAATTCTCTGTGTGTGTACGCGTACGCGCTCAAATATTTATTTTTGCGCTCGACTCAAAGGAAGAATTTGGTGTATATGCCTGTGTATAAATCGGGGTTAATTTTTGAGCTGACTCATTGGTTGAACCAGTTGCGTCTTTTCCAACCCAGTCGGTGGCGACAGGATTTTGATAAATTTTAGGGCATCTTGTCTGCATCTTGGCACAACCCAGTCTTTATTCCAGTTGTCCCTACTTGAATTATTCTACATTGGGTCTGTTATCCTTATTCTTATTATTTTATCGCAAGCAATATTGCTCTACAGATTATGGAATTTACATTATTTACATTATTCAGACTGTTATCCTCATCTTCATTGCTACATTCACAACGTTTCGGCCGTTGTACGCTCCGACCTTCTTCAGTTGATTGGAATTTCGAACTGAGCCATTTATTGAAGACTTGAGTTAAAGGGAAATAACCGAGACTTCCCCAGAAGAGGCATGGCATGTGAAACAAGAACAATCTACTACGGTGGACGAAATAAAGTGTTCAGTTAGAAATTCCAATTACCTGAAGAAGGCCGGTGCGTACAACGACCGAAACGTTGTGAATATAGCAATGAAGATAACAGTCTGAATAATGTAAATAAAACAAGTAATTTCGCTTTCTATTTCATCAGTACGTTAAAACGAAGACAAGTCCCAATTCTAAAAATGGCGTTCACTTGTTTCATCTGTCGTAAAGGAATCTTTAATTCTTTTCTTCTTTTCTTTTATCTGCGTGGCGGTACTGAAGAAAAAACTTCCCGAAATAAACGCAAGCGTCTATTTACAAACCAGGTAAGCGTGGCATAAAAACGATTTTTATAGTACACTGACTATTGGATGAAGGACATATAATCCTAAGCATTGTTTTAAGTAGATTGTCGTCATTATTTCTGCAAATAATGTAAGTAATCATAAAACCTCATCTCAGATATATAGACAGTTCCTGAAGAAGGCCGGAGCATACAATGGCCGAAACGTTGTGTATATGGCCATGAAGATAAAAGACCGATTAATGTAAATAATGCAAGTAATCATAATACCTCATCTCAGCGATATAGAGGCCGAAACGTTGTGAATATGGCAATGGAGATGAGGATAACAGTCCGAATAATGTACAAGTAATCATAATACCTCATCTCAGCAATATAGAGGCCGAAACGTTGTGAATATGGCAATGGAGATGAGGATAACAGTCCGAATAATGTACAAGTAATCATAATACCTCATCTCAGCAATATAGAGGCCGAAACGTTGTGAATATGGCAATGGAGATGAGGATAACAGTCCGAATAATGTACAAGTAATCATAATACCTCATCTCAGCAATATAGAGGCCGAAACGTTGTGAATATGGCAATGGAGATGAGGATAACAGTCCGAATAATGTAAATCATGCAAGTAATCATAATACCTCATCTCAGCGATATAGAAGCCGAAACGTTGTGAATATGGCAATGAAGATGAGGATAACAGTCCGAATAATGTAAATCATGCAAGTAATCATAATACCTCATCTCAGCGATATAGAGGCCGAAACATTATGAATATGGCAATGAAGATG
>OZ038489.1:17100505-17153005 GCA_964036315.1 Acanthosepion esculentum | reverse complement strand
TCGTACAGCAAAAAGAAAACATATTTTCTCCATTTAATATTTTGTAGCAAAGCCTTTATTAAGTTCAACAACAACCAATCTCTTCCTGTAGTCTTTAATTAACGATTCGCATAATTTAGTAGGTATTTTGTCTTATTCTTCTTGAGTAATTGTTTTCAAGTTTTTGATGTTTGTTGGACATCTATCACGAATCTTATTTTTCAAAAACCGCCATAAGTTCTCCATTGGATTCAAATCCGGCGACTGACCGGTCCATTGTAAGCTGTTAACGTTGTTATTAGAAAGCCAACTCTTCGTACTCTTCGCAGTATGCTTGGAATCATTGTCCTGCTAGAAGATCCAATCAGAAGGAAGCCCAAGATTCTCTACAGAAAGCGATACATTTCCGCTTCGGATTTGTTGATATTTTTCTGCATTCATTCTACCGTCTATAATTGCTAGTTTGCCAACACCTCGCATTGAAAAGCAGCCCCAAACCATGAAATTTACCCCCCCACAAATTTGACAGTTGGCATGGTGTTCTTGGGTGCATATGCTTCACCGTCTTTCCTCCATACATGATTCAGGGAATTACGACCGAACAACTCAATTTCTACTTTCATCTGTCTAAAGAACTCTTTCCCAATAAGAATTTTGCTTTTATTTATGCTCTGTCGCAAATTTCAACCTGGCATCTCTATGCCGTTTCAGAAGGAGTGGTGTCTTTCTTGGGGAGCGCGACTTTATACCGTCTCTGCGTAGTTCATTACTAATCGATTGCTTAGTTACGTTAACTCCTGATAAACTCAGATCATTCTGAAAGTCTTGTCTGATAGCCATTGGATTATTTTGGACGTGTCGCATCAACTTTCTTCGTAATCTGGGAGAGATCTTCCTGGGAACACTGGGTCTGCCTTTGTTCTCGACAGTATTACGTCTTTTAAATCCTGCAATAAATGAACGAATTGTTGAAAAAGGTATGTTCGTGTCACTGGAGATGTTTCTGTAACTTTTTCCATTGTTCCATAGCTTAATAATTAGCTCTTTTTGAGCACAAGTCATTTCCTTACGTCTAGCCATTATTAGAACCGTTATCAGTGAACAATGACTGCAGAATGATCCAATTTTGAACTGAATGTTGCAACAGAGTTACTGAGAATCTTCTAGAACAGTTTAGACTCTTCTACTTTGAAGTACAACTAGAATCTACCGTATTCTAAAGCAAACATTGATACTGTACGAACACTTTTTTCCACCGTTCGAAATATAAAAATTTGCATAACTATCACTTATTGATGAATTTCTAATTTTAAATTGCAGATTCTGATTCTATGCCCAAAATACATATATAACATTGTTAGTCGAGGTTTTCATTCGCTATAAGTGAGAATAACAAGCATTTGTTTGCTGTACGATCACTTATTCAACCCCATTGTGTATATATATATATATATATATATATATATATATATATATATATATATATCATCTTAAGCTTCTAGCATCTCCATTACAATTCCTTCTACCTTGCTCCTATTCAATTTGGCCAGTGCTGATTTCACATTGAACTTTTAATATTTCTGGCCCTTTCATATTTTCGTTTATTGTAGGTTATCTTCTTTCGTCGTGAAAGTGGTCCCCCAAATATTCGTTCCATTTCTTTTAATCATTTTCTGTTATCAGCCAACCGTATTTTATGATTTTACAGAAAGATCTTGTAATACAAAATCTCCTTCAAAACCCACCACCAGATGCACAACATCATTTTCTTCGGCTGCAGGCTTGCTCAATTCGTTTTCCTCCAGGAACTTTTTATTTCACTTTTTTGTAAACAAACCATTTTTCATCGCCAGTGATTTTTTTTTCAAAAGTGGGTGATGTTTTTTTACTTTTGAGCAGAGAATTGCAGATGAAACTGCGACACATTAAATTTTTAACCGTTAAAACGTAAAGCGTCCAATCAGCAATTCACGTTTTCAGGTGTTTTTTAAAATGGAACCTTCTCTATAAAATGACACCTTCTCCATAAAATGGCACCTTCTCCATAAATGGCACATAGCGTTTTTTACTGCTTGTGTCGCTCTTTTATTCCTTTCTGTAAATAAAAATGAGCATCAAATGACGAAAACGCATTTCCTTTTCCACCATTTTCACTTTTAATGTGAATACTTTTAAAATTTGTACTCCACTCACGATTAATATAAAAAGACGCATTGCAATGTTACCTTTCAGAATATGTATGTCATAGACTTCAAGCAAACGAAATCTTGATTTCGAACGCCAACCACTGAAAAACACTACGCAATTTTTCTGAATCCCAATGTGTGTGTGTGTGTGTGTGTGTATGTGTGTGTGTGTGTGTGTGTGTGTGTTGTAACCTAGAAAAGGTTACTGAATGAGGAATAACCAAAACGGAGGTCGGAAATAAAATGGTAATCTTTATAACATCAACAAAATACAATACTCGCCAGCGGCGTGAAGTAGGTAAACCACTGCTAGTGGTGGACTACTTAGACAGCATATTACCCCCACTTACAAACGTATTTATGAAGATTGGGACATACCCATTAGTTTTCATTTGCACAATATATAACAGTGTGTGTGAGCGCGCACTCCATCTACGTGTCCGGATGATCATGAAGAGTGTTGGACCGCTACGTAATGTCAATCCTCCTATCTACAGAAGGATGCTGAGAATGCCATGGACGGAACATGTGATCAACGAAGAAGTTTTAATGAAAATGGTGACAAATAGCATATACACCCTTCTGCAAATTAACTGAAACAATCGCTTTAGTTTCTTTCCTTTCACCATACGGTCAGTTTTAGACCCACTGGAGTGTTAGGGTGTAATCAATTTCTATTTTACTTCAGATTAGGTCATTTCCAGTGGTGTACAGTAATATGAATCTATTTTCGTGGGGTGTGATGAAATTTATTTAGCTTTGAAAAATATTGCGTCATCTGTAATTGCATCAGATTTTCATCACGCCCAGACACTATTGTCTCGACTGTCGATTAGTTGTCTTACAGCCATTGTCTGCGATGGTCGTTACTCCAAGTAGGCGTACGAAAATTGTAACGCCGCAGAAACACAATGCCAAGCATTACCAGTGAGCAAATCAAAGTACTATAGACTGGCTCAGAAACTCTCTTGATTTAAATCCAATCGAGAATCTGTGGTGAATCTGCAAGGAAAGACCTTGTGGAATGGACATAAGAAGTACTAACATGTGCACTGAGTAATGCTTCATTGGAAAAATACGAAAAATAATAACGAAATTATTCATTTTGTTTCAATTAATTTGTACAATTGTATACATACTTAGAAAGAAACAGTTAAAGTCTCTAGGATATATAATGAAGAAAGCGGTTTGGAAAATTTGACTTTCATCAAACATTGAAGGTAAGAGGAACAGAGGGAAGCCGAGACACCTACCTAATGGTTGATAAAACATTGTGAGAAGGAGAGTAAGGATAGATAAAGATTACTAAGAGTTACTGTTATGGGACCTTACCTATAACGACAGAGTGAACTCTTCCTGACGCTATGAATACTGCGCCTCTCAAGCGAGAGGGACGAGACGGAATCGAGTCGTGAGCAGTCTCTGACTGTTTGCGACTTCTGTCGAACTCTCTGCTTTGGCAGAGAGGAACCCGGACGAGGCTTTGCCGAAGGGCAAAGTTTCGTCCGGGGAGGTAGACAGTCCCTGAACCCGTTTATACGGGTTCTAAATGAGCATATTTTTGGCCGAGCCTACTTGCTCGGAGAACCCACATTAAGCCGGCCTTGTGCCACATGCGACCCACGTGGGAGGGTTGTTAAATATCGAGACGGAATCGAGTCGAGCCAATAGTAGTTCACTCCAAACCAGACTGACAGTCATACTAACACTTTCAACATATTGTATTATTATTCTGTGTAATATATCTTTGTTATTTCTACTGTTGTGTTTGTGTTGTTCTTCCTTGGTCCTAACCTTGGACCATAACAGTTACAAAGGATAAAAAGTTGTGAAAAGCTATGGTCGACCACACTCTCAAAGAATATAGAAATGAAGTGGCAGTACATACAAGGATAGCAAAGTTATTCACTGGGTTGATGCATCTATCATTTTTAAATATATTTAAAACGAATTTTCAGTTAGATATTTTCGTTCTTTAAACTGTGAGAATATGAGACGAGGGATATGGGAGTTTATCTCTATTTAAAGTAATTTGCTGTCTTACAGTTAAGGCTACCATCTCTGTTGTTATAATGAAGGACACAGAGGAAATTATATAAATAGTAATTTTTTAATTTGCCTCCTGCAGATACACAATATCACTGGAAGTGACACTGTTTTTTTAACCTTCCAAATTCACCAAATAATAAGTACAGAAATGAACTAAAAAAAGGTCTGTCTTTTCTTATAAAGGATGAATGGCAATCCTATTGCATGAGAAAAGCAAAAAACCACTCGAATTTATCTTTCGCCGTTGTCTTGTCTGCCTTTTGCGATGTCGTACGCCAGAGGATATGGCTTTTGACACACCAGGGATTCTGTGATTTTAAGACTGAGCTGACATGTACGGGGTAGGAGTACACGTTAATGACGTCAAACGGCAATTCCCAGAAACAAGTCATTCAAAGAATGTAATTAGAGAGAAATGGAAATCAGTCCGCAAACGAAGCGCTGATTTCGTCTGCAATCAGTTTATCCATGACGTTCTGAATCAAATTTAATTCAAGAGTCACGATCGAATAATCCGTAATGATATATGAATAGGCGTTTAAGAGATCAAAAGAAAGAACGGAAAGGATATCGAGGAGAAAAGGGAAGAAAGTGAGTGAGAGAAAAAAGATGGAAATGCGAGGGAGAGGTAGAAGTAGAAGGGAAGTAAGGAGAAAGTGAGAGAGAGAGAAAGAGAGAGAGAGAGAGAGACTGCGAATGTCCCATATTGAGAAAGAAGAAAGATGTACTGTGATAAGAGGAGAAAAAGGCTTCTGTGTAGATAGAAATAGCAAAAGAAACTACCGAAAAAAGAAAGAGAAGACAGAATCGAATTTGTTGCAAAATTATTGCTTACATTACGTTTTTTATTAGCTGAAGAATTATCCACCATTGTTCAGTGTTCATATTAACAAGTATTTTCTTTCATTTTCATTTTTCATCTAAGATCGGCGGCCTGATTAAAGATGTAATAAAAAGGAATTAAACATTTGAAATAAGAGTAAAGAACAATAAAATGAAGATAATATTACTGTTACTGATACTAACAATGTAAAAAGAAAAATAAATATGGCGGCTCGTATAAAGTCGCGAAAGAAAGTAAGAAAAAAATTAGAGACAAACAAATTCTAGTCAAAATTAATAATAAAGCGTTTGAATGGGATTTGGTTGCTGCACGACGTTTTTTTATTTAAAAAATTAAACATTAAATTCACGATTTCTGAACTGAAAATGACTCATTAGTGTCAACAGACATCAGGATCTAGTTAATATGAATGTATTTAATTGTTTCAAATTTATCTCAGAGATTATGCAGATAAATATTGGATAATCGAATGAGAATATCTAGAACTCTTAAGTGGCACGTTTTCTCGAGAAGGAGGTTCTTTAGGCTCATAATTATTTCATGACATACATACATATATATATATATATATATATATATATATATATATATATATATATATATAGATAGATAGATAGATGCACATTTCATTAAAAACGACTGACAAGGTGCTTTTATTTAGTTTTTTATACAATTTCTCATGCGATCTAATAATGTTTTTCTTTTCGGATGATAAATTATATAAAAACTGTCCGAATGTTTTTTTTTATCCGAGCGCTTTCGGCTATACATTTAGCCATTTTCAAGGATTATATTTTAACTGTTAGAATTAGAAATAGTTTGTTATATGTATGTTTTATAAAATGTTTCATTTTTTTGTTTCAAAACACGGTCAAGATATTATGTCCATGTTCAAAGTTAATATTATTAAGTGTTGCTTTGTTTGTTTCTATTAATAAGGCTTCCATTATTTTTAGCCTTTTTTTTTTCATGTGGATGATGTTATTATATTAGTGTTCTCGACAAGTATGTTCCGAATAGAGAGAGAGAGAGAGAGAGAGAGAGAGAGAGACGTAAATGCTAAAAATTAGCATACCTTGATTAAAAAATGCTCCAAACTTAATAAAGTCAATGTTTTATCATCAAAATTTTACTATTAGAAGGAAAGACCAAAGGATTTTTGGATTATCAAATTATATTTCTTTTATCCTTTTTAGAACGTTCGAAACTTAGGTTAACGCTAATAGATTAAATTTAATATTTTATTTTCAATAAGCAAAATTCTTTGCACTATTTCAAACTGAATTTAAAATTATTGGAATCAATTTTTTAATAGCTAAAATCGGCCATATTGACAAATCTGTTAACATAACATAATTATACTTATTTAATTTATCAAAATCTTTTTTTTTTTCGTCAGCGGTAGTGGTGAGGGTGGCAAAATTTAATATAGGTAATTTTAGTGTCTTTTTTGCGGCGAAAAACACATTAATTTTGAAAATCTTGCAAAAATCAAATAATGGTCGGATTTTAATGAAACTTTCAGGACTTATTCACAAATGAATGAAATTATTTTTAAAAAGGCTTTTTTTAATCTTGGTAAAAATATGTTTTTTTATATTTAATTATATTATTTTTATATTTAATTTTATGAAATTTCGAGAAATTAAATTTTGACCCGCTTAATTTTTATATTAGTTAAAAGCAGAAGTCCTTGGAAAATTTAATCATCATTTTTTTGTTTGTAAAACAGGACCCCCAGTTACTGAAAATCTACTCTGAATCATAAAATAAAAAAGCAATAAAACTAATTTACTTGTTTAATTAGAGAAGCTTTTAATTGCTTGCAAGAATTGTTTTCATTTTTTTAAATTTGAATTATAATACTTTTTAAAGTTTTAGAACTTTTAAAATTCTGTATTAATTTTTACCCGTTAGGCGATATTGTTATTAAGCAAAAACTATTTTTACTAATCATAAATGAAAAAGAAACTTAACATAATTTAGAGATCCACAATATTTTAAAAAAGACAAACGTGCAGATTTTTGTAAATACGGGCGCCCATACATGACATTATCAGAAAAGAGCGATAACTATAGTAAATTTAAAGCCAAAGTAGCTTACGAAGAATATCTTGCTAAATTTTACACATTACAAGGTAGTTTATCTGTTTTCCTACAGTGGATATATCTGTAAAAATTACTTGAGAAATATAACGTGAGAGCCTTTTTATATAATATTTTTAAAATGATATAAAAAGGCTCTCACGTTATATTCCTCAAGTAATTTTTACAGATATATCCACTGTATGAAAGCATTAGATAAATTTCTGTCTGTCAGTTAAGCCATCAAAGCCTTAAATAAACGGCTAGCGTCAGGTTAAAAATGCATTTCAGTGATATTTTACACTTAAAGTAAGTAATATTTGTTTCAAACCAGATTAATTAATCTTGAAATCAGCTAATATTCCTCAAATAAAATTTCACAAAAGTATATTTTATTTTTGAAAGATTTTTTTTCATGAGTAAAAATACATTGTGATGACGGATGGCTAAAAATGGCGCTAAAATCAGCGACTTTAGCAATTTCAAGACGAAAACTCCTTCAAGTCAATTTAAATTAGTTTTAAAACAGAGAAAAATTAATTTGCTTATAGAAAATATTAAATTTAATCTATTAGCTTAAAATTAAAACTAAAAGAAAAATTCCAAGAATGATTTTCCATTTGTAAAAATTCATTTTAAACCTTAGGTTTCACGTTTCTGTATATATATATATATATATATATATATATATATATATATATATAGAGAGAGAGAGAGAGAGAGAGAGAGAGAGAGGGGTATATATATATATATATATATATATTACAATTCCTTCTACCTTGTTTCTATTCAATTTGGCCACTACTGATTTCACATTGAACTTTTAATATTTCTGGCCCTTTCATATTTTTGTTTATTGTAGGTTATCTTCTTTCGTCAAATATTCGTTCCATTTCTTTTAATCATTTTCTGTTATCAGCCAACCGTATTTTATGATTTTACAGAAAGATCTTGTAATACATACATATATATATATATATATATATATATATATAGAGAGAGAGAGAGAGAGAGAGAGAGAGAGGGGGGGAGGTAGATAGAGGTGTATATATATATATATATATATATATATATATATATATATATACATATATACATAAACCTAACTATCCTCTCCGTCCTATCATATCACAAATTCCAACTCCTGTATATCAACTAACAAAATACATCAACCAACTCATTACTCCTTATCTTTCTAGTAAATATAGTGTTAAGTCAACATTAGAAGTAATCCAAATCCTAAAAAGCGAAAAACCCGACAATGAAATCATAGCTTCACTTGATGTTGAAAACTTATTTACCAATGTCCCTGTTAGTGAAACTATTGACATAATTATAAGAAATATATACAGTAACTCATCTTTACCCCCACTTAAAATTAATCCTAATATATTACGGAAACTACTATTAGCTTGTACTACTGAAGTCCCTTTCTTAGATCATAATAATAATATATATATACAATGTGATGGTGTCTCTATGGGTTCAGTACTGGGTCCGACATTTAGCAATTTCTATATGTCGAACCTGGAAAATAAGATATTTACAGACTTTAAAAAACCATCCATCTATGTAAGATACGTTGATGATATTCTTATGTTAGTTGAAAATACAGATGAAATACTTCAACTACAAAAATGTTTCCAAAATAATTCTGTCCTCAAATTCACGTATGAACTCAATACTAATAATAAAATTCCTTTCCTTGACATATTGATAAACACAAATAATAACAAATTTACTATTTCGCCATATAAAAAACCTACTAGCATAAATTCATGTACACTTAACTACAAGAGCGAATGCCCATATTACTACAAAATAGCAATTATAAAAAATCTAATACACCGTGCAGAAACTAATTCATCCACAAAACAGATTTTTTACAGTGAACTAAAGAATATAAAACAAACACTTGTTAATAATAGTTTTCCAAACTATATAATTGATGAACAAATAAGATGCTTTCTTAGAAATCTCAATACTAAGCAAATAGTACATAATACTGCTTCTACTAATCTCAAACATATTAATCTCCTATATCGTAATCAAATGCATACTAATTATAAACAAGATGAAAATATACTAAAAAAATTAGTAAATGCTAACATATCCACAACAGATCCTAGCAAAAGAATTAAGTTAATTATATACTACACTAAATCTAAAATATCCAACTCAATTATTCGAAATGATTCTTCTCCCCCGGTTAGCGATTTGAAAAAAACCAACATAGTTTACAAATTCAGGTGCCCTTTGGGAGATTGTATCTCCAACGAACTAAATAATATCTATGTTGGTCACACCACAAACTCGCTTTCACGACGCTTGACACTACATTTGAATGATAACTCTAACATTTTTAGACATTTAAAACAACATGCCTGGCCGCATACACAATTCCGGAAAATCCTCGTCGAAAACACAATTATACTTAAACATGAAAACAATAAACAAAAACTAAAAATTCTTGAAGCTATATACATAAAACAGTTGAAACCTAACCTGAACAAAATAAACTATGAAATCTCCAAAAATATCCTTAAATGCCTATAATTAGTAACAGAAGTCATTGGTTCATACCAACGGCTTTCCATACTCAATACTCATCGGATTCACTCTCGCGTGGTCATGTGTGACGTCATGAGCTGTCGTGCGATTTTCGCTTTCAGCGTTTTATATGCACGTGTTTATCGTTGCTTGAAAATCATCCATGTAAACAAATAATACTATCATCAATTTCTTGTTCGTGTATTGCATAAATATATTGTGTAATTGTCATCTTTGATAATGGCTTATGTAAGCCGAAAGCTCAGATCGGATTAAATAAAAAAAAGTATGTATCAATATTGTGATTTTCTTTCATTATTTAATGATAATGTTATTAAGATTATCAGACTATATGAAAAAAACTTGCATAAAATATATAGACAACGCTTATCTATATTATTTAATGAGACATGTATTAATATATATATATATATATATATATATATATACTAGGTGAAGAAGAAATACAACAAACGAAAGTTAGAACTTCAAATCAAAAATGTGAATAGCAAAAAGACGCTCAGCTTTAAATTTTCATTTTGACGTCCGTTGTATCGAAATCAGTGGTTCTCAAACTTTTTTTAAGTTGGGGCGCACTTGAAATCTTACCAATAATTGTCGGCGCACTATATACAAATTTCAGAGAAATATGTTATAATGAAGTCAAATATTGCAGAAAAGAAATAATGCAATAAAAAAAATATGAAAGATACCTTAAGTTTATTCGTTCTTGTGTTTATGGGAAACATGAGTCTGGTGAGTTTTAGCGATTTCTTTAATGTTTGGACATATATTTGATAGACAAACGCTCATTTCCTCTTCAATACATTGAAGAGTTCCTCTATTTTTGCACTTAATTGTGGTGAGAGAAGAAAAGCCTAATTCATATAAATATGATGTTGTAAAATGGTCAGAGCTTTTTTTTTAGATATTGACACATATTCTTCTTTTATAGAAATCCAAAAAGCTTCAAGAGACAATTCATTATGATTAATGAATCATCAACCCTTAATCAGTGGTTATTAAAAAGTAACTAATTTATTACATTTGCTTATAAACAAATAAGTGATAAATTATAAATGATAAATTACTATGGTAAGTATAAATAAGGCAACTTTTAAATAAACAATCCTAAGGCTCACTGTAATGACAAAAGTACGCAGGTGTAGGCATTACGAAAGCTTTATTCAACTGAGAATACAAGGTTTAGATTATTCGGACTATTGTCCTGATCTTTGTTGCCATATTTATCACAACGTTTCAGCCGTTATACGCTCCGGCCTTCTTCAGGTGGTTGGAATGTCGAACTGAACCCTTTATTTCGCTCGCTGTTCTAGTTCCACGTGCCATATCTAATGGATGTCAGTTATCAGTTATCTCCTGTTAATTCACCTCCACATTAGGCATGGCACGTGGAACTAGAACAGTCTACCCCATCGAGCGAAATAAAGGATTCAGCCCTACATTCCAACGACCTGAAGAAGGCCGGAGGGTACAACGGCCGAAACGTTGTGATAAATATGGCAACAAAGATGAGGACAATAGTCCGAATAATGTAAATAGTGTACATAATACCTCATCTCAGAAATATAGACAGATACTGAAGGGCCGAAAGGTTGTAATAAATATAGTGACAAAGATGAGGAAAATAGTCCGAATAATGTAAATAGTGTACATAATACCTCATCTCAGAAATATAGACAGATACTGAATGGCCGAAACGTTGTAATAAATATGGTGACAAAGATGAGGACAATAGTCCGAATAATGTAAATAGTGTACATAATACCTCATCTCAGAAATATAGACAGATACTGAAAATACAGGGCTCGCGTATAGTGTCCTTTGATAGTCCCAGTAAACAGAAATAGCTCTCTCAAAGAGGAGAGTAACAAAACAAGGAGAGACCACTCTTGATTATTCATAACACTCGTCATCGTTTTGTGTTATATAATACATCATTTAGCAATCAACTTACTCGAACTAGGCATGGAGGATCGACCAGTACCTCCTACCAGTTCAAGACAGCGAAACAAAAGCTTCCTATCATTGAAGCTTTCCTCGAGAGTTATCCGTAACGTGACGGATACCACAATATAATAAAGTAAATATATTTATTTCTTATATCTAGACGCATATCGGAATGCCAGGGCGCACCTAGACATCTTCCAGGGCGCAACATTGCGCCCAGGCGTACCATTGGAGAACCATTGATCTTAAATGTTTAACTTAACCGATCTCATTCAGCTTTCTATCACTTTCAATTTTATTTGTCTATTCAGTATTAGACTCAAATTTTCCATTATCCATCTGTAAGACAGGCTGGAGAATAAACGCTGTTATTAATGAGACAGAAGTGAAGTTTATTCATGGAATAAACACAAGATTTTATCTCGGAAAATTAAGAAATATATATATATATATATATATATATATATATATATATATATATATATATATATATATATACAGTGCTGTTCGATAAAAGTGACTCACCTGATTTTTTTTTTTACTTAAAATTTTTTTCGTCTATTGTTTTTCGGGGTTCAAACTAATTTTTAATCTTACTAATATTATAAAGACCCCTTCCCGAACATCTAGTAAAAATAAAGTTTACTCACCCTAACGTATTCTATCGATAATTATAATTTTGGATATAAATGAGATTTAGCGAAAAACTCTGTGCAAAAAAAGTGACTCACACATTTCCTGCAACTAGTAATCAATAGAAACATAACCGAACAGCTTAAAATAAAGAATAATAGAGGTATAATTTATTTGTAATAGGTAATATAGTTCGAAATATTTAATAATCTATGGGTCCTCCTTTATTTTGAATAACCTTTTCAACCCTTTTTGGCATTGACTTGATTAGGTTCTGGCAAATCTCATCTCCAAGCATTGAATTCCATTCGGATATGGAATTCACAATCAAATCCTTTTTGTTGCTCAACTGCTTTCTCGAGAGCCTGTACTTTATAATGCTCCATAAGTTTACTATGGGGTTGAGGTCAGGAGATTGGGGCGGCCATGTCATAACACTCACCTGCTTCTCATCAAAGTATTCCTTCATCAATTTTGATTTGTGACAGGGAGCATTATCCTGCTTAAAAAATGAGCTTGGTGGGGTCGATTTGAAACCCTTTCAGCAGAAGGGAGCAGACAAGACTCTAAAATTCTCTTGTACTGCTCGCTCCTGAGGGTCTTTTCAGTAGGTTTTAAGAAACCAGTTCCATGAAAAGAAAAGCATCCCCAGAACATTATACTGAACGGATGCTTGGCAGTACTTACTGCTAAATTCAAAGAGCTTTCAAAGCTTCATTTTCGGATTTTAGATCGCTTATCCTTTGAATTTAGTTCAACTTTCGTTTCATTGGAGAAGAGAAAATTTAGTAAAAAAAAAAAATCAGGTGAGTCTCTTTTATCGAACAGCACTGCATTTCCTGCGTGTTGTGCATTTTTTTTTAAATTGTACATTTTCATCACGCGTTGATCGGTTGATCTGTTTTCAGTTCAAATACGAGGAATCAGAACAAAGAATTAGCGTGAGACAAGACTCGAACCTATAACCCCGGGACATTGCAAATTCATGTAGCTTATGTCTATCCATCAAAATATAGCCTCTGAATAAAATAATTCCAGCCTCGATCGACTTCAAAATGGAGGATGAAGTTGGGTTTTTTTTCTCCACCCCTCCACCCCTTTCTCAGAGATGAAATCACTATTTTCGTGGTAGATGTTCGGGCGAACTACATTCCTCATTTCCTCTCAGACAGCTTCTTCTTCAGAACTCTTGCGATGGGGAATAGACTCCAGAGAAGATGCTTCTTTGAGCACTATAATCTTCTTCGAGTCGTGGGTGAACCGTTATCTATCATCTATATCCCCGTATTATACAACCCCTGCTGCGTACCTATACGCCTATGTATAACTACTCTACCTTGAGTGGCACTTAGGACTTATATTGAATGAACAATTTAAAAAGGAATTCACCTCAGAATTTCATACAAGATCTGATTATTTCAGGTGTCTTTCCATTGACAAAAAAAGGGGGAATCTTTTACTGTAAGGAAACATTAGAATGAAATTTAGAAAAAAAAACTGAATTTACTGGAAGGCTCTTGAACCCATTCATACGTGGGTGGCTAATAAACTGGAAACCTGCCATGGCTGGCGGCGGTTAACATTTCATTCGTTTTCGCCGAAAGCTGAAAAAAAAGAAAATTCTGGGTTGGTCAGGGGCAAGAGATAGAAAAGTTGACGATTTCAATGACTGTTTCAGGCAAAGGTGATTGGAGTTGACCAGTTTATTTTGTAACCTTTTCAACTACAAAAGTCCAGTTTCAATGAAGGAGAAACTTGAAAAAAAAAGGAAACATTAAAAAAAACATTAAAAAAAGATCAAAGAGAAATGAATCGTTTTACAATATATGACTTCTTTTCACTACCACCATTAACCTTTTATTATTATTATTATTATTATTATTATTATTATCATCATCATCACCACCATTATTAATATTATTATTATTATTATTATTATTATCATTATTATTATTATTATTATTATTGTCATTGTTATTATTATTATTATTATTATTATTATCATCATCACCATTATTATTATTATTATTATTATTATTATTATTATTATTATCACCATTATTATTATTATTATTATTATTATCATCATTATTATTATTATTATTATTATCATCATCATCACCATTATTATTATTATTATCAACATTATTATTATTATTATTATTATCATTATTATTATTATTATCATTATTATTATTATCATTATTATTATTATTATTATTATTATTATTTTATTTCCTTTGATATCTGGCGTTTACACATTTCTTTCCGGGTCCCGCCCAGGGACCTAAGGTTAGAAATGGCATCATGACACTTTCCACTGAAAAAAAAAAAAAAAAAAAAAAAAAAAAAAAATTACATAGATAAAGCCCTTCGTAAAGTGTGGGCTGTACTTGTCAGAACAATTTTTTGTATCTCTTTGAGGCATGGACTTCCAGGGATCCCTTCAATCAGCCTACTGGAATCTTTTCCAACCAGTCCAAGGGCTCCAACTACAACAGGAATTGTTGATGTTCCCATGTGCCACATTTTTGAGATTTCGATTTCAAGGTCCTTGTATTTTGACAGTTTTTCGAATATCTTCAAAGACACATTGCAGTCTGCAGGGACTGCCATATCAATAAGGAGGCACTTATTTTGTTTGTGGTCTTTAATAACAATGTCTGGGCGGTTGGCTTTGATTGTTCTGTCAGTGTATATTGTGTAGTCCCATAGAATTGTAACAGGTCCTATCTCCGTAACCGGGTCAGGGTGGTGTTCGTACCAATTTCTTCCAGTTTCCTTCCCATAGGAGTTGCAAATTTTCCAGTGCAGATATTGGCCCACTCTGTCATGCCGGTTTTTATATTCAGTGGATGCCAATATCGTGCAACCTGATATAAGATGATCAATGGTTTCTGGATATTTGTCACAGAATCTGCATCTTGGGCTAACACAGTATTTTAGTATATGTGCTTGATAATTCCTAGTTAACAAGCATTGGTCTTGTGCAGCAATTATAAAACCCTCAGTTTCACCTTTCAACCCTGCACTACGTAGCCACTGATGGGTGCGGTTTTTGTCTACGTCTGCTTGTTTGGTACGGGCAGAGTATTGGCCATGGAGCGGTTTATTTTGCCATTGTTTCTTTATCTGGTCGGTCGCATTTGTCTTTGCATTTTTTTTTAAGTTTTTTGCAGCTTCAGCCGGTGTACAGTGATGTATTTGAATTTCTGTGCCCATTTGAAGCTCTTTTTTGAATTTTTCGGCTTCCTTTACTACAGAGTAGAGACACTTCCTACTTTCATGTTCCTTGACACATACCATCATCCAGTCTTCTGTTTTTTCCAAGTATCTTTGGAGGCCAATTGTTGTACTTTTGTAGGATAGTTCTAGTTGAACTAGTCCTCTGCCTCCTTCGGATCTGGGCACATTATTATTATTATTATCATTATTATTATTATCATTATTATTATTATTATTATTATTATTATTATTATTATTATCATCATCATCATCACCATTATTATTATTATTATTATCATCATCATCATCACCATTATTATTATTAACATTATTATTATTATTAACATTATTATTATTATTATTATTAACATTATTATTATTATTATTATTATTATTATTATTATCATCATTATTATTATTATTATTATCATTATTATTATTATTATCATTATTATTATTATTATTATTATTATTATTATTATTATTATTATTAATGCCGTTAAAACTCGAGAACCAAGAGATATGATTCTTGCAAAAATAAACATTAAGGAAAATAATGATGATTTTTTGCCAGAAATTAAAATGGAAGCAACGTCTTGTTCGGTTGTTTTTTGATTTCCACTTTTGCAACGACTGATGTTTCTTTCCGTCTCTTTCGATCCTTTTCTTGAAGGCGTTAATTAAATTAGGTATCTCCTAAAGGAGCGATACCTAAGGTTTAAAATACATTTTAAAAATGAAAAATATTTCTTGAAGCCTTTATTTTGGTTGTAATTACAAGCTAATAGATTAAGTTTAATATTTTCAATAAGCAAACTACTTTGCGCTATTTCAAACTAAATTTAAAAGTATGGGACATTTTTTTTAATAGCTAAAATCGGATATACTGAGAAATCTATCAACACAACATAATTCTCCTTATTTAAGAATTTTCCAAAATAAAATAAACTAAAATTTTCTAAATTTTCTAAGAATTAATTTGAGAAAAATTTAAAGTTTAATTAACTTGAATGAAAACAAATATTTTTTGTTTAAAATGGAGCAAAAAATTTGAGTGTTTTTATAGGGTGTTGAGACATTTATTGATAACCTAAAGGTCTTTTAAAATTTCGCGCAAAGTTTGCTCATTGCGTGCGTATTAATCAAGACAAGTGAAGCTTTAGCGCATGACCCCGCGAGGTAAACGTATGTCAACAATGCCGATAATGGCTGCCGTGCTGTAGCCGCAACACTAATGAGTTCGAACTTTTATTGTCGATAACTCCAAAACGGTAAATTTCTGCAAACTTTTAATGTTATTTTCGAATTAAGCATGTAAATTTTCACCCAAATGAAAAATGTCAGGAAATTTTCGTTAGAATTAAGTCCGGTGATTGCACTACAAATTACCCGAAAAATAAGTTGTGTGGGAGGGAGGAACATATGTTAATATATATATATATATATATATATATATATATATATATATGTGTGTGAGTGTGTGTGTGTGTGTGTGTGTGTGTGTGTATTTAGGCAGCAATCCTTCTTTCATGCACATTTCATTAAAAACGACTGACAAGGTGCTTTTATTTAGTTTTTTATATAATTTCTCGTGCGATCTAATAAAGTTTTTCTTTTCAGATGATAAATTATATAAAAACTGTCCGAATGTTCTTTTTATCCGAGCGCTATTCTAACAGTTGAAATATAATCCTTGAAAATTGCTAAATGTATAGCCGAAAGCGCTCGGATAAAAAGACCATTCGGACAGTTTTTATATAATTTATCATCTGAAAAGAAAAAACTTATTAGATCGCACGTGAAATTATATAAAAAACTAAATACAAGCACCTTGTCAGTCGTTTTTAATATATATATTTATATATATATTTACCAATATTTTTTTTTAAGAAACGTTTCAAAATTAATTTCATTCGTTTGTAAATAAATCCTGAAAGTTTTAAAATCCGACAATTATTTGACGAAACAGAAATTTAACGAAATTTTAGAAAGTTCAAAAATGTATTAAAAGTAATAATAGAAAAATACTTTGTTCTTTTTTCCTTTACCCTAGAACACTAACCATCGGTATATAGTACCCAGCGTAAATTTTCCTATTTTTAATTACAATTTTCAGTACCTGATTTTCTTACCTAAATAATATGTTTTTCAGTTCGTATTAATGTTAACTAAAAGTACAAAGTTTGAAGTGCTTGCATGTAAAATATTTCAAATAAAGTTTTATATTTAATATTTTTTTTGATATTTTCAAAATCGGGTATGATATACCCATGGTTAGTAGTGGTGTAACTTTAACCCTAGAACACTAACCATCGGTATATAGTACCCAGCGCAAATTTTCCTATTTTTAATTACAATTTTCAGTACCTGATTTTCTTACCTAAATGTTTTTCAGTTCGTATTAATGTTAACTAAAAGTACAAAGTTTGAAGTGCCTGCATGTAAAATATTTCAAATAAAGTTTTATATTTAATATTTTTTTTGATATTTTCAAAATCGGGTATGATATACCCATGGTTAGTAGTGGTGTAACTTTAATTGATGGTTAGTGTTCTAGGGTTAATAATAAAATAAAGATTTTGACGATGAAATTACTTTTTATTTAGTTTGGGGCATTTTTTAATCATGTATGCTCATTTTTTAGCGAATCTTTGGGATTAAATTAAATCAACGCTATCCCTCCGTTGGCGACATTGATACTGATAGTATATATAATTCGAGTTATTCTATTGTAGACAGGAGTGACTGAACGAAAACGAGGCTGCTATGTTTATTTTAGTAGCCACGCAAAGGGAGAATTTGTTTCATGCTCCCAATACAATAGAAGCAAGAACATTTATATCCAAGTTACATTTCAAATTCATGCTTTTCAAAGAGAATTTTCTGTGTAATGATACATGGAATATGTTAGTAATTGTTAAACATCGTCTCCTCTTTCTGGTTAACTACTATATTTAATGGAAAGATTACAAAACCTCCTACAGAAGGTAGTGAAGGAGAGCGAGAAGAAGGGACTAAGCATAAACTACAAGAAGACAGAATGCATGGTCATCAGTAAAAAGATGAGCCCGAATGCGATTTGCAGGTCGGGGCCACTAAAATCAAGCTGGTGCGGAATTTTAAATATCTGGGAAGTGTTTTGACAGAGAACGGTAAGTGCGACGCTGAGATCCGAAGACGTATTGGGATGGGAAAGGACGTATTCCAGAAGATGGATAGAGTATTACGAGACAGGAGGGTTTCGTTGGTAACAAAGAAAAGAATACTGAGCTGCTACGTGATATTTGTCCTTTACGGCAGCGAATGTTAGACGGCCTCCTCAGAGATGAAGAAGAGACTCGAGGCAACGGAGGTATGGTTCTATAGAAAAATGCTAAGGATACCATGGACCGAACATATTGGGATGGCCAAAGGCGCATTCCAAAAGCTAGTCAGAGTATTACGAGACAGGAGGATTTCTTTCGTAACAAAGGAAAGAGTACTGAGCTGCTACGTGACATCTGTCCTCCTTTACGGCAGCGAATGTTAGACGGTCTCCTCAAAGATGAAAAACTGACTCGAGATGGCGGAGATGTGGTTCTACAGAAGGATGCTGAGGATACCATGAACCGAGCGTGTGACCAACGATGAGGTTTTGGAGAGGATGCAAACAAGGAGGAAGCATATACTTAACATCAGGAAGACGCAGCTGAAATTTCTGGGACACGTAATGAGAAAGGAGGGCCTGGAGAATCTGATACTCGCAAGTCGAATAGAGGGAAAGAGAGACAAGGGAAAGCAACGCCTGACATACCTGGTGGGCTTAAACAAGTGGATGATAGAACGTGGCCTGGGGGAAGTAACAAAGAGACAAAACCTATTGAGAGCTACAACTGATAGGATGAAATGGAGAGCCATGATCGCCTACGTCCTGAAGAGACTAGGTGCACAAAAAGGAAGAATGTGAAGACAACTCACACCTTACTGACAAGATAGAATGAGGCAGATGCCGAATAAGTCTCTATTTGCCGTCGGCCCAATATCGTCATTTCTAATGCTCGGAATTAGGAGTTGTTCACTGAATGGAACTCCGCCAAGTGGAACCAACAGAAGTGTTTTGATCCGGAGTGTTCTCAGAAAAGGCTGAAAATAAAATTTTCTCAACATTTCGTCCTATCGCCAGTCATTCTTTTTTTTTTTTTTTACTGACATAGGTTAAAGTAGTAGAAGAAAATAGAACGAGGGCAATGCTGCGCAGTTCTCCTATAAATAATGATATCCGCCCAAAAGAACAGTTTTGATCCTAAGTGTTCTCAAAAACGGCTGAAAATAAATTTTTCTCCCTATTTCGTCCTATCGCCAGTCATTCTTTTTTTTTTTACTGACATAGGTTAAAGTAGTAGAAGAACATAGAACGAGGGCAATGCTGCGCAGTTCTCCTATAAATAATGATATCCGCCCAAAAGAACAGTTCCTATTATGAGCATATCATCATCATCGTCATAGTCAAATGGAGGAGTTTATTGATTTTATTTCGATGATGATGATGATGATAGCAGGAGGAGAAGTAATGGCGTTGGTGGCGGTGGTGATCGTTACAAGTGATGAAATCAATGAAATAGGCGAAATTTATAAAAATTATTTCCACGAAGCTTGAATCAAGGAAAAACGAAAATAAAGCAACTATGGAAGCAGTCAAATCGATATTTGTTACTGAAAATGAAGTTTTTGATTTCAAAGTCTCAAAACAAATCAATTCTATTGATAAGGCCTGCCCAATTCTGAATCTATCCAACCGTTCGTTTCTGGGTTTTTTTTTGTTTGTTTTTTTTTTGTTTAGTTTTGTTTTTGTTTTTTTTCTCATTTTCGTCCTGCAGGGTTGGTGCTGGGTGCGCGGCCTGATTCTGAGATGTCAAAACCACACGACGACATCCATGAAACATGCACCGCCATTAAATTAAGGAAAAATTTCGCCCACCCTAAAAAAAATTTATAAGTACGAAAAATGTCAGTTGTTGGCGTCTTTTGTATTCTTCCGATTTCTTAGTCTTTTTTTTTTAATTTTTTTTTATCACATTTGAAATCGTGTGCGAAGTTTTTGAGGTTTTTTTGGGGGGTTTTTTTCAGGTGAAATGTTTTACAAAGAAATTGAAAAAGTTCTAATGGGATTGGGTCAATTTTCAGACATTGCTATTTCATTCGTGGGGAAAGTGGGAGGCAATTTGTTACACTTTTAGGGCAGTTTTGTTTATTTTAATATTGTTTTGTATTCGTTAAACATTTTACAATTGTGTACAATATCTAAATCAATCACAACGAATCGAAATTGTTATTTCAAACAAGAAACACACAAAATGGGCCAGGAAAATATTGCCTCACTTGATTGTGGGCGCGCATGCTTTGATAGGCGTACATTGAACATGAATAGCTCTGGCTTAAGACCGGGTGAAAGTAATTTCGTGATTTCATTTATAATAATTTATTTATTTATTCAAATATAAACATGCGTTCTGCTGTCATGGCTAGCGGTTCGGAACAAGGAATCGGTTCCATTCATTTTCGTTCAAACGCCCTTAAAAAAATGTATGAATCCATTTCTTTCCCCACCAGCTATGGGTTAAATAGTAGGGCATTTTGGTCTCTTCAGCCTTGGTTGGTAACCAGCCTATAGAAAGAAAAACTCTAAATGCCCAAACTCAAGGAAATGGTAGAGTTGTCGGCAAAGATCATACACGTTCAGCGAGTCGGAAGCAATCGTATATGTATGTATAGGTGAATTTATATTTCAATAGCAGGATTTCAAATGTATTTATACATTGAGTTTATAAGCTACTAGCTTACGCAACCGAAAGACAAAGGTCTAAGTTGACTTCGTCCTTTGTTTATACCCTCTGCAAATTAATTGAAACAACTGCATTAGTTTCCTTTCTTTCACCATACAGTCAGTTTTAGACCCACTGGAGTGACAGGGTGTAATCGATTTCTATTTTTGCCTCAGATTGCATCAGATTTTATTCACGCCCAGAAACTATTGTCTCGACTGTCGATTAGTTGTCCTATAGCCATTGTCTGCGATGGACATTACTCCAGGGAAACGTACGAAAATTGTAGCGCAGCCCGGACACACTGGCAAAATAAGATAGGAGGACGAAATATCGGTAGAAACGGAATCACTTAACAATTAATATAAATCCCTTAGCGATCAATAATGTGCACACACCTTTCTGCAAATTGATTGAAACAGCCACTTTAGTTTCCTTTATTTCGCCATAAAGTCAGTTTTAGACCCACTAGAATGGCAGGATGTAATCGATTTCTAATTTTCCTCAGATTAGGTCATTTGCTGTGGTGTACAGTAATATGAATCTATTTTCGGGGTGTATGATGAAATTTGTTTGGCCTTGAAAAATATTGCGTCATCCATGATTGCATCAGATTTTTATCACACCCAGACACTATTGTCTCGACTGTCGATTAGTTGTCCTACAGCCATTGTTTGCGATGGTCGTTACTCCAAGGAAACGTCCGAAAATTGTAACGATGCACGAACACAATGCCAAGCATTACCAGTGAGCAAATCAAAGTTCTAATGACTGACCCGAAACTTCTTATTTAAATCCAATTGAGAATCTGTGGTGAATCTGCAAAGAACGACTTCGTAGAATGGACATACAATGTACTAACATGTACACTGTGTCATGTTTCATTGGAAAAATACGAAAAAAGTAAAGAATAAGGGAATTATTAGTTTTGTTTCAATTAATTTGCACAAGGGTGTATATGAAGCATTTCATGTAACACAGACAAAAAAAATTTTGTCCCCATTTTCTTAAAGTAGTCCAAGTTTTTACCAGAAAGTTATTTAAATGCTTTCGAAATAAATAATAATAAACATTAGTCAATATTTGGCTATATCTCTGAAATGAGGTATTTTACATTATTCGTACTGTTATCCCCATGTTCATTGCCATATTCACATTTCGGCCGTTGTAGGCACCGGACATCTTCAGGTGACTGGAATTTCAAACCGAACCCTTTATTTCGTCCACCGGGGTAGATTGTTCTAGTTCCACGTGTCATGCCTCTTGGGGATGTCTCGGTTATTTTTCCTTTAACTCAACTCTCCAGTAATGGGTTCGGTTAGAAATTCCAGTCACCCGAAGAAGGCCGGAGCGTACAACGGCCGAAACGTTGTGAATGTAGAAATGAAAATGAGAGTAACAGTCCGAACAATGTAAACTGATTAATCAGATCAATTTCTTGGAATTGTTTAAGAATTGTCTTTCCTTTGAAAGGTTCTTTTTATCAACACTTCAAATCAAGCAACGTTAAGCATTAACAGTGAATGCCTTTCCTTCTCAAAATTTCTTTAAGAAAATATGTATTTCCCGATTATATAATTAGATCGGATTACTCACATATTTATCCGAGGGGAAAATCCTATGTATGTGTTTATGCTTTGTATGCAAGTGCGTAGACGTACGGTTATTTTCTAAGCATAGTTTAGATGTGGCACAAGGCCGAGAGCATGGACCGCCCATTGAGGATTGAACTCACTACTAAGTTGTAATGGTTCTAGCGAGACCAGCTTGCTAACCATTACTCCACGTCGAGGTGCCCAAGTGAGCATGCGTATGTGCGTTAGTGTGTGTTTCTCTCTGTGTGTGCGCCCGCGTGTTGCCCTCACAACTTTCATAGATTGAACGCCTTCAAACTCACCCAGTGTGTATATAATTCTATGTCCGGTTAAAGCCTAACATATCTAAGACACTCACAGGAAATCGCCAAGCCGAAGGCAGCATAAATCTCTTAATATCGAAAGGAAATCAATGTTTCCTCTCACCTCTTCCCACAACGCGCCACGTATCACGATCCCATATCACTTAGTTTTAACTTGAAGATAAACACAGGCATGACCGACACAATGATTCCTTTTTGGATCACTAATGTAAAGGCTTCGTTTGCTTTGCGGATCGCTTCTTCTTTTCAAGTCGACGACCATCATTTTGCCAGACAAATGACCTGAGGAGTCTCTTTCAAACGATAAGACAATTTGAGCGTGGAGTTCGCCACGAGATGATCAATAGGAATTGATCTATGAAATGTTCTTAAGCCACGACACAAAAAGTAACTCATTAAAGAGATTCTTACTAAATGGAAGGGAACAGGCGTAATTCCCAACAGAAAATTCCAAAGAAGTTCATGATTTCTTGTCTTGCCATGTTTGTTCCTTAGCCAACCAATTTCATCAACTCTCGCAAACAAATGAATAGGATTTGGTTCATGAGCAAAATCGGTTTAAAATCGTCGCTTATCCAGATACGAATTTATACGGATTTGATTAAACAACATTACTGTTTTTGTTTTGTTTTTGTTTTTTGGGGGTTTTTTTTAAATTGTTTCGAAAAAACAATTTTCCTAATGAAATAATCCAACTTATCCGAACTGCTCTGTTTTCTATTCAAAATTATGAATTATAAGTTGACATTTTGGATTGCACAGGGAAAAAATATACATTGTTTTGTGATGCCAACGAATACTCGTTGTCACTTTCGTAATGCTCGTTGTAGTAGAGACTTTGTAATCGCAGACACAACTATAGTAACGCCGTTGAACAATGCTGGTGTCATACGCCTTCGAATATCACTTGCACTAATAGTACTTGCTTGATAATACTCGCTCGAATAGTAACCAACAAATAGAGAAATAGTATAGTGAATAGAGTAGAGAATAGCGGCCCGTATAGTAATAGAGGATAGAGTAGAAATGGTGAGATATTCACTAACCGCCTCGCGCGTCGGATGCGGCACAAGGCCAAGTTTATTGTGGAGTATCCGAGCCCGTATGCTCGGTCAAAAATTCCCCATAGACCCCGTAAAAAACGGGGGTTGGGTAGCTATATTCCGAGACGAGACTCTGCCCTTCGACATAACCTCGTCTGGGGATCCTCTCTGCTCGGAGGCAGAGAGTTTGGTCATCACACTTCAGAAATAATCCGGAGAGTGATTCGGATAGAGTAATAGTATAGTGAATTGAGTAGAGAATAGCGGCCCGTATAGTAATAGAGGGTAGACTAGAAATAGCGATTTTTAGTCGTCAGCTACTTCCTACATAGTGATTTTTCCAGCGGAGCTTAGATGTGGCACAAGGCTGAATGTGTGGGGTACCCTTTGAGGATCGAACTCCTATTCAGTCGTATCTGTTTTAGCGAGACAAGCTTGCTAACCATTACACCACTATATTTAACGCCAAACCGCATGGTTCGTATGCGGCACAAGGCCGGTTTAACGTGGGTTCTCCGAGTCCATAGGCTCGGCCAAAAATACTGTTATGAGTCCTTACCTATAACTACAGAATGAACTCTTCCTAACACTATGTATACTACGTCTCTCAAGAAAGAGAGAGAGACGAATCAAGTCGGCCCGATAGCAGTTCACGCCAAACCAGACTGACAGTCATACTAACACCTTCCGCATCTTGTATTATTATTCCGTGTAATATATCTTCTTTATTTCTACTCCTGTGTTCGTGTTGTTCTTCCTTGGTCCTAACCTGGACCATAACAATATATATATATATATATATATATATATATATATATATATATATATATATATATATTGGTATGGGTCCTTACCTATAACTACAGAATGAACTCTTCCTAACACTATGTATACTACGTCTCTCAAGAAAGAGAGAGAGATGAATCGAGTCGGGCCGATAGTAGTTCACTCCAAACCAGACTGACAGTCATACTAACACCTTCCACATCTTGTATTATTATTCCGTGTAATATATCTTCGTTATTTCTACTCTTGTGTTCGTGTTGTTCTTCCTTGGTCCTAACCTGGACCATAACAATATATATATATATATATATATATATATATATATATATATATATATATATATATATATATATATATATTGGTATGGGTCCTTACCTATAACTACAGAATGAACTCTTCCTAACACTATGTATACTACGTCTCTCAAGAAAGAGAGAGAGATGAATCGAGTCGGGCCGATAGTAGTTCACTCCAAACCAGACTGACAGTCATACTAACACCTTCCACATCTTGTATTATTATTCCGTGTAATATATCTTCGTTATTTATACTCTTGTGTTCGTGTTGTTCTTCCTTGGGGCTAACCTGGACCATAACAAATACTACCTTCGAACTCGTATAAACGGGTTCAGGGTTTGTCTACTTCCCTGGCCGAAACTTCGCCCTTCGGCAAAGCCTCGTCCGGGTTCCTCTCATCTCCGCTCGAGGCAGAGAGTTCGACAGTATTGAACAATCTAGTCGACTGTTATATTGAACAGGCCATCCTCTCCACGAGTTTAGCGTGGGTTTTCCGAGCCCGTAGGCTCGGACCAAAATATTCCCTTTGAACCCGCATAAACGGGTTCAAGGTCTGTCTACCTCCCCGGACGAAACCTTGCCCCTCGGTAAAGCCTCGTACGGGCTCCTCTCCGCCGAGGCGGAGAGTTTGACAATTGAACAGTTTAGATCACCGTTCCCTGTAGCTTAGATGTGGCACAAGGCCGAGAGTGTGGCGCACCCAGTGAAGATCGAACACACTTTTCAATAGTAACTGATCTGGCAAGACAAGCTTGCTAACCAGGTATTTACCTGACCCCCCACTGAGTCAGGTTGTGACACAAGGTCGATTTTTAACGTGGGGACCCGAGTGTTTTCACCCGGGCCGCTGGTCTTGGCTGGTCTAAGCTAGTCGTAGCTTGTCCAAGCTGGTCATAGATAGTCTTGGCTTGTCATAGCCGGTCCAAGCTAGTCGGAGCCATGATACTACCAGCGCAGGGACAAATCCCTACACCAGGTAAGTATCAAGTGACGCTCTCAGCCAAAAGGCCGACAAAACGAGCGATCTGCGAACAGATACTACACCCTGATCCAGGCCTCCGGGCCGAGTAGCGTCAAAGCTTGCTAACCATTACACCACGTGAGGTCCCCCAGCTACTTTCTACATATATGCGTTTCCTCTATGGTCACGTGGTCTACTTAATTCAATAATGGGATCGCCTGTGTTTGCTCACTGGCGATCCATGTTCAGACTCAAGTGTCGGCAGCGACATTTTGTTCCTCTATAACACATTTGTTAGTGACTAAATACCAGCCATAATAAGTATATTCCAGTTCATTCGCTATCAACTTTTTGTATCGGAATTTTCTCCATGCTAATCAATTCATGACGAGTGAAACTTGGAAGGCAATGCATCTCGAAAGACTTGCATGGAAAATAATTCTCTTCTGGCAGCACTGAGACATTTGGCTGGGCGTAGAATTTGAGTAATATACGAAAAGATTAGAAGCTGCAGACCCAAAATATTTATGCGTTTATTTGTCACATGTGAATATCGACATATTTTCAATTCATAAATATACAACAGCAAATAAATTTATAATTTTTAGCTGGGATCAATTCTTCTATGATAAGTAGTAGTAGTAGTCGTAGCAATAGTAGTAGCAACAGTAGCAGAAGTAGCAGTAGTAGTAGCAGCAGTAGCAGTAGTAGTAGTAGCAGCAGTAGTAGCGACAGTAGTAGTAGTAGCAGTAGTAGTAGTAGCAGTAGTAGTAGTAGTAGTGGCAGTAGTAGTAGTAGGAGGAGGAGGAGTAGAAGTAGTAGTAGTAGTAGCAGTAGTAGTAGTAGCTGTAGTAGTAGCATTAGTAGTAGTAATAAGAGGCGAAGATGAGATGAATTTAACATTCTTGAAAATAGAAACAAGCAAAGATTCAAAGATAAATAAAATGTCAATAATTAAATTCTATCAAAATTCAGCAATAGTTCCGTTAAATTCTTGCCATTAATTTTGCCCAGATATCCTCAACAATTTTCTATGCTAAGTACCAAGCTAGCTAGCTAGCTAGATAGATAGAAAGAAAGAAAGAAAGAAAGAAAGAGAGAGAGAGACTGCGATAGATAGATAGATAGATAGATAGATAGATAGATAGATAGATAGATAGATAGATAGATAGATAATGGCCAGACTGGATTAAATAGTTTATATAAAAAATACATGCAAAATTTAAATAAATATTTTCTAAGTGATTATCCATTTAAAATATAATTTCCTAGAAATGGTATTCATTCATTTTCTTGTCTGGCAAAATGTATTCCTCTTCTAAATCTGCCATAGTAACGAGATGTCATCAGGACTCGAACTCAAGACACTCTCTTCCAGGCTTCAGTCTGTGATCTATTTTCCACCTCACTTCATCTGAAAAGTTATCTTTCTCGATCTTCGTCTTATTTAAATTCCACAGATTTTACAAGCACGAATCAACTTGGTCTGTACTTGCTGACCTTCTCCTGTCAATTAGTTCATATTTGATTTGCGTCAAAATGGAAGATTTGATTCGACCGGTTGTGGTCAAAGTTGTCATTTTCGCTCGTCATCATCAAGTCGGCTAATTAGAGGCTGACATCTACGTATCACCCATGTACAAGATGGGCAGTGGCTAGCAATGCTAGTTTTCCTACTCTCTCTCTCTCTCTCTCTTTCTCTCTCTCTCTCTCTCGCTATCACCCACCCTCACTTAGCTCCCCTCTCTCTCTTCCCCCATATCTCTCTCTCTCTCTCTCTTTCCTTGCCATTTTCAACATCAAGTGAAATTAGAATTTTATCCTATATGTCTAACATATGACACCAACAAAGATTTTGTGGCAAATATTATACGACTATTTCTAATTATAAATGATCTTAGTCGAGGTTCGAGTTCTACCTTCTAAACAGACAGACAATTATTTCCATAACGCATTCCCCTACCTTTCATTCCCTCGATAATTTGCATCATATCTCATGCTATGTTAATATTTAAATATATTTCATTTCATCGCCTGACACTGAAAGAGTCCCTCAATTGTATTGATATGAGTATAACCGATTTGACAAATAACACAAGCCATTCAGTCTGCAGTCTTACTATCTAAACATTTACGTCATCTGCTTCTTCTTCTCTCCTTTGAACTCTCTTCACTCGAATTAGACAGCCAATACTAGACCCTTAAAATTTGTTACCTTCAGTCCAATACTCTAATTACGAAACTAACAAGGGCCTAGCTATTTCCTCTTTTATATTTCTTAGAAAAAGGCCAGAAAATCGCTTTAGACCGAATTCGGCTTTCTAGGTTGTTTTATGGAAAGGCTAAGTGACCTTCATTATTTTTATTTTTTATTTTTTTGTTCTCTTTTTATTTTACAAGTACATCCATGAGTGCCACGGCTTAATTAAACAGATGAGAAAACAAATCCTTTGCAGCTGGCCTCCAGAAAAAAAAAGCCGTTCGGACCGAACAGCAAACTGGGTGATCACCGCAACTGTACAAATAACGACGAAGAACGATAGGACTTGAGTGAAAATCAGAGCAAGTTGTTAGAGGCGACTTTTCTCAGCGCTGGAGGTGTTCAAAAGATCCTACTGCCTCTAAGAAAGATGCAATATATGCAAAATACTTTCTTTTGAGGTTTATTTCTTGACAATATTTTGGTGATATGAAACTCTCATATTAGGTTTAAATATACGAGTATTGAATAGCAAAGCTAAGATTTTACAAACACACTAAAGTATTGATAACAGTGGAAGTGATGAAAGAATTCGCTGTAAATGTAGTTTCCTGCTATTTCAAAACGTTCAGTCAACAACATTTAACAAGACGACCTTGGGCAGCTCGAGGTGGTGTAATGGCTAGCAAGCTTGTCTCGCTAGAACAATTACGACTGAGTTTGTTCCTCACTGTGTGCTTCTTACTTTTGGCCTTGTGCCACATTTGAGCTAGTTTTGTAAAATCCCTTTACCAAGATGACCTTACTTGAATAATTTTACAAGCCTGAAAAAATTACTTGTAAAATCACAAAGGTTCTTATTTAACTTCAGTATCTGTCTATATTTCTGAGATGAGGTATTATGTACATTATTTACATTATTCGGACTATTGTCCTCATCCTCGTCGCCATATTTATTACAATATTTTGGCCCTTCAGTATCTGTCTCTATTTCTGAGATGAGGTATTATGTACACTATTTACATTATTTGGACTATTGTCCTCATCTTTGATATTTATTACAACGTTTCTGCTATACGCTCCGGCCTTCTTCATGTGGTTGGAATGTCGCTCACAGGGGTAGACTGTTCTAGTTCCACGTGCCATGTTTTAATGGATGTCAGTTATCTCCTGTTAATTCCCCTCTCCAAGTTCTCCACTGCCTTAACCAGGTATTGAACTCACACTCTTTGGGTCGTGTCACTGGATCAAACCAACGCCTTTATCCTCTGTGCCATGTGTCTTTGAGGATTTCTGTTAATAATTTCTGGGTATTATAAACCTAATGTCTTCTGCAACCGTTTTTTATCAGTGCTCATATTGCAATTTTTGCTGTTATCATTTATGTTTTTTTACCATATTGCAATTTTTGTTGTTATTATCGCTTTTCTCTGGCACTCCTTATTACTGGTTCCCATATTGCATTCATTTCTATGCTTGGTCGGCTCAGGAGATTTTTGTGGCCTAGCATACGTAACTATTGTTTAATGTTTGTTAAATAGACATTAACAAGTTTCATTCTCCCGGATAGTTGGGTTTCAGAGTTTTGAATTTCAATTATCAAATCCCAGATCACCACCTCTTACGGTTTAGTGTTACTCAGTCGTACTTTAATCAGAGACTGTTTTAATCCTTTCACCCCAAGCGAGGTGACACACCCAGGAAGACACACAGGTATACTGGGAGTGAAGGAAACTGAGAAAAATCGATACTGGGGAGTAAGGGCAACAAAAAGAACATCATTCAATGAGACAGATGATGACGATTGACGTTGCATTTAATTTTTAACTCTTCCATTCGCGTACTTGTAAAATTTCATCTATCAGTTATACTGACAGTTATTTACTAAACTTTGTCTTGACCAAGGGCGAAAACATTCCGACGTTAGGAAGGATAAAAGTTATTGCATATAGCAATGGCCTTGCAAAATTAGTGTTCTTACCAAGCATCGGTCTACGGCAGGCACTCAGGGATACAAATCTATTTATGAATCTCTTTTCTCTTTTCATTCCCAACCAGGCTGGAATCTCACTTCCACCTCCACGATGCCAATTGACAAGAACAGAATTGAAGGAAGTTTAGTGGCAATTAGCCGAGTGCGATAGATCGGCTTCGATTGCAGGGTGGCCTCGGAAAGAGATGGAAGCCATCAGAGATCGCCTTCAGCTAGACACAAAATGGGGGAGCATAATTAAAGGCATCAATTTCAAAAGGTGTCAGGATTCTGCAAGTGACCAACGCCAGACGCGCAATGCTGGACTAATTTAGTATTATTATTATTATTATTATTATTATTATTATTATTATTACTATTAGAAGAAGAAGAAGAAGAAGAAGAAGAAGAAGAAGAAGAAGAAGAAATATGAAGAAAGAGGAAAAGAAGAAGAAAAAGAAGAAAGAAAAGAAGAAGAAGAAGAAGAAGAAGAAGAAGAAGAAATATGAAGAAAGAGGAAAAGAAGAAGAAAAAGAAGAAAGAAAAGAAGAAGATGAATATGACGAAGAAAAAGAAGATGAAGACGAAAGAGAAAAGAAGAAGAAGATGAAGACGAAAGAGAAGAAGAAGAAGAAGAAGAAGAAAGAAAAGAAGAAGAAGATGAATATGACGAAGAAAAAGAAGATGAAGACGAAAGAGAAAAGAAGAAGAAGATGAAGACGAAAGAGAAGAAGAAGAAGAATAAGAAAGAGAAGAAGAAGAAGAAGAAGAATATGACGGAGAAGATTATGACGAAAAAGAAGAAGAAGAAGAAATAATAAGAAGAAGAAAAAGAAGAAGAATATGACGAAGAAGAAGATTATGATGAAGAAGAAGAAGAAGAGGGAGGAGAAGAAGAAGAAGATGAAGACGAAAGAGAAGTAGAAGAAGAAATAAGAAGAAGAAATAAGAAGAAGAATATGACGAAGAAGAAGAAGAAGAAGAAGAAGAAGAATATGACGAAGAAGAAGAAGAAGAAGAAGAATATGACGAAGAAGAAGATTATGACGAAGAAGAAGAAGAAGAAGAAGAAGAAGAAGAAGAAGAAGAAGAAGAAGAATATGACGAAGAAGAAGATTATGACGAAGAAGAAGAAGAAGAAGAAGAAGAAGAAGAAGAAGAAGAAGAAGAAGAAGAAGAAGAAGAAGAAATGAAAAGCTAGAAAATAAAATCTCTCGTAATGGCAGGGACTATTAGGATACCTGCCATATGAGTAGTTGTTCATACTATTAACGAAGTGCACAGAGAAACGGGCAAGGCGTATTTTATTCAGTATTATTATTGGTAAAGATTTTACATTTACCATATTATTATTATTATTATTATTATTATAGGAGAGGTGTGGATTTTGTCACTACAAAAACAGAAGAGATAATTAGTGTTACCTTTTATGTGTTGACTCTTCACCCTAGCTAGTAAAATCAGATGACTTATACTGGACATCAAGTGACATGAAAATCTTCTCACTTCCCTGGCAATCTCTGTCGTGTTCTGTATTTTAGAAATACTGTCTCGATATTTTCACTTTCTCAGGTTTCCACTTGTCTCTTTGCAAAATTTATCTGAACTGTTCCAAGGCTGCCAAAAATGACGAGCAATTCCAAGGAAAACATTTTTTTTTTCATTTTCCTGGTAAAGTCGACATATTTTTTTCCGTTTCTCATTTACTTTTAATTATTAAAATGAAAAAAGGAATAGAAAAAATTACGTTGTATTAGTAAAAACGGTGAAAATGCAATTCCTATATTAATTAATTCAAATGTAAAGAGTAAAGGCCAATTATTATAATGTATCGCGATCATTGTTATAATGACGATTTGCTTTTGGTATTCCACGTAATTATTTATATTCTATCATTATTATTACTATTACTATTATCATTATTATTATTATTGTTTTATTTCCTTTGATATCTGGTGTGTACACATTTCCTTCCGGGTCCCGCCCAGAAACCTAAGGTTAGAAATGGAATCATGACATTTGCCAGTGACAAAAAAAAACTTTTACATAGATCACCACCTCTTACGGTTTAGTGTACAGACTGAGTAACACTAAACCGATTATTTTTTATAATTAAATTTACAACTTTAGTTTCAGTTTTGAAATATAGAAATTCCTGTGTGGCGATGGAATCATATTTTTAAAAAAGAAAATAATTGTAATACTATTATATTATATATATTATTATTATACTATTATTATTATTATTATTATTATTATTATTATTATTATTATTATTATTATTATTATTATTATATACTATTATACTGTTATATTATATATATATATTATTATTATATACTATTATACTGTTATATTATATATATATTATTATTATATATTATTATACTGTTATATTATATATATATTATTATTATATACTATTATACTGTTATATTATATATATATTATTATTATATATTATTATACTGTTATATTATATATATATTATTATTATTATATACTATTATACTGTTATATTATATATATATATTATTATTATATATTATTATACTGTTATATTATATATATATTATTATTATATACTATTATACTATTATATTATATATATATTATTATTATTATATACTATTATACTGTTATATTATATATATATTATTATTATATATTATTATACTGTTATATTATATATATATTATTATTATATACTATTATACTGTTATATTATATATATATATATTATTATTATTACATACTATTATACTGTTATATTATATATATATATATATATATATATATATATATATATATATATATATATATTATTATATACTATTATACTGTTATATTATATATGTATATATATATATATATATATATATATATATTATTATTATATACTATTAAAAGTGTGGGCTGTACTTGTGAGAACAATTTTTTGTCTTTCTTTGAGGCATGTGCTTCAAGGAATCCCTTCAATTAGTCTACTGGAATCTTTTCCAACCAATCTTAGGGTTCCCTAGATGTTCCCATGTGCCACATTATTATTATTATTATTATTATTATTATTATTATTATTATTATTATTATTATTATTATTATTATCTCCTTTGATATCTGGCGTTTACACATTTCTTTCCGGGTCACGACCAGAGACCTAAGGTTAGAAATAGCATCATGACACTTTCCACTGACAAAAAAAAATACTACTATTATTATTATTATTATTATTATTATTATTATTATTGTTATTGTTGTTGTTGTTGTTGTTGTTGTTGTTGTTATATATTAAAATAATAAGAAAGAAGAGTAAGATTTATAATCCGGTGTTCTTAGTAATAATTTTAATTAAAAAAAACAGTGCTCGATACAAAGAGTAGAGCATATTATTATAATTATTTTCTTTTTAAAAAATATGATTCCATCGCGACAAAAAATTTCTGTTTCAAAACTGAAACTAAGGTTCTAAATTTAACTATAAATTAAACTTAAAATCCAGAGTTTTCGTTCCATTGTCAACCGATGTTAAGATTCTTAACATCGCTTGACAATGGATCGAAACTCTGGATTTTAAATTTATTTTTTATAATTAAATTTACAACTTATTATATACTATTATACTGTTATATTATATATATATACATATATATATATATATATATATATATATATATATATATATATATATATATATATATATTATACTGTTATATTATATATATATATTATTATTATTATTATTATTATATACTATTATACTGTTGTATTATTTATATATATTATTATACTGTTATTATAGTCATTAATAGTTAAAACGATTAGTATTCATACATTTTCTTTAATGTTTACTTCGGTTAAAACTAGCTACGTTATTATTAACAAAATGGTCAAAAGTACCTCTAGAATATATATATATATATATATATATATAGCGAGATAGAGAGAGAGAGGGAATAACGTAAGTACATAAACATGCTGAGTGGAGTGGATACGAATGTCGAAGAAATGATAATAGATTACTGGCACATAGATTGCTATATAATGGTCATATGTTATTACTAGTTATAATCAATTCTAATGTCAATATTTATTTATAGCTGAATACTTAAGATTGGCTTGTGTTGTATCTGAGTGAATGTCATACAATTTTCCCATGAGGAAAGCTTTCGAAATATTCCAAGTAATTGGTTTGCTTTATTTTGGAATGTTGAGACGCAGTTCTTGTTCAAAGAAAACGAAATCCTGACTTTGACAGATTTTCATGCTGTTTTTATTCACTCCCCTTCATCCCTTCCTCGGTGAACACATACAATTCACATTCACTGAATTTAGCTGGGCTAACACAAGTTAGTGTTTTCTGTTATCGAACGCATGCGTAGTTGATCGAAAACAAACTTGCCTGTATTTTGCTGTTCATTTTTTTAGTTTCCTTTTCAAAAGACAAACTATTCGATCGGGAATAAGTGTAAACCTAACCCCCCCCCCAAAAAAAATAGTAAAATTATCCGTTAACGTTCTTTTTAAGCATGTCAGCCATTAAATTTTGATGAATGGTTGCTAAAACAGAATCGTCAGGTATGGTTCAATGAGTACAGCGTCGGACAGCTAACAATCACCTGAGTTATCGGGTTAATGATGTCTGTTATCAAATGTTTATTATCAAATCAAATCTAATGATGCCTTGTTATCAAATCAACCTTTTTTTTAAGCGTTTCGCCCCAAGCAGTTGGGGGTGAGCCACTAGCACGCAAGGGGTTACAGAGAGTTGGATCGAGAGCAAGGAGGAGTGATAGAGGAAAAGATGAAGAGAAGGATAGGGGATAGATCAGGGCATCTGGAGACATCGATTGACATTACATTTGAATAGTTGGAAATTATAGCTATCAGGAAAACAAGTAATGGGGAGGGAGTTCCACGGGCGAGAGGTGCGAGACATGAAGCTATTGAAGTAGAAGAGACTGCTATATTTAACAGTTTCGACAGTGAATGGGTGAGAGCGAGATGCCAGCCTAGTTGAACGCTTATATTCATCTTACGAACGTTTCATTGACAGTTTTTAGGTAGATTCCAGAATAATACAAGAAGGTAATTTTCCAAATACGGAACTTTATATTACTCAGATGAAAAAATATAGTTTAGGTATGCTATATTTATTGGATAAAGTGTTCAATATCAGAGATAGAGCGTATGTAAATATAAAAGTGAACATTGAAGTCAACACTCAGAGGCGACAGACTGTTTCATGCTAAATACAATCATCAAACCACATTTGGAAACAAACATTATCTATCTATCTATATATATATATATATATATATATATATATATATATAGAGAGAGAGAGAGAGAGAGATAGATAGATAGATAGATAGATATAGATATATATATAGAGAGAGAGAGAGAGAGATATATGAATAGACTGAGATAGATAGATAGATAATGAACAGACTGAAATAGATAGATAGATAGATAGATAGATAGATAGATATGAACAGATAGATAGATAGATAGATTGATAGATAGATAGATATGAACAGATAGATAGATAGATAGATAGATAGATAGATAGATAGATAGATAGATAATGTTTGTTTCCATTGCATTCCTTTCGTCCCTCTGTCGTAAGTCATAGAAGGAAAATATTTTAAAGTGTTGAATTCGTAAAAAAAAAAGAAAAAAAAAGAAAGACACTTTTTTTACAAGTCATACACCTGAAGGCTGTAGAATGAATCGGTTGAACTGAGGTAACAATACCAATAATACAATGGATGTCAATTATGATTACACTTCTGGCTAGTATTTCATCTTTTCCTGGAGGGGGCGAAAGGTTTTTTGTTGCAGACCGTCACTCGACGATTGTTAGTGAGGATCACGGATCACACTGAAAATAAAGTATAAATCCCAGGCGAGATCGTTAAATGACGATCTGAAAGTTGCGATAAAAAGCTACCGAAAATAAGATAAAATAAACACTATTCAAAATTTATAATTTATAGTGCTTCACTTGAGAAATCCAAATATTATGAAAAGACATGTAAACAAAAAATGTCGGCATATTGGTTGTGCAAAGAAATTGAAATATGAATGTTCTATTATTATATTATTTCTGTAAGGCAGGTTCCTCAAACAGGCAGACCTCCCAAGGATAAGTAATTCAAGTTCGAATCTCAACGGAGCTTTATTCTTTATTAATGATCTACGATACTTCTTAACGACCGTATACCAAATTTTCTCAGGTCTTGTCTTTGGAAACTACAGACCGAATATAATTGTAGTTTTTTTTTTTTTTTGTTTTGTTTTTTAAGCATTTCACCCCAAGAAAGGCGGGAGTGCCATTAGCACGCAAAGGGTTACAGAGGGTAGAGAACAAGAGTAAAGAGTCGTATTTGAGGAGAGGATAAAGAGAAGAACGGGGAACAAGATCAAGGTATCAGAAGATGTCGAGTGACATTACATTTTAGTATTTGAAGATTATAGCTATCAGAGAAGGAAGCAAGAAGAGGAAGAGAATTCCACAGACGGGAAGTGCGAGATAAGAAGCTGTTTGAATAGAAGATACAGTTACATTTAACCATTTCGACAGTGAAAGGGTGGGACCGAAAAGCCAACCCAGTAGCTCGCTTCTGGAAACCATTTTATACGAGGGTCATTCAATAAATAAGGTGAATTTTTCGGTATAAGGACTTCTAATACAGATAAAAGCTTACTTTTTTTTTTCAACGTAGTCTCCCAGAACTGTCACACACTTTACCCATCTGTGCACAAGCTTCCGTATTCCCTCAGCGTAAAAATCTTTGGACTGATGTCTCAGCCAGTCGCTCACAATACTTTTGACTTCATCGTCACTTTAAAACTTCGTGCCTCTCGTGAACGCTTTCATGGGACCAAACAGGTGAAAGTCTGAAGGGGCAAGGTCTGGGCTGTAAGGGGGATGAGGGAGCAGTTCCCAGCCCAGCTCGTTGATGGTCTGCACCGTTTGGGCTGCTGTGCTGTTTGTGCTCTGCAGTAGGCATCTTTGGCACTCACCGGCAACTGTCCTTGTGTGCTGTCCCAACAGATAAGTCCTTGCAATGTCATCCATTTTCACCCTTCTGTCAGACTGAATGAGGTCATTGACTGATTCGATCACCTCAGGAGACCTCACTTCTGTAGGCCTCCCAGGCCTGTCTTCATCCTCAACACTGCTCCGTCCTTCTTTAAACAATTTAGCCCACTTGTAGACATTTTTTTGGCTGAAACATGTGGCACCATACACAGTTGACATTCTCCTATGAATTTCAACTGGTTTGCACCCTTCAGCAACCAAAAACTTGATAAGTGACCGCTGTTCAATCCTGGAGCATGCTTCTTGGTCGGCCATCTTTGTTAATCGCCAAAACTCTGAAAGTTTTCTTTTAATCTGCAAAAGAAATTAAATCCATGTGAAAAAGAAGAAAAACAAAAAAAAAAATAAAAAAAGAGTAAGCTTCTATCTGTATTAGAAGTCCTTATACCGAAAAATTCACCTTATTTATTGAATGACCCTCGTACATCGAACAAAATGCATCTGTAATAGGATTAGAATGCCTTTAAATCTGATTGATACTGAGAAATGCTTACTTCCTGTACACATAATTTCAACTACAAAACGAAACGTGCAAAGGTAGAAGCATTAAAATGCTGGTTTAGTTTAATTGAATCGACAGCTGTCGCGCCAAACAAGACGTAACGACAGATTCGGCAAGTGAGTCCCCAAGAGCCAACAGAGCGAGGCCCATGAGGTAGCGGCATTTTGACAAAAGATGCTTTCATTGACGCTAAACAAATCTACAACAGTGGTGTCTCTAGCGTCACCTTCTCGACCCTGGCGTCGTCAAGCATGCCTTACCAGTCTACCCACCCACGTCGCATCGAATTGTTTTCCTCATATATCAACTTCTGATCAACGACGCTTCGTTGATTTAGGCGACCTGCCAAATCCCGGAAGCAACGTTTTTGCTTGTCAGGTGAATGCGCGTCGAACTTTCACGATTGTCCGGATGTATCAACGGAAGTGACCCGGTCTCACCTGGGGCGAATCACTTACAGATAACACTATGAAACCAAGAAGAAAACAAAAGCGACATTCATGTTTTGTACCTAAACGTTCATATTTGGTTACTGATGTCTTCTCTTGAACTGACGCCTGCCAGATCGGTGCAAGTGATCACAGATATAAAAAGAAAATGATAATAAAAAAAGAAAGTAATACTTCGCATCTTTTGTGCTACTGGAGGGTCTTGTATCTTGAAGGCACCATTTAAAAAATGCAGGCGACATATTAATGGATACTTGAAATTAAAACTGACTTGGTGAGATTATCTTTAGGACGAAACAAGCTAATCCAAGAGAAAACAAAACCAAGAGAAAGTTCCAATCTCATGAAGAATATTAAAAAAGCCAAAAGAAGGAAATCATTATAAAAAAAATATAAGAAAAAGGAATGAAGGGGAAAATGTTGTGAAATATTTATTAAATAAAGACGACAACAATTTTATTATTTATATGTATTCTTTTACATACATTATATACTATATGTCATATAATAATATATATATATATATATATTAAGACATTTTTATGTTTATACGTTCTTTTTATAGATACAAATATTTAAGTAAATACTCTGTTTATAATAAACATTATTAAACAACATTTAGCACGTCAGGCTATATGACGGTTCCCATTAGGATACAGGTTCGAATCCTGTCGGAGGACGAATATTTTCTATGAAAATTTCTCGGACATTCAGGCCGGTAAATGTTGTTTAATACTGTTTATTATAAACAGAGCATTTACTTAAATATTAGTATCTATAAAAAGAACGTATAAACATAAAAAATGTCTTAAAATAATTGTCGGACTTTGTCCATTTCATAATATATATATATATATATATATATATATATATATTACGAATTTATATGTATTCTTTATATATTATCATTTAAATGATGACGACAACAATTTTATCATTTATATGTATTCTTTTATATAAATTATATATTAAATACTATATAACACTTAATATATGTATGTGTGTGTGTGTGTGTGTGTGTGTGTGTGTGTGTGTGTCTGTCTGTGTGTGTAAATAAAAAGAAAGAACAGTAAGATATATAATCCAGTGTTCTTATTGATATTTTTTATTTTTATTTTTACAAAGTAGTGCTCAATGTAAATTTACAGAGCATAAATATTATAAATTAACTGATTTAAAATATGGTTTCTTCGCTACACAGTAATAACCATGTTTCAAAAATGGAAGCTAAAAGCTTCGAATTTAATTTCGTAATTAAATTAAAAACATTAGTTCCATTTCATCTTCAAGCGACTTTTGGAGTAACTTATTTTTTAAATTTACTGAGAACGTCGTAAATATAAATTTATTCTTTTAAATAAAGAATCTAATAAATAAATAGTGCGTAATATTTTTGTTGTAAATTCTCAAGAACGAAAAAATGTATAAATTCACTTTCATCATACAGGGGTTGGACAAAAAATAGAAGCACTTGTTAAATTTTTAAAAAAATATCTAATATGGAGTTAGTCCTCCTTTAGCCTCACAGACAGATTTAATACGAATGGAATCATACAGCTTCCTGACTTCATCTAAAGGAATTTTCAGCCATTCTTCCATTAAAACCTTCTCCAGCTCTTTACGACACGACGGTGGAGGATAGCGGCTCCTAACTTGTCACTCCAAAATGCACCACAAATGTTAAAAAGTATTGATATCTTGATATTGGGGAGGCCACTCCATGTGTTCTAGATCACTTTCATGCTCTTCATACCAATTCTTAACCACTCGAGCGGTATTTATTGGAGCATTATCGTCTTGGAAGATGCAGTCACCATCAAGGAATAAAGTCTGGGCCATTGGATGAACATGATCTCCCAAAATGTTCAGGTAATCTTTGCTGTTGATTCTACCATACAGAGCAACTATTGGACCGAGACATTTCCATGATATGGTGGCCCAAAATATCACTGATCCACCTCCATGCTTCTCTGTTGGAAGAAGGCAGTCAGGGTTGTAATCTTCTTTGGGCTGCCTCCACACATAAACTCGCCCTGAAGTTGGGAAAAGAGAAAAAAGAAAACTGGACTTGGCTGAGAATATGACTTGCTTTCATTGCTCTGCAGACCAGGCACTGTGATCTCTGCACCACATCCACCTCTTTTGAATGTTGCGAGTGGAGAGAAGAGGTTTCCTCACAGCGGCTCTTCCATGATATGCAGCCTTAGTAGAAACTGTACTATTCAGATGATTATTCAACTCAGCAGTCACTTTGGCCGCATTTGTCCGATGATTTTTTGCCACATTGCGTTTCAATGCACGTCAGCCCCTGTCAGTAAGTTTGCAAGTCCGGCCCGAATTGCTACGGTTGCTAGAGGTCTTGCCCGGTTTCTCGAATTGCATCAGTGTTCTTGATATGGTAGCTCTTGTAAAACCAAACAGTTCAGCATCCTTAGTGATCGAGGCTCCTGCCATGCGAGCTCCAACAATTTGTCCTTTTTCGAACTCGGAGAGGTCACGCATTTAGCTTAAATTTTACTAAATTCTAAAAATAAATAAGACAAAGACAGTAAAATAGATAAATAAACGTCTTTACAATATATATAACCTGCAATTATGAAGTTTTAGTTAAAGTTCTTAATATAATAGGTCTTTGAAATATCGGAGTGGATTTTGCAACTGTTCCAATAATTTTGTCCTTCCCTGTATGTTTAGGACTTATTACAATTTTAATCATTGCTTCTTAAAACAATAAACATTGCCGAGGGGTGAAGGTAGTTATTTTAATATTGGTGACATGGGGTAAAACGTCCTTTTGACTCTCCGTTTTTTCTTGTGGCGGTGCGAGAATGAAAGTCCAATGATTTTATAAAAGTCAGGCTCATGTATATGTCGACTGCCGAATTTGGTTAAAAGTCAGTAAATTACGCCAACTCGCTTCTAATGATTGATCAAGTTTATCTTGAATCGTTCTTGATAGTATTTGGCGATAAAGTCCCCTCTTGAATGAAGATATTTGTTCAAAATGAACAAAACAATGTTTATCTAGTACATAAAACCCTAGAAGTTAATAAGATAAGCCTTCAGAAAAAAAAGAAAAAAAAAAGGTACCTTTTAGAGAAATCAATCTAAAAAAACATACGGCCGGTATATTGTGAATAATATAAGGGAACTGATCGCTGATAAGGGAAATGTGTCGGAGTTATCTCCTCCTTAATTCCCTAATTGTCCACTAGGGGTCTCTCTCCTTACTCTATAAATACTGGGTGACTTGCTTCGTTCTCTTTTTCATTTCTTCATTTCAGCGAACACATCTACAATGTAAGTTCTCGCAAAAGACAGCGTTTCCCATTTGTGGAAGACATCATGAATGTTATACACACATACACGTACGTACGAACATTCACCAAAGAACAAACAGAGTGTTCACACACACGCAAATATTATTGTCTATGTCCATTGTAAAATTGTGTTTAATACATATATTTGTTTATATATATATATATATATATATATATATATATATATATATATATATATATATATATATATATATATATATATATACAATAAAGTATTCGAAAGTTATAACAAAAATCACTTAATTAATTAAAAATCACTACAAAAAATTAATTAAAATCACTAAAAAATTCAACATTATCACTTTATAAGACACCAGAATTGTTGAAACAAAATGGCTATTTTTGTAGTGATTTTATAACATATTTATGTTATAATTTTCGAATAAATAATTGTATTTTCTCTACTCTGTATTGAGCACTCTTTTAAGAATATTATTTGTTGGTTATTAGAATTTATTCCGTATACACCAATCCTATACTTGTATATATATATATATATATATATATATATATATATCGGTCTTGTTTTAACATTTTAATGGTGGTAATTTCTTTTTCAAAAAATGTATTGCTGGTAATATTATTTTCTTCAAAAATCAATTTCTGGTAATATTTTTCCTTCAAAAATATATTTCTGGTAATATTTTTCTTTCAAAAATTTATTTCTGGTAACATTTTTCCTTCAAAAATCTATTTCTGGTAACATTTTTTCCTTCAAAAATCTATTTCTGGTAATGTTTTTTCCTTCAAAAATCTATTTCTGGTAATACTTTTCCTTCAAAAATCTATTTCTGGTAATATTTTTTCCTTCAAAAATCTATTTCTGGTAATATTTTTTGTTCAAAATCTATTTCTGGTAATATTTTTCCTTCAAAAATATATTTCTGGTAATATTTTTCCTTCAAAAACCTATTTCTGGTAATATTTTTTTCTTCCAAAATCTATTTCTGATAACATTTTTTCCTTCAAAAATCTATTTCTGGTAATGTTTTTTCCTTCAAAAAGCTATTTCTGGTAACATTTTTTTCTGCAAAAATCTATTTCTGGTAATATTTTTTTTAAAGTATTGCTGGTAATATTTCATAGTATTTTGACACCAGTTCGGGGGTTAACTTTTTGCCCATAGCTGTGGACCCTAACAGATGCTACCACCCCGGGTCAGGGTGGACCTGGTAACAGCAGCAATTTAGAGGTGGTTTCACGCTCCTCAAAGCCTCCTGATCAAAGGCCTTGCTGCCGGATGTAGTTTATCGTCATACACAGAACGGTCTTGCCTTAGAGTTTGCAGATATCAATGGAAGGAACAAAGAAAGACAAATGGAAATCGCCCTCCCAAATACAAATTTGAGAAACATTCACCACAAGGAAATCAATAAAAGAATATCTCGGTCATGCGATGAAACTTACAGTTTGAAAATGCAGATTTTGTCAGTAGGAAAAAATGTGTACAAACCTCCCGCCATTGGCAAACGTATATAAATATTATAAAACACACCTTATTTTGATTTTGAATAACTTTTCTATAGGATTGGAGAGTCGAAGTTACCGAAATATTTGCTTACGCACCAAAAACGCTGTTGTCTATAAAGAATTTGTGTTTAGATAAATATAGATATAGACCTCAGCAACAGCTGCAGAATGTGTCCGGTGAAGTTCTAAAACACTTTCGATTCCATATGATAGTAGATATATTGAAAGTTATTATTCCCATAAGCAAATACACTGGCTCTTGAATAAATTTGTTTTCATTTTGACTTATATTGCCGCCTTCTACAGTAAAAAAAGATAAAGAAAATTTCCTAACAGCAAAAAGACTTTAGAGCAATGATTTCCAACATGAGGTGCATACCCTACCGGTGGGGCATGGTAATATTTTGGTGGGACATGCGTAGGATGTGAACCCTTCCTTTTACTATACCAGCGTGATATCAAATTTCATTCTACATTATTATTTCATGATTAAAATGATCAAAGTATATTACAGAATAAACTTTCATTCAAATATTTTATATTTCTGCCTTTCAGTTGTCTATTATATGTTTTGAGACTATATATATTTAACTGTCTTTTTGTTTCTGTCTATATTTCTGAGATGAGGTATTATGTACACTATTTACATTATTCGGACTATTGTCCTCATCTTTGTCGCCATATTTATCACAATGTTTCGGCCCTTCAGTATCTGTCTATATTTCTGAGATGAGGTATTATGTACACTATTTACATTATTCGGACTATTGTCGTCATCTTTGTCGCCATATTTATTGCAACGTTCCGGCCTTTCAGTATCTGTCTATATTTCTGAGATGAGGTATTATGTACACTATTTACATTATTCGGACTATTGTCCTCATCTTTGTCGTCATATTTATCACAACGTTTCGGCCCTTCAGTATCTGTCTGTATTTCTGAGATGAGGTATTATGTACATTGTTTACATTATTCGGACTATTGTCCTCATGTTTGTCGTCATATTTATCACAACGTTTCAGCCGTTATACGCTCCGGCCTTTTGGAGTTGGTTGGAATGTCGAACTTAACCCTTTATTTCACTCTTTGTTCCACGTGTCATGTCTAATGGATGTCAGTTATCAGTTATCTCCCATTAATTCACTTCTCCAAACCAGGTATTGAACTCACAACTGTTTGGGTCCTGTCACTGGATTTAACAAACGCCTTTATCCACTTAAGGACATCTGTGTATGAATTTCTGGGACTTATAAATTGAATGTCTTCAAGCAAGTATTTTTTACCAGTGCTCACATTGTAATTTTTCTGTTATCATTGCATATTCTTTTTACTAGAGCTCATCTTGCAATTTTCGTTGTTATTATTGCTTTTCTCTGGCACTCCTTATTACTGTTTCCCATATTGTATTCGTTTCTATGCTTAGTCGGCTCAGGAGATTTTTGTAGCGTAGCAACCACCTGAAGAAGGCCAGAGCGTACAACAGCCGAAACGTTGTGATAAATATGGTAACAAAGATGAGGACAATAGTCCGAATAATATAAATAGTGTGCCAAAGTGGAGAATGGCCCCAAATCGGTTGGGAACCAGTTATTTAGAGACTGGCTGGGTATTAAACTGAAATGGTTCTATATTTTCCTTGCTGGGTGGGGGGCAACGAATGTATTTGTATGATTTTCAGTTAGGTACGTCAAACAAGATAGGAAATAGAAAAAGAAAAAGGATTTTGAGAAAAATAAAGAATGAACGAAAGTGTAAGAAATGAAGTCGCAATACATACGTTTGCCACTTGTCAGACGAGGCTATGCCCGAAGGGCAGAGTCTCGTCTCGGGAAACTGACTCCGTTTTTACGTGGTCTATAGGGAATTTTTGCCCGAGCCTACGGACGCGGATACCCCACTTTAAAACTCGCCCTTGTGCCACATCTTGCTGCGTGGGGCAGTGGATCAATAATTACATACGTTTGCCACTTTTGATTCTATTATAGATTGACAATGAAATAAATACGTTTTGGGCAAATGTGAACTGACCGCAGAGCCCTCGACGAACAAGATTTCTTTCTATCTCGATGGTACTGAACCTACCCATAGGAAATTGAATTGACTAGCTTCCTCTCAACACAGAACTTCACTAACGTTCTTATCTCTTACACCAGATAACCTTTCTCTGGATAATTGTCAAACAATCCCATTGAATTCTTCAAAAGAATAAATGCTTCCGTGTTTGTGCTTATATATGTATTTGTATTGTTATACGTTATTTATATAGACAGAAATATTTCAATGCTCTGTTTATAATGGACAGTATAAACAGAGTATTTACTCACATATTTGTGACTATATAAATAACGTATAACAATAAAAAGATATTAAGATAATTGTCGGACTTTCACCATTTCATAGTGTCACTTATTTATGTTTAGATACGCTTCCAGCGGATATGGACGTTCAATGGAAATCATTGAAAATTGTAGTTTAAAAGTAGTAAACTCGACCTTGCTAACCAGACGCTCTTCTGTAGTCAAACTGGTATAGCACGTCAGGCTATATGAAGGTTCTGTGTAGGATACAGGATCTAATACTGTCAAAAATGCATATTTTCTATGAAATTTCTCGGACGTTCAGGCCGGTAAATGCTGTTTATTATAAACAGGGCATATACTTAAATATTTGTGCCTATAAAAAATAACGTATAACAATAAAAAATATATTAAATAATTGTTGGATTTGTCCATTTCGTAGTACGTGACGTCATTGTTTACGTTTAGATACGCTTCGAGCGGATATGGACGTTCGAGGGAAATCATGGAAAATTGCAGTTTAAAAGGCGTAAACTCGTCCTTACTAAGCAGACGCTTTTTCATAGCTAAACTGGTATAGCACGTCAGGCTATATGAAGTTTCCGTGTAAGATACATATTTTCTAAGAAAGTTTCTCGGACGTTCAGCCCGCTAAATGTTGTTAATAATGTTTAATATAAAACAGAGCATTTACTTAAATATTTGTGTCTAAAAAATAACGTATAACAATAAAAAGATATTAAAATAATTCTCGGACTTTGTCCATGTCGTAGTGTTCAGATAGATAGATATGAACAGACAAAGATAGATAGATCGATCGATCGATAGATATTAATAGAATGTGATAAATAAATATGAACAGACTGAGATAGATAGATAGATAGATAGATAGATAGATAGATAGATAGATAGATAGATAGATAGATAGATAGATAGATAGATATGAACAAACTAAGATAGATAGATATGAACAGACTAAAATAGATAGATAGATAGATAGATAGATAGATAGATAGATAGATAGATAGATAGATAGATATTTGAAAATCTATAAACATCAAATTCTTGCCACATCGTGTGAGTGACATTCAAACTGAGAAAATTTATATAGATTGCGTGGAACACGTTCATCAGTTTTATAAAAAATAGGAAAATTTTAAATTAGCTAATAAACTGAGATGCAATATATATATATATATATATATTATATATGTATAATTTGGCAGCAACTTTTCTTTTAAACATGTTGTATTGAATGTTAAAGACAACATCGTCCCGCATATTTTCTTTTGAATTTTCTCATATTTTCTAATGAGACTTTTTATTTGAAAGTGATATCGAAATAAATATTGTCCGTACGATAACCTAGTACTTTCGAACATCATTGTTCATCTTCAGGGTCAAAATTTTGTAAAAACATTTGCCAATTGTCTTGTAGCGAAATCATGTTGCTACATTTTTTACAAACTAAATAAACGTTAAAATCCTTTTAATTTCAAAAGACGCGATGATGTTATCACGTGCATGGCGAAGATTTTTATCATGTGACAGCGTGAAAAAGATTTTTATTATACAAGCCAAAAGATATATTTAAATTTTATAACGTATTCTTCGATCTTTTGGCTTTTTATAGAAACAAATATTTAAGTAAATGTACTGTAAAGAGTATTAACAAAATTATGACAACATTATCCTATGAATGCGTGTGTCTCTGCTTTGCCCATGCGCAAAGAAATGGTGTATATTTCTCTCTTGAAACATAATTAAAAGTCATTCAAAAGATAGAACAATGAATAAGAGTGTAAATAGATTGATGCTTAGCAAAATGAAATTCAAAAATACCAGAGCCAACTATAAATACAGGAATTATATCGTGAGCATGAGGCTAAGTATGGTCACTTACATATACCTACACATATATTGGGCACCTCGACGTGGTGTAATGGTTAGCAAGCTTGTCTTACGACTGAGTAGTGAGTTCGATCCTCACTGGGTGCCCCATACTTTCGGCCTTGTGCCACCTCTAAGCCGGGCTTAGAAAATCACTATACATCACCTTGTTTGGGCACCTCGACGTGGTGTAATGGTTAGCAAGCTTGTCTTACGACTGAGTAGTGAGTTCGATCCTCACTGGGTGCCCCATACTTTCGGCCTTGTGCCACCTCTAAGCCGGGCTTAGAAAATCACTATACATCACCTTGTTTGGGCACCTCGACGTGGTGTAATGGTTAGCAAGCTTGTCTTACGACTGAGTAGTGAGTTCGATCCTCACTGGGTGCCCCATACTTTCGGCCTTGTGCCACCTCTAAGCCGGGCTTAGAAAATCACTATACATCACCTTGTTTGGGCACCTCGACGTGGTGTACTGGTTAGAAAGTTTGTCTTGCTAGATTAATTACGACTGAGTAGTGAGTTCGATTTTCACTGGGTGCCCCATTCTTTCGGCCTTGTGCCACATCCAAGCCGGGCTTAGAAAATGTCTATACCACATATACACCTATCTAGATATACTTTACATATACATATACCGACATATTCTTTGCGTACACCGTATATACTCGTTTATAAGACGACTTCATGTATAGTACGACCCGTGAAATTTTGCATGACTTTTATCCTCTCCAGAAAAAATTATCTGTGTATAGTTTAACCGGTCACCGAAATTGCATGATGTTTTACCTCTTCAAAAAAATTACCTGTGTATAGGGCGACCCAATATTTTGTTGGCGTAAAAAACGATCATAAAACCTCACTGTATACTTAAGTATATAAGGTACTTAAAGATTACGCACCGGATACCTCACCATTTATAGTGTATATGGGAAAAAATCCACCACAAACCTCGTATTTTCCCCTGAGACTGCGTTACTTATAATAAAAGAAAACCTATACAACCCTGTTTGACAGACTCGAACCCTGATGGTCTTAGAATCAAAGAGAAAGTAATGATAAAGGATTAAATTAGGATTACAATTCCAAATAATATTAAAATATAAAACAAAAATAGATATCTAAGTATAGGCCAGTTGGATGTTACTATGAAATGCTGCTGAAAACTTCTCGGCTCAGCCATGCTACCCTTCCCCAAAGATTTTTATGCTTCGTCACCTTTACCATACATACTGTGTAGACCGAAAGAGGTTTTTTAAATTATACTATTTATTTCCAGTTGAATATATATTTTGTTATATGTTTTGTTTATATGTATAGAAAAATTTCGCCTTGAAGATGACAATTTGAAATTGTCGAAAGTACTTGGCATGTATCTTCTATGTGACAGCAACTCGAATATAAGGATCTTATTATTCAATGATTTGATAGTAAGTTAATATTTCATTAAGTCTTGTTGGCTAAGTGATTTCACCATGAATCACATTAACATTGCTATTTAATTCTTTGTATAAATTGTTTCTTTATGATATATATATATATATATATATATATATATATATATATATATATATATATATATATATATATATATATATTGTGCATATTTAGGCAGCAATCATTCAATGATGCATGTTTCATTAAATAATATAGACAAGTTTTGTCTATTTATTTTAAGTAAGTTCCTTTTATATTGTCTGATAAGCTTAATAATAGTTTGTCGTTGCTTTGAAATTATTATTGTTTCGTCCGTGTATTGTTCGATATATTGAAATATAATTGTCATCTTTGATAATGGCTTATGTAAGCCGAAAGCTTAGATTGTATTTAAACGTGTATCAATATGGTGATATCCTTTCGTCTTTCAATGATAATGTTATTAAGCTTATCATCAATGTATATATATATATATATATATATATATATATATATATATATATATATATATATATATATATATATATACATACATATATTACTCTTGAATAAGACTGCTATCGATGGCCTTCAAGATAAGTTCCCAGACGTCTGTATTACGATGACAGATGTTTCCGTTATATTAGAGTTGCGTTGAAAGGAACAGAAGAAACGACTCTTAGAAAATATAAGAATAACTGGAAAGATGAAAACAAAAGGAAAGGGGAAAAAAATTTTCCTAAAAAATCAAAAAGGCGTCTACCATTTTAAAAAAGTGCTTATGCAAGCAGTTTACACAGTAGAACGAATCCAATCTTCCCTGGGTTTCCAACACTTGTGCTTTTGTGTCAAACGAGACTAAATTTAGTAAATATCTACTTAGAAAACTTTACAAAATTCTCTTATACACATATTAACAGCTATATATATATATATATATATATATATATATATATATATATATATATATATATATATATATATTAGTGCGTGCACTCCCACACACGCATACACTCACACAAACAAACAAGCAAACATTGATCGGTCCAAGTGGTAATGACAAAATACTGTTTACAATAACGTTGATGATGTCTGGGCGGCACATTGAAATGATTTTGCCCCATTTTGTCCCATCTTGAGTGCAGGCTTAAAAAACCTTGATTTCGTTGTCATATTTTTAAATCTTTCATTTTTAAACGGTCTTTCGTTGTTCAAGAAACAAAACTTTCAAAAAAATTTGACGAATTTGAAAATTTCTAAAATGGCAAATAAAGTCATCATTAGAATTCTCAAATGCAAACTCTGCTGTGTTGTGAGGTTGTGTTATGAGGTTGTGTTGTGAGGTTGTGTTGTGAGCTGTGTGAGAGACTAGCAAACCTACTGTAATGAGATCGTTCCTCATCATATAGGCGATTATTAAAGTTATGTGAACCTGATACAATATTCCTTTGCCTTTTTGTTATTTTTTCAGCTTTCATTCGTTGTGTTCTGCCTTGTCTCTGGAGTTTGTAAATTCTTTATAAGCCAGCTTCATATTTATAAAAGGAACATAGGCTTGAATGGACGAATTACGTTAGGAAAATCATCTAAAATATTGATGACAAACAAGTTCGATTTTATGAATGGATCCTGCTCATCATAAACAATCTCAAAATTTGCCAAATAAAACCAGTTTATCATTTTTGCTCCTATTTAAGTTTTCTAAAGGTAAACTGAATTAACGAAACTTTTATTAATTAACTTTTAGAAGGAAAAACAAAATTACTCGTAAAAAGTTTATCATCAATATATTTGTTATGGAAAATATCATATAGAAAATATTAAATTAAATTTGCCAGATAATACCTGTTTATCACATTTGGTATATCCCTTGTCACTTAAGACACACGGAGATTCAACCAAGCAACCATCCATTGCTTAGATCGGGAGAATTGAGGTTCCTTGTTTTCTGATGTTACTTGTTTTTAACTACAGAATTGTGACAACTTTCATTCCAGTGAAAGAAGCGAATATAGCAGGGCCGGAAATTTAGTTGAAATGGAATAAGTTATCGCCGATCTAATTTCAGAATTCATAGAATGGAAAATGCCAGAATTAGGAAAAGAAGATGTGAAGTTATTTCAATGTAATCTGTACATTATCGTCACGATATAAAAGAATGAGAAAATCAACACATTTTTCAAAGGCAATAAAATTGAAAATTTTGAAGATATGTAAAACGAAGAGCATTAAAAAAGATTTTTAAAACAATTTACAAAACAATAAATGTTATGAAATATGAATTCTCACTTCATTTTTGGGGACTAATTTTATTTCATCTTTATTTTACTTGGATTTTTGCCATCGGAAAGGTATTTTGTTGTTGTTGCTGTTGTTGTTGTTGTTGTTGTTGTTGTTGTTGTTGTTAATGATATTGTTGTTGTGTTATGACAGTTTAGCAGCCGTCACTTGCCCCAGGAATGAGATTGATTTTGATGTATTAAAATATTTGTGAGATTTGACTTCTATGGCTAAACTAATAAAAATATGGCATCAGCTTACTTAAACTAGTCAAAAAGTACAGATAGTTTTAAGCAGACTAATACAAATAGATAGATAGATAGATAGATAGATAGGGACTAAGATAGATAGATAGATAGATAGATAGATAGATAGATAGATAGATAGATAGATAGATAGATAGGGACTGAGATAGATAGATAGATAGATAGATAGATAGATAGATAGATAGATAGATAGATAGGGACTGAGATAGATAGATAGATAGATAGATAGATAGATAGATAGATAGATAGATAGATAGATAGATAGATAGGGACTGAGATAGATAGATAGATAGATAGATAGATAGATAGATAGATAGATAGATAGGGGCTGAGATAGATAGATAGATAGATAGATAGATAGATAGATAGGGACTGAGATAGATAGATAGATAGATAGGGACTGAGATAGATAGATAGATAGATAGACAGATAGATAGATAGATAGATAGATAGATAGATAGATAGATAGATAGATAGATAGACCTAAATAGAAAGGGACTGAGATAGATAGATAGATAGATAGATAGATAGATAGATAGATAGATAGATAGGGACTGATAGACGGCTTAGTGGTAGAAGTTCCGACTGAAGCCAATTCAGTCGAGTTTCGATCCTAGCTAGAGGTAACCGGACGTCTAGCCACACTGATGATCTGTGAAACAGCGAAACAGTCTGTCTGTGTCTGACAAATATATATATATATATATATATATATATATATATATATATATATATATATATATATATATATATAGGATCGTGCGGATCAGATGCAGGTTGCTCTGAATTGTTCGGCCATTCACAGCATAAGTTCGATCGGGTCCCAAGAGACTCTCGGCAACTGACTGCAAACGCTCCGTCAGCATCTTGGCCAAAATCTTTAACTCTGTGTTCAGCAGAGTTATGGGCCTGTAATCGTCTAAATCTCGCCCACCATCCTTCACCTTTCTCAACAGCGTGATCACACCCGACTGGTGATGGAAC
>OZ038489.1:17053005-17093005 GCA_964036315.1 Acanthosepion esculentum | reverse complement strand
ATAATACCTCATCTCAGAAATATAGACAGGTACTGAAAGGCCAAAACGTTGTAATAAATAAGGCGACAAAGATGAGGACAATAGTCCAAATAATGTTAATAGTGTACATAATACCTCATCTCAGAAATATAGACAGATACTGAAAGGCCAAAACCTTGTAATAAATAAGGCGACAAAGATGAGGACAATAGTCCAAATAATGTTAATAGTGTACATAATACCTCATCTCAGAAATATAGACAGGTACTGAAAGGCCAAAACGTTGTAATAAATAAGGCGACAAAGAGGAGGACAATAGTCCAAATAATGTTAATAGTGTACATAATACCTCATCTCAGAAATATAGACAGATACTGAAAGGCCAAAACGTTGTAATAAATAAGGCGACAAAGATGAGGACAATAGTCCAAATAATGTTAATAGTGTACATAATACCTCATCTCAGAAATATAGACAGGTACTGAAAGGCCAAAACCTTGTAATAAATCAGGCGACAAAGATGAGGACTATAGTCCAAATAATGTTAATAGTGTACATAATACCTCATCTCAGAAATATAGACAGGTACTGAAAGGCCAAAACCTTGTAATAAATCAGGCGACAAAGATGAGGACAATAGTCCAAATAATGTTAATAGTGTACATAATACCTCATCTCAGAAATATAAACAGGTACTGAAAGGCCAAAACGTTGTAATAAATAAGGCGACAAAGTTGAGGACAAGAGTCCAAATAATGTTAATACTGTACATAATACCTCATCTCAGAAATATAGACAGGTACTGAAAGGCCAAAACGTTGTAATAAATAAGGCGACAAAGATGAGGCCAATAGTCCAAATAATGTTAATAGTGTACATAATACCTCATCTCAGAAATATAGACAGATACTGAAAGGCCAAAACCTTGTAATAAATAAGGCGACAAAGATGAGGACAATAGTCCAAATAATGTAAATAGTGTACATAATACCTCATCTCAGAAATATAGACAGGTACTGAAAGGCCAAAACGTTGTAATAAATAAGGCGACAAAGAGGAGGACAATAGTCCAAATAATGTTAATAGTGTACATAATACCTCATCTCAGAAATATAGACAGATACTGAAAGGCCAAAACCTTGTAATAAATAAGGCGACAAAGATGAGGACAATAGTCCGAATAATGTAAATAGTGTACATAATACCTCATCTCAGAAATATAGACAGGTACTGAAAGGCCAAAACGTTGTAATAAATCAGGCGACAAAGATAAGGACAATAGTCCAAATAATGTTAATAGTGTACATAATACCTCATCTCAGAAATATAGACAGATACTGAAAGGCCAAAACCTTGTAATAAATAAGGCGACAAAGATGAGGACAATAGTCCGAATAATGTAAATAGTGTACATAATACCTCATCTCAGAAATATAGACAGGTACTGAAAGGCCAAAACGTTGTAATAAATAAGGCGACAAAGATGAGGACAATAGTCCAAATAATGTTAATAGTGTACATAATACCTCATCTCAGAAATATAGACAGGTACTGAAAGGCCAAAATCTTGTAATAAATCAGGCGACAAAGATGAGGACAATAGTCCAAATAATGTTAATAGTGTACATAATACCTCATCTCAGAAATATAGACAGGTACTGAAAGGCCAAAACCTTGTAATAAATCAGGCGTCAAAGATGAGGACAATAGTCCAAATAATGTTAATAGTGTACATAATACCTCATCTCAGAAATATAGACAGGTACTGAAAGGCCAAAACGTTGTAATAAATATTGTGACAAAGATGAGGACAATAGTCTGAATAATGCAAATAATGAAGATAATTCTTATCTTATCAAATCGCGAAATGAAAGTTATCTTGAACGGCCACTCTTCTAGATCTTTTTGCAATAATTCAGGTGAACCCCAAAGCTATATCCTTGGGCCTAAATTGTTCCTAATTTTCATCGACGAACCTGCTGGATGTTATCTATTCTCGCCTCGGTATCTATGCAGATGACACAATTATTTTCTCATGTCTTAATAGCTATATGCCGTGTCCCTTCAGGACTTTGGCGGTCAATTTCCTGTCCCCTGTAGCTCTTAATAACTTTTTTCTTTTTGCCATCTCTCTCAAAATCTGCTCCGCCATCAATTCACTCAAGCTCACCTGATAGGTTGTGTGTTGCTTTCCTCTGTCTGTCTTACCGTCACTCTGACCTGCAGCTCTTTGAGGCCTAAATCATCAAATGCTTTTGTATAATCTATAAAACGTAGGTATACATCATTTAGCATTTGTATTGTTCTTTCTGGGCATAAATATTGCATTCCTTGTTCCAGTGTCTTCCCCCAACCGGTACTGTTCTTGTCCTATTTCTGGTCTGTTTCTTCCATGCGCTTTTTTTCATCAACTTTCGGATGATAAGATTTGTTTAATATCCTTCCCACATATGTCAAGGTTATCTGCCATTTCTAGTAGCTCTTTAAGTCGTACTTCATCAAACGCTTTTGTATAATCTATCAAACGTATGTATACATCATGTAGCATTTGTATTGTTCTTTCTGGACATAAATATTGCATTCCTTGTTCCAGTGTCTTCACCCAACCCGTACTGTTCTTGTCCTATTTCTGGTCTGTTTCTTCCATGCGCTTTTTTTCATCAACTTTCGGATTTCTAGTAGCTCTTTAAGACGTACTTCATCAAACGTTTTTGTATAATCTATAAAACGTAGGTATACATCCTTCTGCGTTTGTTTTGCTCTTTTTGATATCCCTCGGAATGTAAATATTGCATTCCTTGTTCCAGTGTCTTCACCCGAACCCGTACTGTTCTTGTCCTATTTCTGGTCTGATTCTTCTGTGCACTCTATTCATCAACGTTCTGAGGATAAGTTTTGTTACATGGCTCCTTTGGCTGATTGTCCAATGAAGTTCATATTCGTTTGCAACTGGCTTTTTAGAATATGTATCTACTTAAGTCTTCCAGTATATCGCCACTGTTGTATATTTCTTTTATAATGTCTGCTGTTGGTTAGAAACTGTAGAAGTGAAAATTCAAATATAGGCTGCGTATGAACGTTGTTTTTTTTTTTGTGCAAAAAAGGATCCAATATTGTCACGATACTGTTCCAGTTTACAGTGTCTCAGTTCTGCTTCACACCTCTGACCGCTGACTATTCCAATGTAATATTGGTTATTCCTAATCTTCTGTACATTATTCAAGTCTAATAAAGAAGATCAATCTTTTCATCGTCGGTTGAACTTTGTCAAGATTATTACTGAAATTAAGTGTGTGTGTGTGTGTGTGTGTGTGTGTGTGTGTGTGTGTGTGTGTGTGTGTGTGTGTGTGTGTGTGTGTGTGTGTAAATCTTTCACAGAACGCACATTGGTTCTCATCGTTGATGACAGGAAGCGACATCCTGTTCTTAAACCGAACGCATAGATGCAAAAGTGATGATCCCTGCATAATTAAACCCATTATTTTTTACGGGTAGTGTACAAGTTATTTATTATTATTATTATTATTATTATTAATAATGTAATTATTCTTAAAGTAGTTTGAAATTGTAGCCTTCGTGGATTTTATATTTCTTGCTATTGCGATAAACTGAGCAAAAGACATGATTATTACTGAAATAAAGTGTGTGTGTGTGTAAATTTTTCGTAGAACGCACAGATACTACATTGATTCTCATCGTTGATGCCAGGAATCGACATCCTGTTCTTAAACCGAACGCATAGATGCAAAAGTGATGATCCCTGCATGATTAATCCCATTATTTTTTACGGGTAGTATACAAGTAATTTATTATTATTATTATTAATGTAATTATGCTTAAAGTAATTTGGAATTGCTGCCACCATGGATTTTATATTTCTTGTTATTGCGATAAACTGAGCAAAAGACATGATTTATCTTCGCCATTTCTTGCTTTCTAAATTTTACTTGAACAGGAAGGCGGAATTTGATATTTGGCCGGACGCCATGCAATTTCTTTAAACAAACAGAAAATCTGGTTGGCAAATTGTCACGATTTTAAAAACGACTAAACGTGACCGACGGCAGAATTCAAATAATTGTGTTTCTTGTTTGTGGACGTAGTTGTGAAATGATTGTCACTATTACAATTCCTGTTATACTATGCCATTAAAGATTTGCTTCCAAAAAGAAATAAACAATCGATACGTAACATTTCCATCCTTCTTAGCAATTACCTATCGGAATCGTTACCATTTAGGATCAAGTGACAGCAAGCATTTCCACTGCTTTTCTCTACATTCTTGTATATTTTAATTATATTGTCCTTCCTCGATCCAGTTCTTTCAACCGCTTTGCTAAGCATTTTCAGAACTATTCCAATATTCTAAATATATTTTTGTATAATCCATGAAACATTAGGCATACATCCTTTTGCTCTTTGTGATATCATTCTGAATGTAAATATTACATTTTTTGTTCCAGTGTCTTCACCCAACCCGCACTGTTCTTGTCCTATTTCAGATCTGTTTCTTCTGGGCGCTCTATTCATCATCATTTGCATAAGTTTTGTTACACGGCTCCCTAGGTTGATTGTCAATGCAATATGTTAGCAGAACAGCGACATCTACCGTCTGATTATTTTATCTATCTTTGTTTACAAAGACGACATCCGGGTCTTCTATCCGCCATGAAATGATTACTTTGAATTTCAAAATCTTACAGAATTCTTCTTTTTTTCCGTGACCCGCTTTTAATTTGTGCATATATATTTTTTAACAATTTCAATACAATCATTTCTATTTCTCTCCTACTTTGAAGCCAACTTTCTATAGATACTAGATTCCTGTCTAAGACGATAAACTACATGCAACAGCAAGACCTCTGATCAGAAGGTTTTGAGGAGCGTGGAACGCCCTCTTTACTGCTGATGTTCCCAGGCCCACCATGACCCGGGTCCCAACTATGGGTAAAACAGTTAGACCCCAAAGTGGCGTCAAAACACTATGAAATGTAAAAATAGGTTTTAATACCATCAATAAACTTTTGAATAAAAATTTATTACCGGCAATACATTATTACCAGCAATACATTTTGAAGAAAAAATATTAGCAGCAATACATTTTTTAAAGAAAAAAATATTACCAGCAATACATTTTTTAAAGAAAAAAATATTACCAGCAATACATTTTTTAAAGAAAAAATATTACCAGCAGTACATTTTAGAAGGAAAAATATTACCAGCAATACATTTTTTAAAGAAAAAAATATTACCAGCAGTACATTTTAGAAGGAAAAATATTACCAGCAATACATTTTAGAAGGAAAGATATTACCAGCAATACATTTTAGAAGGAAAAATATTACTAGCAATACATTTTTGGAGAAAAAATATTACCATGCTATACATTTTTTAAAGAAAAAAATATTACCAGCAATACATTTTTTAAAGAAAAAAATATTACCAGCAATACATTTTAGAAGGAAAAATATTACCAGCAATACATTTTAGAAGGAAAAATATTACCAGCAATACATTTTTGGAGAAAAAATATTACCAGCAATACATTTTTTAAAGAAAAAAATATTACCAGCAATACATTTTTTAAAGAAAAAAATATTACCAGCAATACATTTTAGAAGGAAAAATATTACCAGCAATACATTTTAGAAGGAAAAATATTACCAGCAATACATTTTAGAAGGAAAAATAATACTAGCAATACATTTTTGGAGAAATTATTACCAGCAATACATTTTTTAAAGAAAAAAATATTACTAGTAATACATTTTCGAAGGATAAATATTACCAGTAATACATTTTTGGAGAAAAAATATTGCCAGCAATACATTTTTGAAGAAATAAATATTACCGGCAATACATTTTTAAAGAAAAAATATTACGAACAATAAAAATTTTATCGGCATTAAATAACACATTGAGGTTGTTACGCTTTAAAACAAAACAAACCAAACAAAACCAAAAATATTCTCATCTGCTATTTTTAACATACCGTGGATCGGTTCTTGTGTTTTTACTGTTTATCAACTTTTAAGGTGTTATTTAAAACCGAAATATATTACTAGTTGTAGGAAGTTGCTTACAGTATCCACGGTTCCCAATTGCTCCTCAGCTGGGGGTCGACGCTGCTTAATTTCGGTGATCGAACGAGAACCGGTGTTTTTAGCGTGATTTGACCGTAGGCGACCTGTCATAGAGACAATAACTGAAATATCCTGAAGAATGCTAAGAAAATAAGCTGGAAAATATTAGGCTGTTTTTCTGTATATTATTACTTTATTTTACTAAATTCAATTTAATTAGCAAATATATTAAAATGATTTAGTTTCTGTTGTTTGACCTCAAAAATGTAAAAAACTTTATTTTAATATATATATATATTTTTATTTCTTTATTTTAATATATATATATATTTTCTTTATTTTAATATATATATAGTTTTTTCTTTATTTTAATATATATATTTTTTTTTCTTTATTTTAATATATATATATACATATATTTTTTATTTTATATATATATTAAAATAAAGAAAAAAATATATATACATATTACAATAAAGAAAATATATAATATATTTTTGAATTGGACATAGTCCGACAATTTATTTAAAGACATTTATATATATTATGTTTAACGTTCTTTTTATTTGCTTAAATACTTGTATCTATAAAAAGAACGTTAAACATAATATATATATATATACATATATATATATATATATATATATATATATATATATATATATTAAAATAAAGGAAAAAATATATATATATGTATATTAAAAACTTAACAACACAACATTACTAACCATTTAACGATTAAATGAATTTTTTTTCTGTTTCATATTTCGTTACTATGCATCTGTGTACAGTTAATTATTTGAAAAGCATGTTTGTTCATTGGTTGGAAATACAATAAATTAAAAATCTGTATGCGTACGAATATTTGTCCCCCCCCCCGTATATATGTTTCTTTGAATAATATAAACATATTGTCTCTCCCTATTTCTATAATGATCCTTAAAAAGGATGATTACAAAAATATATATCATAAAATATATTATAAATTAACTGATTTAAAAATATGGTTTCTTCGCTACACTGGAATTACCATGTTTCAAAAACCAAAGCTAAAAACTTCAAATTGAATTATATTATATAATTAAATTAAAAGCATTAGTTCTGTTCCATCTTCAAGCGAATTATTTTGGTTCCAAATTTCGCTTGAAGATGAAACAGAACTAATGCTTTTAATTTAATTATATAATTAAATTTGAAGATTTTAGCTTCGGTCTTTGAAACATGGTAATTCCTGTGTAGCGAAGAAACCATATTTTAAATCAGTTAATTTAATATTTATGCTCTGTAAATTTACATTAATCACTGATTTGTAAAAATAAAAACATCAATACTGTTTTTTCTTTTTATTATAATACATATATATATATATATATATATATATATATATATATATATATATATATATATATATATATATATTATAAAATATATATATTATAAAATTGTCTCTATCTATTTTTATAATGATCCTTTCCAGTTGTCTAATCAGTTTCTTGATGTTGAGATGGAATTCATCAAGCATTTTACTCCTTAAGATGACCATAGAAAAGTCGAAAGTACATGTGTTTAAAAAAAAGCCTACGTCTCCTTCCTTGATGAATTTCATCTCAACAACAAGAAACTGTTTAGACAACTGGATAGGATCAGTATAAAAATAAGTAGATACAATGTCTATAAAATACAATGAAACATGTTTGATTGAAGATATACTGCATATATATATATATATATATATATATATATATATATATATATATATATATATATATATATGTGTGTGTGTATGTGTGTGTGTGTGTGTGTGTGTGTGTGTGTGTATTTAGGCAGCAATCCTTCTTTCATGCACATTTCATTAAAAACGACTGACAAGGTGCTTTTATTTAGTTTTTTATATAATTTCTCGTGCGATCTAATGAAGTTTTTTCTCTTCAGATGATAAATTATATAAAAACTGTCCGAATGTTCTTTTTATCCGAGCGCTTTCGGCTATACATTTAGCCATTTTCAAGGATTATATTTCAACTGTTAGAATTAGAAATAGCGCTCGGATAAAAAGAACATTCGGACAGTTTTTATATAATTTATCATCTGAAAAGAAAAAATTTATTAGATCGCACGAGAAATTATATAAAAAACTAAATAAAAGCACCTTGTCAGTCGTTTTTAATGAAATGTGCATATATATATATATATATATATATATATATATATATATATATATATATTATAAAATATATATATTATAAAATATATATATTATAAAATATATATATTATAAAATTGTCTCTATCTATTTTTATAATGATCCTTTCCAGTTTTCTAATCAGTTTCTTGATGTTGAGATGAAATTCCTCAAGCATTTTACTCTTTAAGATGATCTAAGAAAATAAGCTTGAAAAAATGAGGGTGGTTTTATTTGTTTTGTTTTTTTTTGGGGGGGGGGGGCTTCATTCTTTTTTTTTTTACTAAATTCACGCGGAGATTTTTTCACAAGCCAACTTTTTATATATACTAGCCAAATACTTCACCTACGAAAAGAGAAAATTATCTTGCCATAGTTCTCTCTTAGGTCTCTAAAATTTCTGTGTAAACCAAATTTTCAACACGACATCTACTTCATGAATTTTTGTCGTTATTTATACGTCCGCTTTGAAGATACTATTCTGGATATATATCTAACGATAACAGAAATATGTTAATAATTTTTTAATATTTATTATTATATTATTATTATAAATAATTATAATAATCATTTTATCAATGCTAATGAAATTCCAGGACGGATCACTAGAGGTATTGCATATCTCTTACTAAAAACGGGTGAAACAGATGACCCCACAAAATATAGGCCAATAAATATTTGTCCATCACATACAAATTAATCACATCTGTCCTGACGAACTATTTTCTCGATGAAAACAACATTCTTATGTTGAAAAATAACGGATGTCGAAGAGGTCTGTATGGTTGCAAAGATCAAATGCTAAGCAATAAATGATCCTGGAAAATTGCAAAAAAACGGTAGAAATCTCAACTCAGCTTGAATAGATTACCGTAGAGCCTTAGACACACTCTTGGATTCTTAAGCCTTTGGAAATGTAAAAAGTCTCCTCGGATATAGAAAATTTCCTTAAATATAGCATGGGACTGTAGTAAATCACATTATATAGGGTGACCCAAAAAAACGGGAACTTTTTAACAATCCAGTAAAACCAAGAGTGATAGAAGAAAAATATTTAATTCATAGTAATTGAAACCTTAAAACATGCCATTTAAGAAACAATGAGGGAATTTTCATTTTTTTTTAATTACGTCCTGTAGATGGCGTCCTCCTGTACGAATGCATTCTTGAAATCTGCTGTTGAGATTCCTCATTGACTGCTGCAACATCTCAGCTGGGATACTGTGAATTTCATTCTCGTTACTAAAATGGCGAAATGTTTACTTGCTCAAGGTCACTGTCTCGCAGTGTTGCCACTTGCTCATGTCTGGCAATACGCACTTCAAAAATTCCCGTTTATTGGGTCACCCTATACTTAAATCACACCAACGGTACCGCCGTTTCTAGTTCCCTAAATATCCGACGAAGCATCTTTCAAGGAGACTTCTTGTCGCCTCTTCTGTTCTGTCTGTCCTTAATCCTCCTTTTGCATGAACTAAAGAGTAATAACGATGGATACAAAGATTTTAAAAAGTTTTTAATCACCTATTCTACATTGATGATATCAAACTCTTTGCCAAAGACGACAATGAGTTGAAGTGTCTCTTCAATAGTGTAATATGCTTCAGTGACGACATAGGTACAGATTTCGGATTAGATAAATGTGCAAAAATAACATTCAAGAAAGAGATACGTACAGAAACAGACCTTGAAATGGAAATCCCAAAAATGTAGCACATGAGAACATCAACAATTCCAGTTGTAGTTGGAGCCCTCGGATAGATTGGAAAAGATTCCAATAGACTCATTGAAGGTATTCCTGGAAGCCCATGCCTTAACGAAATACAAATAGATTGTTCTCACGAGTACAGCCCACATCTTACGAAGGGTTTTTATCTATGTAGAATATGTGTATTGTTGCAAATTTTTTTTAATTGGTCAGTGGAAAATGTTATGATGCCATTTCTAACCTTAGGTCTCTGGTTGGGACCCGGTGAAGAAATGTGTACACACCAGAAATCAAAGGAAATAAAACAATAATAATATTTATTTCAATAACTATGGATACAAAGTAAAAAAAGAAAGTGTTTAATCATCTATTCTACATGGAATGACAAAGACGACGATGAGTTCCAGGCTTTGCTCAATACTGTAAAATGTTTCAGTGATGACATCCTTATGGATTTCGGATGAGATAAATGTGTAAAAGTAACATTCAAGAAAAAGGAGAATTACAGAAACACACTCAACAGATTTAGATTTTGTCACAAAGATTAGGGAACTGGAACAAGAAGAAACCTATAAATGCCTAGAAATCAGCGAAGGAAATGGAATACAACGGACCGAAATGAAGGCGAAAGGAAGAAGAGAATACTATAGGCGTGTATGTCTGGCGTTAAATACCGAGTTGAAGTCACAAAACAGAATATCAGCCATAAACACTTTGGCTGTCTCTGTAGTGCAATACAGTTTCAACATCCTTAACTGGACCATGGTTGACATTAAGCAAATGGATGTCAAAACGAGAAAACGTCTCACTTGCCACCGCGTGCATCATCCTAAGTTTGATTTTGATCGTCTGTATGTGCCCAGATCCGAAGGAAGCAGACGATTAATTTAACTAGAACTGTCTTACAAAATCAGAACAATCGGTCTTCAAAGACAGCTGGAAATTACAGAAGACTGGGTGATAATCTGTATCAAAGAACATGAAAGAAATAAGAAACTTTATTCAGTAATAAAGGAAGCTAATAAATTGGAAATGGAATTTCAATTTGGTGAAGAAGTGCAAATAAACCATAATGCACATACAGCAGCTTCAAAAAAACTAAAAACAAAGCAAATGCAATGGATCAAATGAAGAACCGATGCCAAGATAAGCCTGTTCATGGTCAATACTTTGCGCGTACCAAACAATCGGATGTAGACAAACTTTGTACCCATCAATGGTTACATAGTTCAGAGTTAAAAGCGGAAACCGAAGGTTTTATTATTGCTGGACAGGACCAATGCTTGCCAACTAGAAAATAACCAAGCATACATACTGAAAAATTGTGTTAAACGCAGATACACTATTTACATTATTCGGACTATTGTCCTCATCTTTGTCGCCATATTTATTACAACATTTCGGCCGTTGTACGATCCGGCCTTTTTCAGGTGGTCGGAATGTCGAACTGAACCCTTTATTTCGCTCACTGGGGTAGACTGTTCTAGTTCCACGTGCCATGTTTAATGGATGTCAGTTATCAGTTATCTCCTGTTAATTCCCCTCTGCAAGTTCTCCACTACCTTAACCGGGTATTGAACTCACACACTTTGGGTCCTGGCACAGTGGATAAAGGCGTTGGTTAGATCTAGTGACAGGACGCAAAGAATGTGAGTTCAATACCCGGTTAATGCAGTGGAGAACTTGTACAGGGGAATTGAGAGGAGATGACTGATAATTAGATCATCCGTTAGACATGGTGCGTGGAACTAGAATAGTCTACTCCAGTGAGCGTAATAAAGGGTTCAGTTCTACATTCCGACCACCTGAAAAAGGCCGGATCGTTGAAAATCATTGAAATCGGACTAGCGAGAGCAAAGGAGTTACTTTGACACATAAACGCGCGCACACACACATACACTGTACTTTATATATAAGATTCCATAAATATTTGTTTCTGCGCCGTTCGACTAATTTTTAGTCAGTGAAATATCAAATGACAATAATGCTTATTATTACGAACGCTGTAGGCTTTCTTAGTTACGTCTGAATTTTGATAAGACGGACATAAATTTCTAGGCAAATATAATGAAACTAAAAACCTTTATTGACAGAAATTTTGCTTATATATTGCAGTTCTTAAAATTTGAATTAAAAATAAATATTGGACGAAATATTTATTAAAATATGCTTTTAAATATTGTTATGCAAATTAAATATTAAAGTTTATGTTGTAAACATCACTTGCTCGTAAGTTATATATATATATATATATATATATATATATATATATATATATATATATATATATATATATTTGCTTTTCATTTTCCTTGCTGTTCTTTTCGTTTAATTTATCAATTTTTACAACGATTTTCTCCTGATGAGATGTTGGACGAAAGGGTCGTAGGGACTATTACCATTAATAAATTCCTTGTTTTTAAAATAGTATATAGATTTTGTACCTCCAAGCATTTGTTTATATATATATATATATATATATATATATATATATATATATATATATATATATATATATATTGATGCATGTTTCATTAAATAATATAGACAAGTTTTATCTATTTATTTTAAGTAAGTTCCTTTCATATTGTCTGATAAGCTTAAAAACATTATCATTGAAAGACGAAAGGAAATCACCATATTGATACACGTTTAAATCCAATCTAAGCTTTCGGCTTACATAAGCCATTATCAAAGATAACAATTACATTTCAACATATGAAACAATACACGGACGAAACAATAATGATAGACTGTTTTTGTTGCATGAAAAATTTCAAAACAACGACAAACTCGTGGATACGAGACGCGGAAGCGAAAATCGCGTCGCATCTCGTGACGTCACTCATGACCACGTGAGAGTGAAAACGTGAAGTATTAAGTATGGGAAGCCGTTTGTATAAACCAATGGCTTCTGTTATCAATTATAGGCGTTTAAGAATATTTGTGGAGATTTCATAGTTTATTTTGTTCAGGTTAGGTTTCAACTGTTTTATGTATATAGCTTCAAGAATTTTTAGTTTTTGTTTATTGTTTTCATGTTTAAGTATAGTTGTGTTTTCAACGAGGATTTTACGGAATTGTGTACGCGGCCAGGCATATTGTCTTTCAATGATAATGTTAAGACATTAGACAAAACTAGTCTATATTATTTAATGAAACATGCATCAATATATATATATATATATATATATATATATATATATGTATATATATATTGATGCATGTTTCATTATATATATATATATATATATATATATATATATATATATATATATATATATATATATATATATATATTAAGCATTTCACCCAAAGCAAGGCGGGATGCCACTAGTACGCAGGGGGTTAGAGAGTGGGACGAGAATTAAGAGGTGTGATGGAGGAAAGGATGAAGAGAATGGCAAATGATAGTTTTTTTTTAGCGTGCGCTCGCAACGCCGAGGTCGAATTATTTTAGATTTTAAAATTGTGCGTTCTGTACTTATATGGCAAAGGAACATTCTTTTGGACTGGTAGGTTTTTCAGTCTGTATGGCATGAACTAAGCTGTTCAATATATACAGGAATGTCACAGTTATTATCCGAAAAATGCACGTCGGATCAGTTATTTTTAATATCAAGTATGTGGTGCAGTTCAATTTAGATTACAATGAATCATTCATACAGAAAACAGATATAGAAGTTAATGATAAAAATGGCGAGAATACATCTTGGCAAACAAATTTACTAAAAGACATTAACCCCGAACCTGTAAATGAATGTTATGATCCCTGTTTATAAATTCCAGTTGAAAAGTTCTTTTTTGACATATTTACGAGCTTTCATCTGTTCCTACAGATATCATCAGGTAAGAAAAATATTTGTTGTTTTATAATTATACATATATATATATATATATATATATATATATATATATATATATATACTCTTAAGGTGTGCTATATTTATGGGATAAAGTGCTCAATATCAGAGATAGAGCGTATGTAAATATAAAAGTGAACACTGAAGTCAACACTCAGAGGCGACAGTCTGTTTCATGCTAGACGCAATCGCCAGGCCTGATTATTGCGTCTTGCATGAAACAGCTTCTCGCCTCTAATTGTTAACTGAAATGTTCACTTATATATATATATATATATATATATATATATATATATATATATATATATATATATATATATATATATATATATATATATATATATATATATATTTGTGTGTGTGGTTTAAATTTTCATTACGTGTTAATGCTTGCTGTTTCAAACTGTGGACACAAGGATAAAATTCAGCCTTACGACATAAAAGTTAATCGACATTCATAATCTATGCGGAATTGGCATGTGCTGTTTCGTTCTCTCTTATCGATTTTGGTTTTAATATAATTCGTTCTTATAGGATTGGTGTCACCTTTAACAGAGATTTCATTCCTCTCTCTAATGACCATGTTATCCCATAAGTGATTCTGTTCGATGCAGCTGCCTTTATGCTTTTTGTTTCTCGCAGTTTCTTAGTCCAACATTTCTCTCATTGCTATAACTAGTTTTCTTACTCTACATTTTCTGCCTTGTGTAATCCTCAATTCTCCTGAGGGACAAGTCGAGACACTCCCAATTACTAACGATTGTTCTTCCTCTCCCATTTCTTTTTACACTGTCCATCAACGCCATCTCTAGAGTGAGAGTATTTCAATTCAACAAAGTTTTTTTTTTCTCCACTTCTCTAGTTTAGGAAGGAATTCGAATATTTTAGCATAAATACAACCCCCACCCCCTGTATTCATGATTTTCATTATTTTCTTAACGTTGTGCCAAGTTTCAAAATATCTTACTTTAAAAATGTTATAATGTTTAATGTACCTAAGAAAATCAGGAGCACATAACTCGTATCCTTAAATTATTGGGGGAAGCAAAATATGTTGTCAAGTAGGAGAAAAAGAAATAAAATAGAAAAAAGATTCTATAAAATGTTTACTGGGTATGACGATAAACTACGTCCAGCAGCAAGGCCTCTGATCAGAAGGTTTTGAGGAGCATGGAACCGCCTCTTAATTGCTGAAGTTCCCAGGTCCACCCTGACCGGGGGTGGTAGCATATGTTAGGGTCCCAGCTATGGGCAAATAGTTAACCCCTAAACTGGGGTAAAAATAGGTTTTAATACCAGGAATTGTAAAAAAAAAAATTATCAGCAATAATCTTTTAAAGAAAAAAAACTATTACCAGCAATACATTTTTGAAAAAAAAAAATACCAACAATACGTTGTTGAAAAAATATTACCAGCAATATATTTTTGAGGAAAAATATTACCAGAAATAGATTTTTGACAAAACATAATACAGGGTGTCCACAAACTTCGTGTGCCCTTTAAAAAAATTTATAAATTTGTTTATATTTGCGATAGAAATAATCTGTAAAAAAATGTTATAAAGTTTAATGCACCTAGTTTTAAGTATAGCTAAAATAACTAATGTGATTTCAGGCATTACTGTAAATCAGTTGGCAAATGTTTTCCGTGAACTGCAAAATCGTATTACCCTTTGTATTGCTAATGATGGAGGACATGTGGAAACTCAAATAAAATTTCAATAAAACCTTAAAAAATATAGATTTACTTCTTTCTAATCCTTTTTACAAATTATTTCTATCTCAAATACAAATAAAGTTATAATTTTTTTAAAGTGCACACGAACTTTATGGACACCCTGTATTATTATTATTATTATTATTATTATTATTATTATTATTATTATTATTATTATTATTATTATTTGTATTTCTTTTGATTTCTGGCGTGTACACATTTCTTTCCGGGTCCCTCCCAGAGACCTAAGGTGAGAAATGGCATCATGAGACTTTCCACTGACAAAAAAATACTTTACATAGGTAAAACCCTTCGTAAAGTGTGGGCTGTACTTGTGAGAACAATTGTTTGTATCTCTTCGGTGCATGGACAATCCAGGACTCTTTTCAATTAGTCTACTGGAATCTTTTCCAACCAATCCTAGGGCTCCAACTACAACAGGGATTGTTTATGTTCCCATGTGCCACATTTTTGAGATTTCGATTTCAAGGTCCTTGTATTTTGACAGCTTTTTGATTATTATTATTATTATTATTATTATTATTATTATTATTATTATTATTATTATAGTTTTATTTAACGTTGATTTCTTCCTTTCCTAATGTCAGAAATGGCATCAAGACATTTTCCACTGACCAATTAAAACTCACACACACAGACACATATTTTACATATATAAAGTTCTTCGCAAGGTGTGAGAACAATTTTTTTGTATTATTATTATTAATATTTCCCTTGATTTCTGTTGTATACACATTTCCTTCCGGATCCCAACCAGAGATCTAAGATCAGAAATAGCTTAATGACATTTTCGACTGATCATTTTATCTAAAAAAAAAAAAAAAAAATACTAAGAACACACACATTTAACATAGATAAAGATCTTCGTAATGTGTGAGCTGTACTTGTGAGTACAATATCTTGTTGTATTTCTTTAAGGCATGGGCTTCCAGGAATCCCTTCAATGAGTCTATCGGAACCGTTTCCAGTCAATCCGAGGGCTCCAACTACAACTGAAATTATTGATGTCCTCATGTGCCACATCTTTGAGATTTCTACTTCAGGATCCTTGTATTTTGATAGTTTTTTTTTCAAGATCTTCAAAGATACATTTCAATCTGAAGGAACTGCCATATCAATAAAAAAGCACATTCGATGTCTGGGCGATTAGCTTTGATTGTTCTCTCTGTGTGTATTGTAAAGTCCCATAAATATTGTTACAGGTCCTATCTCTGTAAATGGGTCTGGGTCGTTTTCATACGAATATCTTGCAGTTTCCTTCTCGTAAAAAAAATATTACTATTATTATTATTATTATTTTATTTCTTTTGATTTCTGATGTGTACTCATTTCTTTCCGGGTCCCGCCCAGGGACCTAAGGTTAGAAATAGCACCATGACATTTTCCACTGGAAAAAAAAATTACATAGACAAAGCCCTTCGTAAGTTGTGGGCTGTACTTGTGAGAACAATTTTTTGTATTTCTTTCAGGCATGGGCTTCCAGGAATCCCTCCAATTAGTCTAGTGAAATATTTTCCAACCAATCCTAGGGCTCCAACTACAACTGGAATTGTTGATGTTCCCATGTGCCACATTTTAGAGATTTCGATTTGAAGGTCCTTGTATTTTGACAGCTTTTCGGATATCTTCAAAGATACTTTTCAGTCTGCAGGGACTGCCATATCAGTAAGGAGGCACTTTTATTTGTTTGTGGCCTCTAATAACAATGTCTGGGCGGTTGGCTTTGATTGTTCTCTCAGTGTGTATTGTGTAGTCCCATAGAATTGTAACAGGTCCTATCTCCGTAACCGATTATTGTTATTATTATTATTATAATTATTATTATTATTATTATTCTTTCATTGTACATTTTACATGTGAAGGATATTGTAAGAAGAGACCAAAATATAACCCTATAAGAAGAATTTCCTGAGGATATGAGCAGTTCCTAAGAGTCTTTCTTGTGTATAGAATTACCGGAATCTCTCCAAAGTAGTCGTTAAATTCCGTATTGTGAACGCCCGATGGTCCAAAGAGAATTTGTTCCACGGTTACCGGATTTCCATTTTCAGAAGCAGACCTTTTCTCATTTTTTTGTTGTTTTCTTTTACGGGCGAAAAGAATTTTCACTGTTTGATATCACGACTTCAACGAGAAGACATTTCTACTCGAGACGACTATATCTCGTCAGTTGAGGGACTGTCATATCAATAAGCAGGCACTTTTTTTGTTTGTGGTCTTTAATAACAATGTCTGGGCGGTTGGCTTTGATTGTTCTGTCAGTGTGTATTGTGTAGTCCCATAGGATTGTTACAGGTCCTATTTCCGTAACCGGGTCTGGGTGGTGTTCATACCACTTTCTTTCTGTTTCCTTTCCGTAGAAGTTGCATATTTTCCAGTGCAGATATTGGCCCACTCTGTCATGCCGGGTTTTATACTCAGTGGGTGCCAATATCGTGCAACCTGATACAAGACGATCGATTGTTTCTGGATATTTATCACAGAACCTGCATTTTGAGCTAACACTATATGTGTGCTTGATAATTTCTAGTTAACAAGCACTGATCTTGTGCAGCAAGGATAAAACCTTCAGTTTCAGCTTTTAACCCTGCACTACGTAGCCACTGATGGGTACGGGGCTTGTCTACGTCAGCTTGTTTGATACGGGCAGAGTATTGGCCATGAAGCGGTTTATCTTGCCATTGTTTCTGTATCTGGTCGGTTGCATTTTGTTTTTGCTTTCTTTTTTATGTATTTTGCAGCTTCAGCCGGTGCATTGTGCTTTATTTTTATTATTATTAGTTTTATTATTATTATTATTATATGAAAGAGAAGCACACCCCAACAAAGTAACGCCTGGGTGCAAATATTAAATCTATCACGGTAGGGGAGGTGTATACAAGTCACAGGAAACACAGCAAAACATGCACGATATGAAGAAAGATTTTTATAAACGCTGCAGATAAACTTACAGGTGGGGCCCAGTTAGAAATATTAACCCAGTCTGCTGCGACGGACTCTAATTAAGGATGTCACGAGGTATGTAGATGTGACTCACAATTCGCCTTGTTTACGTCATCCATAAAACTTAAAAAAAGATAACCCTCTCGACACCAGGACATGATGAGCTTCCACAACACCCGCTCAAATAGTTACACAGCGAGTCAGTAACTAGGGGACAGGCCCAACTGGTTATACTAAAAAACCGCACAAGCAATGCTGAAGTACTAAACGGAATATTTACTGAGTGTTGCAGCAAAATCCGACACATGACAAGAAGAAAACGAAATAGGCAACAGTTAGAGGTACATACTACATTATTTTTTTTATTTCTCAATGTAACCGCCGCCGGTGACGACGACTATCTCAAGGCGGGCACGAAATGAGTCACACGCTTTGGCGACCATGTCCTTGTACATAGCGTCGAACGCATTCACGATGGCAGCCTTCAAAGAGTCGACCGTCTTGTGGGCGTGCTTGTTCGTCTTGGCCTCGATTACGCCCCAGAAGAAATAGTCAAGGGGGGGTTGCAGTCAGGTAAGGAGGGTGGCCACAAGTCCGGCGACCAGTGGACTAGTAGACGGCTATCCTCGAATACGTGTGAACATGTACCTGGGACTGGGGAATAGTTGTGTTGAAAGTTATTAAAGTACAGACTTGTGACAATAGCCACTAAACTTTGTACCTAATCAATATGTGTGTGCCTGTGTGTATAGGGGGAGGGTCAATGAAAAAAAGGAACGTGGATTTTTTTTTCTTCGGGCGGATGATTAATATGTATGGAAAGGGGATAAATCTAAGCAGAATGTGATTCTTTAGCGCGTTTTCGCGTGTGTCCGTGCTAATACCCTTGGGAAAGGTATGAATCCTCTTCTCCCCTCATCTATGGGTAAATAGCAGGACAGGCCGAGTTCTATAGCCTTGGATGGTAACTGGTCTACCGCAGAGAGAAATGGTAACCTACTTCAGGAAAAAAATCTGCCTCGTCAGTCATGTAACGAAAGATACATGAGAACCTAAGCGTTTATCACGCATGACACATAACTGACTGACATGTATGTGCATATGTCTCATGAGGGAAACAAATCGTTACTTCCCACTTCAAGCCGAGAACGCCGTCATGTTCCTTACCAGATAGAAACTGTGGTTATGTTTGCTTTCTTTTTTATGAAAGAGCGCACATTACTGGTGAACCGGAAGTTATCCAGAATTGGGCCATAAATTGCTAAGAGGAGTCGCAGTGTGTGGTCGGAAGGATGGGGAAAAAATTGTAGCTAACGGAAGGCAGACAAGTCGATACCCGATCAGTATCGGCTGGGTCACCGTGGTGAGGCGGGTATGGTGTTGAAAGACCCGAAGCTCCTAATGAACCTTGGCTAGAAACATCACTGATGATGTGTACCACAGCATCGACTAGATATATTTTACGAAATATTTAATTAGCAAACATAAACGTTTAGTCAAATCTGCTGATGTTTTTTACATTGCCGTTCGATAAAAGTGATAAATTCAGAGAGTTCTCCTTCTTCTTCTTCTTCTTCTTCTTCTTCTTCTTCTTCTTCTTCTTCTTCTTCTTCCCCTTTCATATTTCTTCTTCTCCTTCTTCTTCTCCCTTCTACCTTCTTCTTCATCTTGTTCTTCTTCTTCCACCTTCATATTTCTTCTTCTTCTTCTTCTTCTTCTTCTTCTTCTTCTTCTTCTTCTTCTTCTTCTTCTTCTTCTATCGATGTTGTCTTTCCCTGTTTTTTTTCCACTGGGTTCATATATTCTTAAGTCATCTTCCGATGTAAATTCCCGGAGTTGAAGTATCAAAGTGGAAATCTCACCCCCAAACATTATTAGAAAAAGCACATAGAAGCGACACTATCAATCCAATATGAACAATATCAAAATACAAGTAGAGCCGCATTCAAAACTATTATGGACATTATCGGGATCATACATAACCATTACAATAATGTTTCTGAAGCAGGTATATAAAAAAATGTAAGTCTTCCTTGTAATATATCAGGGAAACTTACAGAAATTTCAAAAACGTGTCTCTGAACACAAAAAGGATCTTATACAGTGCTGTTCGATAAAAGTAACCCACCCGGTGTTTTTTTTTTACTAAAAAACATTTTTTTCTATTGTTTTGGAGGTTAAATTAATTTTTAATCTTATTAATATAAAGACACCTTCCCGACCACCTAGGAAAAAAAAGTTTATTCACCCTAAAGTATTCTATTGATAATTATAAATTTGGATATAAATGAGATTCAGGAAAAAACTCTGGGCAAAAAAGTGACTCAGATATCGCATTCTAATGATTAGACTGGTAAATCTAAAGAGCTTTTGACACAATATTGAAAACTATTTTACAATACACTCAGAACAATATTCTAGAGATTTCTAGAACAGCTTAAATTAAATCTAGAGTATTCCAGAAAGCCTCATACAGTATAAAAATAGCTTGAAATAGCCACTCAAGTCACTAACCAGGGTACACACATCAGAACCACTTAAGGCATCTATTATTGCCCTCTCAAAAACAGGCAAGTCTACGAGAGAAATTTCAGAAATTGGTATAACCTCGCAATCAACTGTCTCTCGAGTGCTTAGGGCACATAATGATGCCACTCCTGCTCCAAGGAAGGAAACAAGGGGACGAAAGAAAAAGATTGATGATAGAACTGGCAGGGTAATCAAGAGAGAAGTTGCGAAGAATAGGACTATAACTAGCCAAGAAATTGCAGCCAGTCTAAGCGAAGAGCAAGGTGTTAGTCTTGCTTCTTCAACAGTCCGTTGGTGGCTGTTAGAACAAGGCTACAAATCTTGTACACGAAGGTTTAAGCCGCCAATAAGCAAAGCCAACAAAGCCAACAAAGCCAAGAGACTTGAATGGGCTCACTATTACAAACATTTCACCGTAGAAGACTGGAAGAATGTTCTCTTCTCCGATGAAACGAAAGTTGAGCTAAATTCAAAGGATAAGGTGAGTCACTTTTATCGAACAACACTGTATGTTCTTTTTCATCAGATCGAGAATCTTAAAAGCGAAACAACTGATAATGTCCCGAGAATTTTGTAAAACTCATCATAAATTTGGTCTTTGAATATTCATTACCTACGAGTATGTTTTCGGGGTCATTTTCGTCTTTTGTAAAGTTTTCGAAAAGTGTCTGTTAACCTATATTTATTCTTGTTTCGATTTTCTTTTCTCAGAGTCCACAGCCGCCAAAAGGATGGGGCCGAAAAATACTGGATACACTAAAACTTCCTCCTGCATGTCTTCAGTCGTTTTCTGGGATAAATTATATCGAATACCACGTTCCTTCCTTCAACAAAACCAGCGAGGATTGTCTTTATTTGAATGTCTATCGACCAAGGGTAAGTGTTTAGTTTTGTTCTTTTCATGCCACACAGAAAAAAAAATCAGGTGAGTCACTTTTATCAAACAGCACTGGACTTCAAGACATTTCTCGACCTGGATTCTGAAATTGACAGAATTTATTTTTAATCCGACGTTTTCATTACATCAATCGTTATTTTTAGTAGATACCTATTTTTTTAATAGACGCCCTGACAGTGACAGTACGTACGGTGGTGTAATGGATAGCGGCTCGGACTGAGGAATCGAAGAGCCGAGTTCGAATTCCAGTCGAATCCATGACATTCACTTACGTGCTAATACCGTTTGGAAGGGTATGAATCTTCTTCTTCTCCCACCCCAGCATGGATGGCAACTGGAATACCGCAGAAAGAAATGGCAACCTACTGCAGGAAAAATCTGCCTCGTCAATCGTGTATCAAAAGATACATGATCTCCTAAGCGTGTATCACGTATGGCACATAACTGACTGAAATTTACTTACGTGCTAATACCCTTGGGAAAGGTATGAATCCTTTTCTTCTCCCCCATCTATGGATAAATAGCAGGACAGGCCTTGGATGGTAAGTGGTCTACCTCAGAAAGAAATGACAACCTATTGCGGGAAAAAAATCTGCCTCGTCAGTCATGTATCGAAAGATACATGATTTCCTAAGCGTGTTTCACGCATTGCATCTGACTGACGTATTACATCTATTTGAATGTCTATCGACCAAGGGTAAGTGTTTAGTTTTGTTCTTTTCATGCCACATATAAAAAAAACAAACATTGAGAAATCTTCTCGACTGGAGCAGAAAACCGTGGCGAAATATTGCGAAATTATAGAATGTAATTTTAAAAACAAACTTTTGATTTATCTTACCAAAATTGTTAACGATTTTTTTACAAATCTTATGCCTCTGTGATGTGTTTTTGGGGGGTCCTTTTTTGTGGTCTATCTATCTATCTATAATATATCTAAAACTGACTATGTGTGTGTGTGTGTGTGTGTGTGTGTGTGTGTGTGTGTGTGTGTGTGTGTGTGTGTGTGTGTGTTCGCGAACAACTCGAGAACCATAAGGCATATTTCCACCAAATTTGGAACATAGATTATACTCGATACTGGGTGTGTCTGGGAAAAAATAGTCATTTTCAAAAATCAATAACCGATAATCGATAAATATAATGTTTAAATGGGAATTTCAATTAGTTTGGTTGTTTTTAAACTTTCAGACTTGAAGTCTAAACCCTAAAGCCGATTTTAATGAAACTTATTGTCACGCTTATTATACGCTATATTGATTTTCGTTTCTCTCGACACTGGGACCCCCAGGGTGCCTCAAAAAGACAAAAAAAAATTCAAATTGCTTCGATTTTGATGAAATTTTGCATGTTTGTTACGCTCTTACAATGAGATAGAAATCGGTTGTCAAATTTTTAAAAATGCATGAGGTGGCCCCCAGGATGACCCTATAAACCCCTTGATGTCTCAATTGCTTTTCAAGTGTATTTTGTAGCAGTGTTTTTTTTTTATATATTTATAGTATCTTTTGTGCTTCTGTAAAAAAACAACTTTCTCCTGTTATAAATGTTTCCACACTTCATGTCATTATAATTTTTCGCCATATAGATATGAGGCACTAAAGAAAAATCTTCTTTATTTTAACTTTACAGATTGGATGAGATTCGTGATCTTTTTTTGAATAAACCCATGCAACGCCGGGTAATGCTGCTAGTTTTTAAATAAATAGCATTTAAAGGAAACCAAAAATCAAATCAGAAGATGTCGATTGATATTAAATTTAAATATTTGAACATTATACCTATCAGGAAAGCAAATAAGAGGAAGGGAGTTCCACTGTCAGGAAGTGCGAGATAAGAAGCTGTGGGAGTAGAAGAGGCGGTTAAATTTTAACTGTTTCGACAGTGAGAAGGTGGCACCGAGATGCTGACTAGTAGCTCGCTTAAATTTAATGAGTTGGAGCACCAGTAAAAAATAGGTCGTCAGAGCAGGTGCCATGAAATTATTTGTAGAAAAGACAGAGGGAAGCCACATCACTTCTATGAGAAAGTGACTGTAGACGAGATGCCAGATCAGGACCGATCACATTGCATATCCGTCTCTGGATTTTGTCTAGGACCTCGAGATGAACAGCGGGGGCACCAGACCATATATGGCGGCAGTAATCAATGTAAGGACGAATGGTAGATTTGTAGATTTGAAGGATGGATTATCTATGATTAAAAGATTATCGATTAAATGTTATCGAGAATATTCTTACTAATTTTCTATTAAAAACTTTATGACAAAATGTGCCCCCCTCCTCCACGCGGGGAATGTAGGGACGCAAACAATACAAGTAAGGATAACCGAGCTAAGCTTTTTTGAAGGTTCGACGGGCCCTACTAACATCACTTATGTTTAGTTTCATTTGGGGTTTATTCCCTCCCCTTTCATTTATCATCATAATTTTTTATATATAATTATTTATTATCATAAAATATTTATGGAATAGGGCGCGTTTTGTAGGACCCCTCTGAGAGGATGCGGTATTATGGTGCATGGAGGATTGACTGTTGATGGACGAGTTTTTGTGGTGAATGGACAAATTGTAATGAGTGAATGGGTCGAGAATTGAATTAGCTAGGTATAAGATAGTTAGTGACGACCTGCCTTAATCCTCCATTATTGGCCTCGTGCCATAATTGTGTATTTTGCACAATAAATTATGCTAAGCTTTTAACAGTTTATGACGTCAAAATGTTGGAAGTGTTGTTACCTGTCATAACAAACTCCCGTAGTATATAATAATTTTGGGGGCTTCGTCTGGAATTACTTCATTGTTCCTAAATGCAACTATTTAACATTTAATATTAGAAGAATATAGCGTTGTCATAAGATGTAAAAAAAAGACAAAAATAGATGAATCATTCTCATAAAAAGGTTTACATAAGATTTTATCCTTTTTTTACGCATTCTACCCCAAGAAAATCAGTAGTACTATTAGTACGCAAGGGGTTACAGAGAGTGAAAATAAGATAAAGACTACTTATAGATGGGAACGTGGAAAGGATAAAAGATGAACAGGATTCAATTTCAAAAGAAGATGGCGGTTGACACTGTATCTCTATCTATAAAAGGCAGGATGTGTGTGTGTGTGTGTGTGTGTGTGTGTGTGTGTGTGTGTGTGTGTGTGTGTGTGTGTGTGTGTGTGTGTAACGAATGCACGGCCGCAATTTCCGACGGATTTGCACCAAAATTTACATGCACATGCTCCAAGTTAGTGGAATGGCTAAGACCGACTTTGCATTTCCCAACACCCATCGATAGTGGAAATAATCGATTTTTTATGCTTCTACGGCGGTTTTCATGTAGTTTGCGGCCATTTTCTACTGGCCAGAGTGAGAGTCTATAGCTGGCTGCCACGAATAGGCAGGAAGATTCTATTGGCCAGGGTGAGAGCCAACAGCTGACTGACACGAATGGTAACTAGCATGCTAGCATGCAAAAAAATCGATAGTTGCATTAGTCACAAGTGGGAAAAATTTAAACCTGCATAGCACTTTACTCCAATTGGCTCATTCGCTTGCTTAAACTCAACGTTCATTCTGATTTCGCAGAACTGAGTTGGGTGTGAAAAAATATTTGTTGTTAACATTCTTTTCTCATTCGTTTTTTCCAGTTACGAGTCCTTTTTTAAAGTTGATCGTTTTGCGTTCATTTTGTTTAGTTCTTTTTTCGTAACAGATTTAATGTTTAGTATAGAGCTTAGAAAATATACGCAATGTGAGATAGGCAAGAAGTAAGGCATGTAGCAACATCAGCACGGCAAAGGGCACCCCTTTAAAGGCAAGGAAGGGCAAAAATATTTTAAGTCAAGTGATAGCGATTGCTGTATGAGTCGTACGATTTTTGAATCAAGCCCGGGCAATGCCGGGCCATTCTGCTAGTTTATATTTATGAAGATTGTAGTTATCAGGAAAGCAAGTAAGAGGAAATGTGTTTCTTGGTGGGCAAGTGCGAGAAAAGAAACTTTTGGAGTAGAAGTGACGTTAAAATTTAACAATTTCAACAGTAAAAGGGTGGGATCTAGATGCCAATCGAGTAGCACGCTTAAATTCATGCAGTCAGGGCACCAGGGGAAAAGCTCATCAGAGCAGTTTCCATGAAAATATTTATTGAACATTACAGCTATCAGGGAATCAAGTAAGAGGAAAAGAGTTCCACCGTCGGGAAGTGCGAGAGAAGAAGAAGCTGTTGGAGTAGAAGAGGGGGTTACATTTAACTGTTTCGACAGTAAAAGGGTGAGACCGACCTGCCAACCTAGTAGCACGTTAAAATTCATGCAGTTTGGGTACCAGTGAAAGTAGCTCGTCAGAGCAGTTGGCATGAAAATAGTTGTAGAAAAGACAGAGGGGAGCCGTATCACGTCTGTAGAAAGTGACTGAAGTCAAGATGCCAAATCTGGATCAATTACATTGCAGATCTTTCTTTAGATTTTGTCAAGAACCTCTAGATAAATAACAAGGGCACCAGACAAGATATGGCAACAGTGTTCAATGCACGGGCGAATGGTAGATTTGTAGCTAAGATAGACTCTGACGAGAAAAACCTTCCGGCACGAAACAGAGAACCAAATATCCTTATGAATTTAGTGTAGTGATGCCAAGTTTGACACAAGACTACGTTTTAATCTCAAAGGAGGTATAGACTGACTAACCAGAATTCAATGAAAAAACCCTTCTTCATCATATTGTGGGAAGGTAAGAGGTGGGGGACTTAATATTCTCCCCGCTTTTGATTTACTTTGAAGAGACAAAGTTTTTATCTGGACGAAAGGGAACCCAGTGTTTTGTGGCACGTTATGTACAAGGTTTTCAAATAAAAATCTTTCCCAATTTCGATAGCCAGACATTTTAAGCGTCTTTAGGCCGATTTTTCTACTTTATTTGCTTTTGCTATTTGTAGTTACTCATTAATCTAGATTTTTTTTTAATTAAGCCGACTTTAGGTCTCGTAAAATCCTATTAAAGTGAGCAAAGGAAAAAAAACTTTCCAAATCAAATTTCAGAAGAGAGAAATATACATGTATTTTTTTCTCTCCATCAGACAAGGTCAAAGAAGAAACTACTCTTTTGTTAAACAAGTGACGCTGGCCTGGTACACTGAAAAATAGTTTAGATCTTTCTAATGTAGATGTAAATATCGATTTTAGTCTCACGCTTGAAGGTGTATTTAATGTGTCGTTTTGTACGAAAAATATATGAAAAATTCTGGCCCACATGAAGTGGAAACTTTTCCTTGTCATACAGCCTTTACTAAACCAAGTAGGAGATTGACCTCTCAGAACTTGAAGGTCATGGTTCTCCACAATTTCCTTTTTTATAACTCTCTATATTTCTGAGATGAGGTATTATGTACACTATTTACATTATTCGGACTATTGTCCTCATCTTTGTCGCCATATTTATTACAACGTTTCGGTCTTCCAGCATCTGTCTATATTTCTGAGATGAGGTATTATGTACACTGTTTACATTATTCGGATTATTGTCCTCATCTTTGTCGCCATATTTATCACAACGTTTCAGCCATTGTACGCTCCGGCCTTCTTCAGGTGATTGGAATGTCGAACTGATCCCTTTATTTCGCTCACTGGGGTAGACTCTTCTAGTTCCACGTGCCATGTCTAATTGATGTTCTCCACCGCCTTAACCCTAGAACACTAACAATGGGTATATAGTACCCAGCGCAAATTTTCCTATTTTTAATTACAATTTTCTAATTCCACGTGCCATGTTTAATGCGTGCCAGTTATCAGTTATCTCCTGTTAATTCCCCTCTCCAAGTTCTCCACTGCCTTAATCGGGTATTGAACTCACATTAGATAGACACGGCATCTAACCAACGCCTTTATCCAATGTACCATGTGTTCTTGAGGACATCTGTGTATGAATTTCTGGGTATTATAAACCTAATATCTTCAGCAACTATTTTTACCGGTGCTCATATTGCATAGACCGAATAATGTAAATAGTTTCTGTAATACATATACCTTTATGGTACCTCGCATTTCTGATACTTGTTTCTTCGTTCGTTTGCCGAAATTTATCAAATAGATTACTATCTGTGTGTCGCTGTTTTTCTTGTCTTCAGTATGGCCTATGGGTCTTAAATTCTCCAAGCCTTCTTTCTTTATTACGTGCCCCCAAACTTCCACTTGTTTCACTGAGTTACCAACGGTTAATCCGTTGCTCCTATTTTCCTTAAACTTTTTCATCCGTTGCATGCTCTGTCCATGGTATTCTCATTTACTTGGGAAATAACATAAAGTGTTAAGTTTAAGAACGTTGAATAGACCTCCTCGGTTATCCACTGAAGCTGCTATCCACAGGAAAAAAAGAAAGAAAAGAAGCCACTCCCCACCCCCGTGGACCATTTAAAAGACAGTTCGCGCAGTGGATTGGTCGTTACAAACATCCAATCGAGTGCGCCGAAAACGTGGTCTGTTTTCGTCCAATCTATTAAAAAGGCCAGAGTCTCTGCTAGCGTTTGATTGCGAGGAGGAATCAGGGATCGGCTTGGTGATGGAGGTGTATGATGTTGAAAGATCCGAAACGCCCTGATGAACCAAGTCAATTTACATCACTGATGACTCCCGCCTGCCCCTATTTAAGAGCGTATATTTTTTTTTAAATTAATGTCGATCAAACGACATCTGACTTTTTTTCCACTCGTGGCGCATTTGTCCAGCATTCATATAAGAGTTTTTTTTATATATCAAACTACTTACTGTTATATGTTAAAGAAGAGATAGTAGGAAGGAATTAGTATGAGAATAAGGAGTATATATAACGAGTTGTCCTGGGTATGACAATAAACTACGTCCAGCAGCAAGGCCTCTGATCATGAGGTTTTGAGGAGCGTTGAACCACCTCTAAATTGCTGGGCTTCCCAGGTTCATCCTGAAACGCGGTGGTAGCACATTGTTAGGGACCCAGCTATGGGCAAATAGTTAACTTGTAAACTGGGGTAAAAGCACTATAAAAGTGTAAAAACGAGACGAAAGATGAAGAATCACGGTATTGAAGTAATATGTGTAAACTGTCGCGATCGATTATCGGAAAGTACAGTCATAGGTGTGCACTTTATTACGGTGTCAAGAGACTTCACCCCGAGAACCTATTACATGATCCAGAGCCCATTCACAAAAAAGAAATACAGTAACCCCGATACGATACAGTATTTACTCAGCCCCACCCCCACTAGGACGAGATGTGACACAAGGTCTATTTTTAGATGGGGACCTGAGCGCGTACGCCCAAGAGAGGAAAAAAATTCCCCTCAGCCCCCGCAACCGTCGGTTGCGCTGGCCTCGCTGCAAGCACCGATCTCGCCCTCTGGTGCAATGGGAGGGCGCGGCCTCGAGCAGCTGTTCCCCAGGACTGGGCGCCTGTCAGTATAATTTCCTCAGTTGCCCCTCTGTCCAAAGACAGAGAAGCCCCTGAGCGCGCTCTGTCCAAAGACAGAGACGCAACTGAGGGATGATAAGTAGACGTGTAACTACTCAAAAAGAGTAAGGTACACAACCTCCCTTACACTATTTACATTATTTGGACTATTTCAAGGACACATGGCACAGGGGGTAAAGGCGTTAGTTAGATCCAGTGACAGGACCCAAAGACTGTGAGTTCAATACCTGGTTAACCCTAGAACACTAACCATCAATTAAAGTTATACCACTACTGACCATGGGTATATCATACCCGATTTTAAAAATATCAAAAAAAATATTAAATATAAATCTTTATTTGAAATATTTTACATGCAGGCACTTCAAACTTTGTACTTTGAGTTAACATTAATAGGAACTGAAAAACATTTAGGTAAGAAAATCAGGTACTGAAAATTATAATTAAAAATAGGAAAATTTGCGCTGGGTACTATATACCCATTGTTAGTGTTCTAGGGTTAAGGCGGTGGAGAACATCAATTAGACATGGCACGTGGAACTAGAAGAGTCTACCCCAGTGAGCGAAATAAAGGGATCAGTTCGACATTCCAATCACCTGAAGAAGATCGGAGCGTACAACGGCCGAAACGTTATAATAAATATGGCGACAAAGATGAGGCCAATAGTCCGAATAATGTAAATAGTGTGCATAATACCTCACCTCAGAAATATAGACAGATACTGAAGGACCGAAACGTTGTGATAAATATGGCGACAAAGATGAGGCCAATAGTCCGAATAATGTAAATAGTGTGCATAATACTTCATCTCAGAAATATAGACAGATACAGGTTAGCTCACTTAGGAATTATTGTCCTATCAGGCGTGTAATGTCATCTAAGAAGAACAGGTTTACTAATAGGAACTGAAAAACATATTATTTAGGTAAGAAAATCAGGTACTGAAAATTGTAATTAAAAATAGGAAGATTTGCGCTGGGTACTATATACTCATGGTTAGTGTTCTAGGGTTAAGGCGGTGGAGAACTTGGAGAGGGTAATTAAGAGGAGATAACTGATAACTGACATGGTGCGTGGAACTAGAACAGTCTACCCCAGCGAGCGAAATAATGGGTTCAGTTCGACATTCAAACCACCTGAAGAATGCCGGTGCGTACGACGGCCGAAACGTTGTAATAAAAATGGCGACAAAGATGTGGACAATAGTCCGAATAATATAAATAGTGTACATAATACCTCATCTCAGAAATATAGACAGATACGGGATAGCTCACTTAGATTTTATTGTAGTATCAGTCGAATAATGTCATCAGAGAAGAAGAACAAGTTTACCTTCAGCCCCCTTAATAAAAAAAACAAAAGCAACCAATCCCGATAGGAAAATACCAGTGGTTCAAATGAAGTGAACCCGATACGCCAACTTAGAAACCAGCGCAGCAGACGATCTGCCTAAACGAGACGCCCAAATACTGAAAAGATATTCGCTCACAAGCGCGGACTAAAAGGTCCCATTAGGAGGAAAGATTTACCATGTTAAACATTAGCTGACAGTCCATTGTTTCGAATTATATTTTGCGATTCCTTATACCATACTTAGCTTCTGAAAGGTATCTTTCCATCTTTCTATCTCCCTTCGGATTTCTGTGTCATGTTTTCCCTCATGTGCTATTGCATTGCCCAGATAGTTGAATTCTTACACTTGGTTAACTTTGGTATGTGCGGCGTGTAAATCACAACTATGTATTCTGTTTTTGTTTTTTTTGTTTTGTTTTTTTTTTGCTTGTTTTGTTTTATTTTATATCAATGACTATAAGTTGCGATGGATAAATTGTCGCTTAAATTACGCAAAAATGAAAATAACACTGATATTTCGTTTTAACAGATATTTACCATAGTTGCACAAAATTATCTTGAAATACTAAAACGTAAATTTATTCAATAAAATCATAATTGGCTTCAACCACGGCCTCCAAACGATTTCGGAATCTCCTGCAACTCTTCTGGTCGGTCACATTGTTGAAGTTTTTGAATGCTGCCATAATCTTTGCCTTGAGTTCATCTTTGGTATTACAAGTTTTGTTGGTCGCTCGCTTAACTGTTGAGTCTAAGGCCCCCACCAACAAATTCGGGAGCTCTTTTCTTATCAGAACGATCAGAGTGAGTTTTCCGAGCTGTTTGTACCTTCGTAATCACCATTAGACTCATCCAACTCTTTCCAAATCCTTGGAACTGTCTTCAGATTGACATCCAATTACTCTGAAATGTTCGTATTGGAGCTCCCGACGCGACTGTAAATTTCTGACAGAAACTCAGATATACACCCTTGTGCAAATTAATTGAAACAAAACGAATTATTCCGTTATTATTTACTTTTTTCGTATTTTCCCGATGAAACATGACGCAGTGCACATGTTAGTACTTCGTATGTCCATTCCACGAAGTCAGACCTTGTAGACTGACCACAGATTCTCAATTGGATTTAAATCAGGAGAGTTTCCGGGCCAGTCTATAGTACTTTGATTTGATCACTAGTAAGGCTTGCCAGTGCGTTCGTGCAGCGTTACAATTTTCGTACGCTTCCTTGGAGTAACGTCCATTGCAGACAATAGCCGTAGGACAACTAATCAACAGTGTCTGGGCGTGATGAAAAAGTGATGCAGTCACGGGTGACGAAATATTATTCAAGGCCAAACAAATTTCATCATACACCCGAAAATAGATCCATAATATTGCACACCACTTCAAATGACCTAATCTGAGGAAAAAATAGAAAATGGCCGTAGGACAACTTATCAACAATCGAGACAATAGTGTCTGGGCGTGATGAAAATGTGATACAATCACGGATGACGCAATATTTTTCAAGGCCGAACAAATTTCATCATACACCCCAAAAATAGATCCATATTACTGCACACCACTGCAAATGGTGTAATCTGAGGAAAAAATAGAAAATGGCCGCAGTACAACTAATCAACGATCGAGACAATAGTGTCTGGGCGTGATGAAAATGTGATGCAATCACGGATGACGCAATATTTTTCAAGGCCAAACAAATTTCATAATACACCCCGAAAATAGATCCATATTACTGTACACAACTGCAAATGACCTAATCTGAAGAAAAAATAGAAATTGATTACACCCTGTCACTCCAGTCGGTCTAAAATTGACCGTATGGGGAAAGAAAGGAAGATTAAGCGGTTGTTTCAATTAATTCGCACAAGCGTGTACTTTCAGATATTTTCTACAAGCATGTTTCTGAAAGTAGTTTGATAAAATCATCGTTAACAAGTCCTTATATGTCCGCTAGATCTCTTTAATTCATTTCGCTATACAGGTTAAATACGTTTGATGAGAAAAACATCCTTGTCTCAGCCCTTTTGGTATTTTGGTAAATTTACGTAATTCGTTATCTATTCACGTATAACCAGTTTGTTCCAAACGATTGTGGACTCTGTACGTATATCAAGTTCATATAAATCATGCTTTGTACCATCTCAAGAACTTCGCGTTGGACTTTAACGAATGTTTTAGTAATCTTTGAAAGTCTGGTATATATATATATATATATATATATATATATATATATATATATATATATATATATATTCCGTAGTTTTATTGCTTTTTCTAACCCTAACGTTGTCATTAATCCTCACGTGGCTTATTTTTCATCGCTAAGAAAACTGGTGTACTCCGATACTTAACTTTCACTTCTTCCTCGAATTTCAAATTCTCCTAATCTCGCCGCTATTATTTTTGTCATTTTTTGCCATCATTAATATTGATTTTTCTATCAGGAATATTTGGCAGCTTTCACTCGTATTCAAGTTGTAACTTGTCACCAGAATTTTAATAATTTTAATAATTTGCATTATACCATTCATATGTGATTCCTCCAACCTTTTTACTGAGCTATTCTAAGTCGTTCCTAGTTCTCTGATGACGATTGGTACGACTGTCACTTTCAGTCTATAATTTCAGCTCCCCATTAACCCTAGAACACTAACCATGAATATATAGTACCCAGCGCAAATTTTCCAATTTTTAATTACAATTTTCAGTACCTGATTTTCTTACATAAATAATGTTTTTCAGTTCCTATTAGTAAACCTTTTCTTCTTGGATTACATTACACACCTGATAGTACAATACATCCTAAGTAAGCTATCCTGTATCTGTATTTCTGAGATGGGGTATTATGTACACTATTTACATTATTCGGACTATTGGCCTCATCATTGTTGTCATATTTATCACAAATTTTCGGCCCTTCTGTATCTGTCTATATTTCTGAGATGAGGTATTATGTACACTATTTACATTATTCGGACTATTGTCCTCGTCTTTGTCGCCATATTTATTACAACGTTTCGGCCTTTCAGTATCTGTCTATATTTCTGAGATGAGTTATTATGTACACTATTTACATTATTTGGACTATTGTCCTCATCTTTGTCGCCATATCTATTGCTACGTGCTCGTTACTGTGACTCTTGCCCGCTACGTTTGTACGCTCGTTCCTTTCGACGTTCAACTATGTTCGACCTCTCTCTCTCTCTCTCTTTCTCTGTCTGTCTGTTTCGGCTGTTGTACGCTCCGATCTTCTTCAGGTGATTGGAATGTCGAACTGATCCCTTTATTTCACTCACTGGAGTAGACTGTTCTCGTTCTACGTGCCATATCTAATTGATGTTCTCCACCGCCTTAACCCTAGAACGCTAACCACCGGTATATAGTACCCAGCGCAAATTTTCCTATTTTTAATTACAATTTTCAGTACTTGATTTTCTTACCTAAATAATATGTTTTCCAGTTCCTATTGACGTTAACTCAAAGTACAAAGTTTTGAAGTGCCTGTATGTAAAATATTTCAAATAAAGATTTACATTTAATTTTTTTTTTTTGGTATTGTCAAAATCGGGTACTGATTTTCCAAGCGTAGCTTAGATGTGGCACTAGGCTGAAAGTATGGGGCACCCAGTGAGGATCGAACTCACTACTCTGTCGTAATTGCTCTAGCGAGACAAGCTCACTAACCATTACACCACGCCGAGGTGCCCTATTTTCAAAATCGGGTATGATATACCCATGGTTAGTAGTGGTGTAACTTTAATTGATGGTTAGTGTTCTAGGGTTAAGGACGATGTCCTTATCCAGCTTTAGTTGCTTTCTTTCAGATTTATTGTGTTCTTCAGAAACAGCAATTGAATTATATTGTGTTGTGGATTCCGGGATGAAATCTGGTATCAAATAATAACAAACGCCAAGAATGAATATAGGAAGTAAATATATTAACGTAATAATACAAACTGGTAATACAGGTTAGTAGTTCCATGAATGCGGATTAGTAGACAAATATATATAAAATCTTTGGTATCGACGTATCGCTGTATGACTTCTTACTGAGTCTACGTGCTTGTTACTGAGACTCTTGTCCGCTACGTTCGTACGCTCGTTCCTTTCGGCCTTCAACTATGTTCGACTTCTCTCTCTGTCTCTATCTGTCTGTCGGGTATTCACTAGCAGTTGTATATGTATAGCCTGGGTGAGTCCATTTGTGTAAAAAGGGGAAGACCCCTCAACATATTGAAACGTTGTTTTATTCTTGTTCGCAACAATCTCTATCTATAAAAGGCAGGATGTGTGTGTGTGTGTGTGTGTGTGTGTGTGTGTGTGTGTGTGTGTGTGTGTGTGCGTGTGCGTGTGTGTAACGAATACACGGCCGCAATTTTCGACGGATTTGCACCAAAATTTACATGCACATGCTCCAAGTTAGCGAGAAGGACAAGACCGACTTTGCATTTTCCAACTCTCATCGATAGTGGAAATGATCGTTTTTTTTCATGCTTCTACGGCAGTTTTCATGTAGTTTGCGGCCATTTTCTACTGTGATAGCCTATAGCTGGCTGCCACGAATAGGCAGGAAGATTCTATTGGCCAGCGTGAGAGCCAACAGTTGACTGACACGAATGTTAACTAGCATGCTAGCATGCAAAAAAATCGATAGCTGCATTCGTTACAAGTGGGAAAAATTTAAATCTGCATGGCACTTTACTCCAATTGGCTCATTTGCTTGCTTAAACTCAACGTTGATTCTGACTCCGCAGAACTGGATTGGGTGTGAAAAAGTATTTGTTGTTAACATTCTTTTTTCATTCGGTTTTTCCAGTTACGAGTTCTTTTTTAAAGCTGATTGTTTTGTGTTCATTTTGTTTAGTTTTTTTTTCGTAGGAGATTTAATGTTTAGTATAGAGCTAAGAAAAAATTCGCAGTGTGAGATAGGTAAGAAGTAAGGCAGGTAGAAACATCAGAACGGCAAAGGGCACTCATTTAAAGGCAAGGAAGAGCAAAAATATTTTAAGTCAAGTGATAGCGATTGCTGTATGAGTCGTACGATTTTTGAATCAAGCCCGGGCAACGCCGGGCCATGCTGCTAGTCAGATATAAATGTTTTGGTGTGAAGTGGAAGATCTTTTTTTTAATCTGAGCCCTACACTTATTTTCTCTTTCTCTCAGACAGTTTTTGCTCGGCGCATATAGAGTTAATTTGTATGGCCAAAATGTTGTCGTTTGCACAGTTCAGAGTGGATCACTTTTCCCACCCATTCATGCTTATTCTTGTATTATTTCTAATATAATTTGCTGCATTGGGTGTTTCACTATCTCACTGTTATTTTCAAACCGCCAACATTTGCTATTGTCCTGTGTTTTATCTATTTCGGTGTTTATAGTGATTTTCTAAGCCCGGCTTAGATGTGGCACGAGGTCGAATTTATGGGGCACCCAGTGAGGATCTAACTCACTACTCAGTCGTAAATGATCTAGCAAGACAAACTTTCTAACCATTACACAACGCCGGGGTGCCCTCTATTTCGGTTTTTATATATTTGATATTGTTTTCAGTCGCGATTAAGAGCGATTCAGTTTCTATAATTATGTTTCCCCTACTTAACTATGTATATGTTTATTTATTTGTATTGCCTCTCGATTGTCTCTGAAGTATAGATACGCATTATTATTATTATTATTATTATTATTATTATTATTATTATTTCTTTTGATTTCTCGCGTGTACACATTTCTTTCCGGGTCCCGCCCAGTGACCTAAGGTTAGAAATGGCATCATGACACTTTCTACTGCCCCCCGCCAAATATATATATATTACATAGAAAAAGCCCTCCGTAAAGTGTGGGCTATACTTGTGAGAACAAATTTTTGTATTTCTTTCAGGCATGGGCTTCCAGGAATCCCTTCAATTAGTCTACTGGAATCTTTTCCGACCAGGGCTCCAACTACAACAGGGATGGTTGATATTCCCATGTGCCACATTTTTGAGACTTCTATTTCAAGGTCCTTGTATTTCAACAGCTTTTTTAATATCTTCAAAGATACGTTGCAGTCTGCAGGGGCTGCCATATCAATAAGGAGGCACTTTTTGTGGTCTTTAATAACAATGTCTGGGCAGTTGGCTTTGATTGTTATGTCAGTGTGCATTGTGTAGTCCCATAGAATTGTAACAGGTCCTATCTCCGTAACCGGTTCTGGGTGGTGTTCATACCACTTTCTTTCAGTTTCCATCCCGTAAAAGTTGCATATTTACCAGTGCAGATATTGGCCCACTCTGTCTTGCCGGGTTTTATATTCAGTGGGTGGCAATACCGTGCAACCTGATACAAGACGATCGATTGTTTCTGGGTAATTATCACATAACCTGCATTTTGAGCTAACATTATATTTTAGTATGTGTGCTTGATAATTTCGGGTTAACAAGCACTGATCTTGTGCAGCAAGGATAAAACCTTCCGTTTCAGCTATTAACCCTGCACTACGTATCCACTGATGGGTACGGATTTTGTCTACGTCAGCTTGTTTGGTACGGGCAGAGTATTGGCCATGAAGCGGTTTATCTTGCCATTGTTTCTGTATCTGGTCGGTTGCATTTTGTTTTTGCTTTCTTTTCTATGTATTTTGCAGTTTCAGTCGGTGTATTGTGCTTTACTTGTATTTCTGCATCAATTTGAAACTCCATTTTGAATTTGTTGGCTTCCTTTATTACGGAGTAAAGACGCTTAGTACTTTCATGTTCATTATTATTATTGTTTTTATTTCCTTTGATTTCTGGCGTTTACACATTTCTTTCCGGGTCCCGCCCAGAGACCTAAGGCTAGAAATGGCATCATGACATTTTCCACTGACAAAAAAAAATTACATAGAGCCCTTCATAAAGTGTGGGCTGTACTTGTGAGAACAATTTTTTGTATCTCTTTGAGACATGGGCTTCCAGGAATCGCTTCAATTCGTCTACTGGAATCTTTTCCAACCAATCCGAGGGCTCCAACTACAACAGGGATTGTTGATGTTCCCACGTGCCACATTTTAGAGATTTCGATTTCAAGGTCCTTGTATTTTGACAGCTTTTCGAATATCTTCAAAGATACATTGCAGTCTGCAGGGACTGCCATATCAATAAGGAGGCACTTTTGTTTGTTTGTGGTCTTTAATAACAATGTCTGGGCGGTTGGCTTTGATTGTTCTGTCAGTGTGTATGGTGTAGTCCCATAGAATTGTAACAGGTCCTATCTCCGTAACCGATTATTATTATTATTATTATTATTATTATTATTATTATTATTATTATTATTATTATTTCATTGTACATTTTACATGTGAAGGATATTGTAAGAAGAGACCAAAATATAACCTTATAAGAAGAATTTCCTGAGGATATGAGCAGTTCCTAAGAGTCTTTCTTGTGTATAGAATTCCTGGAATCTCTCCAAAGTAGTCGTTAAATTCCGTATTGTGAACGCCCGATGATCCAAAGAGAATTTGTTCCACGGTTACCGGATTTCTATTTTCAGAAGCAGACTTTTTCTCATTTTTTTTTGTTTTCTTTTACTGGCGAAAAGAATTTTCACTGTTTGAAATCACGACTTCAACGAGAAGACATTTCTACTCGAGACGACTATATCTGGTCAGCTGAGTGGGTTAAAAGGCTTGTCACACGTGGTTATTATATCGCCCCTGAATTCGACACGAGGTTTAACAAAACAAAACAGAAAAACGAAGCATGATTAAAATGTTATTATTGGGATTTACTTATCTTTGTTTAGTGTGACACAAGGCTACAAGTTGCTTACAACTCTCGGTAGTGGATGCACACTGCTGATGAGTCCCAAATATAGGACGAAACGGCCTCTGCATTCTGTTGAGGTTTCTTCTAGACTCGATGAATTACTTAATTATAATTATCTCAAATCCTCCTAATTTCTATCATTTCCAAGAGGATAGAATTCCGGTAGAGCTCAATGTCCAGGACAGAGCAAGAATATAATATAATAAGAAGCGAAGAACCAGCTCTTAATTGCTGGTGTTCCCAGGTCTACCCTGACTCGCGGTGGTAGCACCTGTTAGGGTCACAGCTATGAGCAAATAGTTAACCTCCAAACTGGGGTCAAAACACTCGAAAAGTGTAAAAATAGGTTTTTAATTTTAATACCAGCAATACGTTTTGTAAAAAAAATTTTTTTTCTGAAATTGACTTAAACAAACAAAATACGAAAAGTAAACAGAATAATACAAATCTAAGTGTAAAGTTTAATTCCGTCCTGCATATGACGATAAATTACATCTGAGTCCTGGGTAAGACGATAAACAACATCCGGCAGCAAGGCCTCTGACCTGGAGGTTTTGAGGTGCGTAGAATCACCTCTTAATTGCAGATGCTACCATAAAAGAAAGAAAGAAAGAAAGAAAGAAAAAAAGAAAGAAAGAACTGTATGTAGAAAGAAAGAAAGAAAAAAAGAAGGAACTGTATGTAGAAAGAAAGAAAGAAAGAAAGAAAGAAAGAACGAAAGAAAGAAAGAACTGTATGTAGAAAGAAAAAAAGAAAGCAAGAACTGTCTGTAGAAAGAAAGAAAGAAAGAAAGAAGAAAGAACTGTATGTAGAAAGAAAGGGAAAAAAGAAAGACCTGTATGTAGAAAGAAAGAAAGAAAGAAAGAATGAAAGAAAGAAAGAAAGAAAGAAAAAAAAGAAAGAAAGAAAGAAAGAAAGCAATGAGAATGTATACAAACAAAACACACGGAAAGAAAGAAAGAAACAAACAAACAAATGACTTAACAGAAAGAAAGAAAAAAGAAAAGAACTGTATGTAGAAAGAGAGAAAGAAAAAAGAAAGAACTGTATGTAGAAAGAAAGAAAGAAAAAAGAAAGAAAAAAATGAAAGAACTGTATGTTGAAAGAAAGAAAGAAAGAACTGTGTGAAGAAAGAAAAAAGATAGAAAGAAAGAACTCTATGTAGAAAGAAAAAAGAAAGCAAGAACTGTATGTAGAAAGAAAGAAAGAAAGAAAGAAAAAAGAAAGAAAGAACTGTATGAAAAAGGAAAGAAAGAAATCAGAATGTATACAGACAAAACACACGGAAAGAAAGAAAGAATGAAACAAACAAACAAACAAATGACGTAACAGAAAGAAAGAAAAAAGAAAGAAGGAAAGAAAAAAGAAAGAAGGAAAGAGAAAAGAAAGGATGCAAATGAATGAACTTTGGAAAGTAACAATTAGATACGCGATTTCTTTGTCAGTCTCCGTCCCACTTCACCCCTAGATATTGTCATTCATTTTTTTTTTACAATTCTCTT
>OZ038489.1:16995505-17048005 GCA_964036315.1 Acanthosepion esculentum | reverse complement strand
AATAAGTCTGTCCTTAAAATAAACACATGGAAAAAGTAAATGGTTTGATGTTTGCTTTTTAAGATAAAAATAATATTTTCCTCCCGAGTCGCATGGAATTTGATTCAGTGAAATATTTTTCTTTGGGATGTTCACGCCATTTCTTCTTCTTCTTCTTCTTCTTCTTCTTCTTCTTCTTCTTCTTCTTCTTCTTCTTCTTCTTCTTCTTCTTCTTCTCAAAATCCTCCTCCTAAAAATCCTCCTCCTCCGCCTTCTTCTTGTTCTTCACACTTTTCTTCATTTTTTCTCATACCTCTACTTATTATTTTCCTTAAAGCTATTTTTATTCGTACGCTATAGTTTCACCATTTTCATTTTTCGTTCTTTAAAAATTAAACAATTTTATGAATGTGTAAATGACTGTGAAGAAAACAGATCTACCTTAATGGAAAGTACAATCAGAGTAGCTTGAGGAACGTTTTTGATTTTGTCCTGGATATAATTTATGCATTCTAGTCGGATAGTAGATATTCTGATAAAGTCTTCAGCCATCTTGTGATATAGTAACACATTTCAACAATGCTGCATTAAAATTCAGTTTCATGCACGTCTTCAGTCAATAGCTTCGACCACCGCAAGGAAAGTTGGTTCCCTGTGCCGCTCCAGGAAACTTTTCTCGCCGGAGTCGATCCTTCAAATCTACAAATCAGCCATTCGCCCTTGCATGAAGTATTGCTGCCATATATGGTCTGGTGCCCCTTCTGTTTGTCTCAAGGTTCTTGATCCAGAGACGGATATGCAATGTAATTGGCCCTGATCTGGCATCTCGTCTGCAGTCGCTCTCTCACAGACGTGTCGTCGCCTCCCTCTGTCTTTTTTTACAAATACTTTCATGGTAACTGCTCCGATGAGCTGCTTTCGCTGGTTCCCAGACTTCATGAATTTAAGCGTTCAACTAGGCTGACATCTCGCTATCACCCTTTCACTGTCGAAACTGTTAAATGTAGCCGTCTCTTCTACTCCAATAGCTTCATGTCTCGCACCTCTCGCCTGTGAAACTCCTTCCCCTCTTCGTGTTTCCATGATAGCTATAATCTCCAACTATTCAAATGTAATGTCAATCGACGTCTCCAGATGACTTGATCTATCCCCTATCCTTCTCTTCATCCTTTCCTCTATCACTCTTATTTGCTCTAGCTCCAACTTTCTGTAACCCTTTGCGTGCTAGTGGCTTCCCGCCTTGCTTGGAGTGAATCGCTTTAAAAAAAGATACCACCCCCTCTCTTCCGGCATGGCCTTTTGGTTGACGGTCTTGAGGGATCATAATAAATTTGTCTTCCTCTCTTTCTTCACTCGGCTGAGTGATCGCTAGTTGGTTTGTTCGGAGGTAAAATGAGAAATTCAACAAAAGGGATTTTAAACTTATCTATTTTATTAAACACGTCAGCATGCACAATTTTAACTACCCAGTAGGGGTCGCTCTATCACCCCCACTTGGGAGCAAGTTCCGCACACGAAAATAACACGTCTGCATTTTTCGACGTGTAAAACTTAACTCACTGAAATCACTTTCTATCTCTCAGCCAATCAAAACCGACATCCCTATTTTGTCTACCATCAGACCATAAAGGTCAGCCTCAGAGCCGAAATACACTACCACTAAAAAATAATAGTCTGAAACTATCATTTAACATTACGAGGACTACCTGGGATAAGTAAATTGGTTCTTCCTTCATGCAAGTGATGGTCGATTGCGAGTGTATAATTAGAGATCGACCTCTTCCAGAGTGCATTGTTTGGCTTGTTATGAGCTAACACAAAAATAGCACCATGTGTGCCCAGGACTTTCATAAATCCGTTCTACTGCTGCTGCGATGTGCTGTTCCAACAAGATAATAACGGCTTAATAGATGTTCATACTATTCGACATGCTCTGAAAAATGTTCGATAATTTCACTGGCCAACACCAGATTTGTATGGGATATGATAGGACGATGTCTGACTTATTCAGTTAAACTCATCTACAATTCTTGTATTGCATCAATAGTCACAAAATACATTAACGCATCGTCGGATGGCATCCGTCATCAATATGAGTGCTTACAAGCGTACAGTTAAGGACCAACTATTATATAAAATGCCTTACTACAGAGCCTGAGTTTTATTGATACACTCCTTATTTGAACGTAGAACTATGTGGGTTTTTTTCCAATCCAGCTATTCTCCTTCTTTAATGTGCTAAATCCTTTTTGGATGTGGGCGACCAAGGTTCTCCTCTTCTTCCTCGCTTCTCTTGCATTAACTATTCTCTTTGTGTGACAAATTCTCTAGACCCTCTTTATTGTTATTTTTATAGCTCTCCTGTGGAGTTCTTTGAATCCTCGTCGCCAGTGTTGTGGACCCAGAATAGGTCCAAAAGAAAACTCGAACTCAGCAATTTAGTGAAAACATATTATTAAACAAAAGAACGAATACAAAAGTGTTGCACGTCCGACTGACGGCAAAGTACAGTAGTCAACTCGTTAACAAGTCGCAGCAAGGCTGTCAAGTGTAGACAGCAATATTTACTGTCCCCCCCCACGAGGGATAGATGTGGCACAAGGCCGTGTTTAACGTGGGTAGTCCCGAGCCCGTAGGCTCGGCCAAAAATGTCCGTAGAAACTGTAAAAACAAAATCGGATTGGTCAACATCCCCGAACGAGACTCTGCCCTTCGGCGGAGCCTCGTCCGGGTTCCTCTCTGCTCAGAGGCAGAGAGTTCGACCGTCTTGCTGGAACAAGTCGCAACAAGGCTGTCAACTGCGGAAAGCTCTCTTGAGAGGCATAATCTCCCCGTATATATAGTAACAGGACGAGTCCATTTAGTCCATAAAGGTAGGTCCCATAACAGTTATGTGTTCCAAAAACTCCAACTGTCTCTTTGTGATTGTAAGTTTCCTCGTTGTTCTACTTCGCATCACACTTCCTCATTACTCACATGTTCTGATCGTATCCTTAGCATTCGTCGGTAGAATCACGTCCCTGCCGATTCAACTTTCTTCTTCCTCTGCAAGGTAATTGTCCAGCATTCACTACTTTTAAAAAGATTAGTTCTTACACAGATGCCACTTTTATTCCAGTTATGACCTGTGCGTTTAACCTCGACTACATGGAGACATACAATGATTATTGATTAGGAACAATGTCCTCGATCATATGGGGCGATAAAGGCCTCTGAAAATTCGACGAGACAATTTTCTCCATTGTACCCAAAAGGTGAAGAATCGAATATCTACCGCTAGAAAAACAGAAATCCTTTCTTTATCGATTATTTATTTTCGTCATTAATTGCTCAACGCCGGCTCAGATGATGAAAGTGTTGAGGTCACTAAAAGGGCAACAAGTAAGCAAATCCAGCTTCAATCAGGTGGGGAAAAGTCTCTATTTCTCTAACGTCTAATCTTTATTCATTGAGGTTCTAGGTGAATTTTGTTAGGAAAATAAAACGAGTTTTTTCTGTTATAAGTTCCTCTACACTAATTCTATTCGTCCTTACCTTTTGATATTGAGCACTTTATGACAAAAATCTGCCCGCTTAAAATGCCAAATGCCTTTCCACCAGTAAACTACCGAAAAAGAACCAGCAATTTTAGTACCTAAAACTCTTACAATTTAATACTATATATATATATATATATATATATATATATATATATATATATATATATATATACAGGGTGTCCATAAAGTTCATGTGCACTTTAAAAAAATTGTAATTATTTGTATTTGCGATAGAAATAATTTGTAAAAAGGATTAGAAAGAAGTAAATCTATATTTTTTAAGGTTTTATTGAAATTTGATTTAAGTTTCCACATGTCCTCCATCATTAGCAATACAAAGGGTAATACGATTTTGCAGTTCACGGAAAACATTTGCCAACTGATTTACAGTAATGCCTGAAATCACATTAGTTATTTTCGCTATACTTAAAACTAGGTACATTAAACTTTATAACATTTTTTACAGATTATTTCTATCGCAAATACAAATAAAGTTATAATTTTTTTTAAGTGCACACGAATTTTATGGACACCCTGTATAAAAGATTAGTTCTTACACAGATGTCACTTGTATTCCAATTATTACCAATGCGTTTAATCTCGACTAAATTGAAACTTATTGAGGGCGTTGCAATTTTATTTTCTGTCTGTGTATTTCGCTAATATTGACGATTTTTTGAAAGGCAATGCAAAAAGGATAAAGAAAACCTTAATATATACTAATTCATGTTGACACCTGCCATATAATAGATCCTAACATTCACCCTCTAAATGACTGTAACATCCATTATTTAATTCCCCACCATCTACTATCAAATCCCCAACATCTAATAAGCTTCAACTTCCACAGTTTAATCGACCCCAATACTTGCCATCTAATCTATCCCAACGTCTACCATGTAATCGCCGCTAACATCCATTACTTTCTGACTTCTGAATGCGAACAGAACGCGTTCCAAAAGCGCCAGATGGAAATTGAATACCGTTAAAAATTTTGTTGTTGCAAACAAAACCTCAAAATAAAACAAATGGCTGGAGATCTGATATTATCGATAGCAATGCAAGCCGATCCTTATGCATCTGCCGTTCTGGGTATGACGATAAACTACATCCGCGTCCTAGGTAAGACGATAAACTATGTCCAACAGCAAGGCCTCTGATCAGGAGGCTTTGAGGATCGTGGAACCACATCTAAATTGTTGGCGTTCCCAGGTCCACCTTGATCCGGGGTGGTAGCACCTGTTAGGGTCCCAGCTATGGGCAACTAGTTGACACTCAAACTTGTGTAAAAATAGTTTTTAATACCAAAAATACTTCGTAATAAAAAAATATGTTCCCAGCAATAATTTTTGAAGGAAAAATTATTATCAGCAATATTTCTAAAAAAAATACCAGCAATACAGTTATACATTCTTTGAAAAAAAGATGACCAGCTATTGATTTCTTCAAGGAAAAATATTCCCAAAAATAGATTTTTGAAGAAAAATATATTACCAGCAATTTAATTTTTGTTACTTTGGTGTTTCGTTTTGTTTTGATTTTTCTTATCTCCGTCACAGGAGATTTATATGCGTCCGGTATTTGGAAAACGATTTGCATACTTGAATGCGTTGTATTCCTTCCGTAAATAAATGAATGCTATTCTCCCGATTTCTCTGGCTCGCTTATTTTCTTCTTGTTATGTTTTGCATATATCTCTGCGTATCAGTAGTCGTAGTACAGTTCTCCATGTCCTGAACAGCAACCGGGTTTGCTAGGCATAGCCATCAAATGTTCGCCAGTTGTTCTCTATTTATACTTGTCTATCCCATTTAAATACGATACTACACTTTTTCTTTATTTTTTGTCACTATTGTCTTTCTCTCTTTCTGGTTTTCGCTGTTTTTGAGGGGGTGCTTTTTCTCTCCCTCCTTCTTCACTTCTCACTTTCCTTTTTCTCTTTGAGTCTGCTCACTTTCCGACTGCACGTTTTCGGTCTTTCTCTCTCTTTTAATTTCTCCCTTTGTCTCATATGAAGGCAAAACTTTTGGTCTATTCAACCCACAGATATGTCACGTGACACGCTGCTGTTTTCCTTACTGTAGACTCCCCCACCCCCGCCGCCAAAAGTTAAGGCCGCCGTTGTGACATCAAGGAACGGTTTGACTCTCCTTTTTTTTTCTCTCTGTAATCAAATGTAAACCTGACCAAAGTGATTTTTATCTGAAATTCGTTTTGAACAGCTCGGGTAATGCTGCTCGAAAACCACTCACCTTGAAGATGTCGCCAAGATAACTACAAAAAAAGACAGAAACGAACAAAGATAGTGTCAAGACAATTTATTGTATAAAACTCTTTAACAAATGGCGGCTCACGCTCTGATTTATTTTATTTACTTTTTTTGTTTTTCGTTAAAGCATCGTCATCAGAAATAAAAAAAGTACTAAAAATATATAATTTGTCTTCACAATAATTTGATTCCTGCGAGATGTGTGTCCATGGAATAAAATGTCTACTTTTTTATCCAGCAAATGAAACAGTTCCACGCGCAGTCTCTGCCCCTATTTATCAACGAGGTTATTGTCAGCCTCGTTATAAAATGTCTGCTTGCATTAATTGTACTTGGGGGAAAAGTGCTGCCAGGAGTTGTCTTCCTTAGGAACTATTATCTTACAAATGGCGCGAGGAAGCTGTTAAATTCTAAACCATTGTGCTGCGAACATTTTCAGTGTGTAAATTCTTTGTGCTGCTTACAACTGACATCTTGATTTCTTCGACTGCTGCCAATGAACCAATCTGATTGAATGTCATCGTCGATTCTCGATATTAACAAGCTGTATGCAAATGTCGCTATGTGAAAAATTACTGAAATTCATGCCAGTGTTAATGTAGTCTCTTATTTTCCGAGAGACTGAGTAACAAAAACTAAACATTTTATAGGTTTCGTTTGGTTTATTGTATTTTACGGCATATCAACCTCAATGGGTCATTTTAATACTGACAAAGTTTTTATTGCTGGTAATACAGGGTGTCCATAAAGTTCGTGTGCACTTTAAAAAAATTATAACTTTATTTGTATTTGCGATAGAAGTAATTTGTAAAAAGGATTAGAAAGAAGTAAATCTATATTTTTTAAGGTTTTATTGAAATTTTATTTAAGTTTCCACATGTCCTCCATCATTAGCAATACAAAGGGTAATACGATTTTGCAGTTCACGGAAAACATTTGTCAACTGATTTACAGTAATGCCTGAAATCACATTAGTTATTTTCGCTATACTTAAAACTAGGTACATTAAACTTTATAACATTTTTTACAGATTATTTCTATCGCAAATACAAATAAAGTTATAAATTTTTAAAAGTGTACACGAATTTTAGGGACACCCTGTATTTTGTTTTGTCAAAAATCTATTTCTGGTAATATTTTTTCAAAAACGTATTGTTGATAATATTTTTTTTTTTCAAAAATGTATTGCTGGTAATAGTTTTTTTTTCTTCAAAAATTTATTGCTGATAATTTTTTTTTTTTTTTTTACAATTCCTGGTATTAAACCTATTTTTACCCCAGTTTCGGGGTTAACTATTTGCCCATAGCTGGGACCCTAACATATGCTACCACCCCGGGTCAGGGTGGACCTGGGAACACCAGCAATTAAGAGGCGGTTCCATGCTCCTCAAAACCTTCTGATCAGAGGTCTTGCTGCTGGAGGTAGTTTATCGTCTTACCCAGTACACGGATGTAGTTTATCTTCATACCCAGTAAACTTTTTATAGAATCTTTTTTCTATTTTATTTCTTTTTCTCCTACTTGACAACATATTTTGTTTCTGCTAATAATTTAAGGACACTAGTTATGTGCTCCTGATTTTCTTCTTTTTTTTTCACTTTATTTAACCTTTTATTTTGTATCTGAATTTATTTTCCTTAAAAAGAAAATGTCTTTTTTTTTTGTCGAATTCTACCTATTTTATCGGCTGCTCCTTCCTTTCTGAAATTTCAGTTCAGCTTTCTTTCTATCTTTTCCTTAGCCAATCCCTTGCACGCCTTCAAATCCTAATTTTCTGCCCACGGTAATTCACTTGCCCTAGTTCAGCGTCGTCAGTCTGTCTCAAAGCAAAATCATTCAAAATGCTCGAACGTTAAACATTGTTAAAAAGAAATATTGCCCTTAGTTCGTTTTAATTTAGGTACAACATTGAGAAGCAAAACTAGATGAGACAATATTCACGAACATTTATAGGCTTTCAGTGAACAGACGAATACGTATTTTTTTACTCGTAGCCTCACTTCGGAAAAAAATCTCTCAGAGGCACGTGACTATCACTCATTGTTGCTAGTAATGACACAAGTTATCTTGATAGTTTCCCTGCCTATGGGATAACATGGCGCCCAAACAAACAATCCATATGCAGTGCTTACTTCCCTTCAAAATAAAATAAAAAACAATTACTTCATAATCACCACGAAACGAAAACCATTCGAAAGGGTCTTGCCTCAAACAATCCATATGCAGGGCTTAATTCCCTTCAAATTTAAAAAAAAACAAAACAATGACTTCATAATCACCACCAAGTGAAAACAATTCGAAAAGGTCTTGCCTCATCTAAAGAATATGTTTATTCATGAAAGTTTGCAACATCCAAAGGAAAAAAGTTTTATTTCAATATACAGTGTAACCCGGATATTAGAGACCCGGATATAAGAGAAACCCGGGTATAAGAGAGATTTTCTCTGGTCCCAAATTAGAGCCTGTGTTAATGTATATATAATAGACCAAATCCGGATATAAGAGAAACACGGATATAACAGACTCCTTCTCCGGTCCCGACAACTCTCTTATATCCGGGTTACACTGTAATTAAAAACAGCAGAACCAATCAGAAGCAAGTCTTATTTTTATTTCATTGTCGTCAAAACATTCGATAAGACATTTCCTTAAATGTGGGCTCAATAGACAGAAATCTCAATGGACCATTGCAAAGTTCTCAGTCAAAGAATTTCAAGTGCAAAATACAAAGTGGATTTTCCAAATCTCAGTACCGTTTATCATTGGAAGAAGTACCCATCACAAACCCAACTGCATTGTACACGTTTGACTTGTAATATAATCCCTGGTAAAACTGACGGTATAAACCACACGAAGAAATGTTAGATTTTATTCATTTTATAGCAAATAAACGAACCCATGTTCCCGCTTCGTGGAAAACACTTCGAATCAATTAAATGCTATTATTTTAACTTATGGGGTCATTTTATTTTCAGATTAAATATAATTAACAAAAAAGTTTGCCAAAAAAGTTTTTCATGTTAATAAAAGAATTAGAAAATTATCAATACAAAATAAAATCAAAACCAGTGCTTTTCTAACGGTTTGAAGTCCTTGAGTTGTGGTTTTACTAATGAAAAATAGGCTTGGCTTTTGGAGAAAATACATTATCATCCTGAAAAATATCTTTATCATTCGCCGAAGTTTTTTTTTTCTTTCATGGAATGAGAGATATCCAAAAATTCAATGTACGCCAATGCTTACTCTGTTAATCGTCATCTCATGTATTTTAACTGACATATAATCCCATCTCATACATGAACAGCAGTCGTCTTTGATTTTCACAAAAACGGCATCAGGCAAGAATTCCATCATCATCACCTCCAATTCAGATTTGTAATTCATCCTTAAATATTTTTATCCAATTCAGATTTGTAATTCATCCTTAAATATTTTTCATCCAATCATGTATCTTCCATTATCGCTTCTCTGCAACGCGCTGTAAACTTCATTTCTACTCTTTGCATGTTGCGTCCTGGGCATGACGATAAACTACGTCCAACAGCAAGGCCTCTGATAATACGTTTTTGAATAAATAATATTACCAGCTATAAGTTTGTTTTTTGTTTTCTGTTTTTTTGAAAGAATAGTGTTACCGGCTATACGCTTTGGGAAAAATAGTATTACCAGCTATACGTTTTTGAATAAATAATATTACCAGCTGTACATTTTTGAGGAAATAAGAATTAACAGAAATAGATTTTTGACAAAACAAAAATATTACCAGGAAAGAAAAAGTTGTCGGCATTAAATGGCCCATTGAGGTTGATATGCCGTAAAACAAAACAAACATCTTTACATGTTGATGCTGGTTTTCGTTTGGCTTTCTGCATATTTACAAATTTCCCTCAGCGGATTTTAGTTCCCGAAGAAGTGTTATAATCTTTGCATCGTTTCAGCTGACAGCTCTCTTGTTGAAACCCTGTTTCCTTTTAATTAGCGAATTCCAACATGTCGGCACGGTATGAAAGTGCTCTTTTCGAACTGCAGAATAACTTTCATATTCAGAATTATTCTAGTATTTGAAATGCAAATTACAAATTCATTTCATATTTTAACTTTAGTTTATTTTGAAGTAATGTTACATTATTAGGCTTAACAACATTCGAAAGGTCAAGACTTAAATTAGATTCAATTGATGAATGTAATCTCACCCAAGTGATAAGAATTTAAGCCTTGAATTTCTTTTAATATGGTTTGCCTTATACCTCTACGTTCCTCAATGTTGTAGTATAAAAATGACGCAATTCGGAATATTTTTTGTTCTTGTTTAATGAAACAAAAATATTCAACTATTAAACAAAACTTGTTTCGTGTTATTTCTGTGAATCCTTTATTTGCTGGTTAATAAAAAGTATCGGGATGAACATCCATTAAGGTGATTTTATAAGCATAGCCGAAAAGGGCGAAAGTATGGGACAACCAGTAAAGATAGAACTCAACAGCAATTGTTCTAGCGAGAAAAGCTTGTTAACCATTACACCATGCCGAGATACCCAGAAAATCAATTAAATGTGTTGAGCCAATTTCTGCCATGTGTTACAGCGGTTGTCTCGGATTTGGTTCTGATCTCTGATACAGGCGGACAGAATGATTATGAATTAAGCCTTGACTTTTCTAATATGGAGAGCCTAATACCTGTACATTCCTCAATGCTGTAGTCTAATATTTCTTTCTTGTTGAAACCCTGGTTCCTTTTAATTAGCGACTTCCAACATGTCGGCACGGTATGAAAGTGCTCTTTTCGAACTGCAGAATAACTTTCATATTCAGAATTATTCTAGTATTTGAAATGAAAATTACAAATTCATTTCATATTTTAACTTTAATTTATTTTGAAGTAATGTTACATTAACTGGAATAATTTAATCTCATTTTTTTGGCATATATTTCATGAAACTAGAATGTTCAGTTATTAAACAAGTTATTTTGTGTCATTTCTGGGAAATCTTTATTTGCTTCTAAGTACAAAAATATTTGGATAAACAACTTCTAAGTGTGGTGTGTCCATAATATTTGCCAAATTCTATAAAAGTTGTCTTGTTTTTAACATTTACATCAATTGCAGGAAGTCTGTGTTGAAAGACAACTCTTCTTTTGTGTTAACTGAACATGATATCAAAAATGGCAGAAAGATTCATTTAATAGCCATTCGTATAATAAATGAAGTTCTTTCTGTTCTAAAAAGATATCTGGTCATTTTGGTTAAAATATAATTGTTTTATATCGTGCTAAGCTGATTAACTCTATTACGAAGAATGAAAATAAAATGAACCTAACAATAGGTGAAGGAGAGTAATACTTGTCTTTATTATAAATGCTTACAGTTTCTATAGAAACACCGGGAATGGCAGAAAAGCGACGTGAATATTCAAATGATAAGAGACTTAAGTGACACAAAGGGAAAACGAAACAGAAATTCTTATAGCATTTTTTTTCAATATATTTTAATCCCAGCGTTAACGTTTTTACAGGCGACACATCAAATGTTAATCAGCTGAATATTACATAAAAGAATTATATTGTCACCGCAATTAACATATATTCTGTTGTAATAAGAAGAGAAAAAAAAATAATACCTGTACGTTCCTCAATGCTGTAGTCTAACATTGGCGCAATTTGGAATATTTATTTGTTCAAATTCGGCAGATGTGGTGTATAAAGAATTAAATTTAGAATTAAAGGGTGAATATGCGATGCAATAAATAAATTTAAGCGATGCCTAGAGCATCTCTTCCCGACCTTCTGTTGTGTAACCATACATTTCTTGAAGTTTCTGTTACAGAAAATCAGAGATAGTTCTTATCAGGCGTGGCTTCGTGTGTTCATTTTGTGGGGTTGTCTTCGAAAAGGAAATGACGCCAGAACAGATGGAGGGCCGGGATGAATACAACTAGCAGGCAAGAAGCAGTTGTCGAGGCCCATCAAACTAAGACCTTTGACAGCAAACCTGAGAGATACTTGAAGGGAAAAAAAAAAAAAAAAAAGAGTCTGCCAGTGAACAATCAAATGTCTTTACTGCCAACCATTTCAACTCCAAAGTAAAAACAAAATCGTCCCAAACAAAAAGATAGCAAAATGTTAACTTCATTCCTCTGTTGTTGATTCGGCGCCCGGCGTCCTTATGCGAAATGAACACATTGAGGTAAGCACTCTTGACATTCTTACTGAGCGGAGACATTATCGTTGAATCGGACGGAAGTCGCTCTTGAAAATGAATGAAAAGGGAAAGAATTCAAAGATAGAAAGAAAGAAATAGTCAAATGAAATGGAAGAAGGCAAAACGATTTAAAATCAAATTATTTCTCACCCGGATTAAAAACTTTTTAAAGAAACTTGGAAAGTATTGAGTCGGAACAAAGTTCGTGGCGTTTTAAATTTCAAAGACAATATTTAAATAATTTTAGATAGGTTTATTCAACCACAGATATGTCATTTTCTTCCTCTAAATTCCGCCATGTTTGATAATGGCGGTATATAAACTCTTTGAGAATAATACATGTTTGTCATTTCTTTCTTTCAATTATTCTGTTCCATTCATATATTAAGGTGTTACTACATGACGGATATAAGAGGGAAATATAAACTGGAAATATTCTTTCTAGTTTGACCATGAGATCTCAGTATTTAGATAAGTTTAGATAGACTTATTCAACCACTTCCGCCATATTTGAGGCAGCTTCATGATTTCATCCTCTTAGAACTTTGCATCTTTCTGGGAGATGAACTGGTCTAAGCGGTTTTTACAGGCTTCCAAAGACTTGAAATTCTTCCCATTAATAGATTTTTGTAGGGATCAAAATAAGTGGTAATCTTAAGGTGCGAGATCAAGTGAGTAAGGCGAATCTAGTTAGACACCACAGCCAACCTGTACCAATTGCCGCCTCTAATACGTCAAACTCGAAGATAGAAATGCGGTTCATTCATTTTTTCCCGTTAAATCGTAAAGCATCTGAACCTCGCAGAGATTCACGCATCCAAGGTTTTTTTTTCAGGTTCCTTACAACGCTCCTATGTACCAGGTATCTCTGCGATGTCCCGTGTCGTGTGACCGGGATTTCTTTTTTTTTTTTTAAAGGCTTCCAAAAACTTGAAATTCTTCCCATTTATAGAATTTTGGGGGGATCAAAATAAGTGCTAATCTTAAGGTGCGGGATCAAGTGATTAAGGCGAATCTAGTTAGACACCACAGCCAATCTGTAGCAATTGCCGTCTTTAATAGGAACAATTGGGAAGAGTACTCGCCTGAATTCAACGTCTGAACGTTTGCGGAAGGAGATCGTCAAACAAAATGAGCTTCCAGCCCCACCAAAGATATAACATCAGCTTCTTATAAAAAACCGACTTTTACAATGGCTGATTTCATTTTCTCCAGAAGCTTTTTCTCTGTCTATATCTCTGAGATGAGGTATTATGATTACTTGCATTATTTACATTATTTTGACAGTTATCCTCATCTTCCTTGCCATATTCACAACGTTTCAGCCTCTATATCTCTGAGATGAGGTATTATGATTACTTACATTATTTACATTATTCGGACTGTTATCCTCATCTTCATTGCCATATTCACAACGTTTCGGCCTCTATATCTCTGAGATGAGGTATTATGATTACTTGAATTATTTACATTATTCGGAGTGTTATCCTCATCTTCATTGCCATATTCACAACGTTTCGGACTCTATATCTCTGAGATGAGGTATTATGATTACTTGCATTATTTACATTATTCGGACTGTTATCCTCATCTTCATTGCCATATTCACAACGTTTCGGCCTCTATATCTCTGAGATGAGGTATTATGATTACTTGAATTATTTACATTATTCGGACTGTTATCCTCATCTTCATTGCCATATTCACAACGTTTCGGCCTCTATATCTCTGAGATGAGGTATTATGATTACTTGAATTATTTACATTATTCGGACTGTTATCCTCATTTTCATTGCCATATTCACAACGTTTCGGCCTCTATATCTCTGAGATGAGGTATTATGATTACTTGAATTATTTACATTATTCGGAGTGTTATCCTCATCTTCATTGCCATATTCACAACGTTTCGGACTCTATATATCTGAGATGAGGTATTATGATTACTTGCATTACTTACATTATTCGGACTTTCATCATCATCTTCATTGCCATATTCACAACGTTTCGGCCATTGTACGCTCCGACCCTCTTCATGTGATTGGAATTTCGAACCGAACACTTTATTTCGTCCACCAGAGTAGATTGTTCTAGTTCCACATGTCATGCCTCTTCTGTATGTCTCAGTTATTTCCCTTTAACTCAACTCTCCAAGTTTGGGGGTGTTGTCCTTGAAGACACATGGCCCAGTGGATAAAGACATTGGTTAGATTCAGTGACTAGACCCAAAGAGTTGTGATTTCAATACCAGGCCACAGCAGTAGTGAACCCAAAAATTGGAGAGTTGAGTTAAAGGGAAATAACTGAGGCATCAGCAAGAGGCATGGCACGTGGAACTAGAACAATTTACCGCAGTGGAAGAAATAAGGGGTTCAGTTCAAAATTTCAATCACCCGAAGGAGGCCAGAGCGTACAACGACTGAAACGTTGTGAACATGGCAATGAAGATGAGGATAACAATCCGGGTAATGTAAATAATGTAAGTAATCATAATACCTCATCTCAGAGATATAGAGGCTGAAACGTTGTGAATATGGCAAGGAAGATGAGGATAACAATCCGGGTAATGTAAATAATGCAAGTAAGCTTTTTCTCGCTAAATTGTTGTAAACTATCAATGTTACATCACCTGTGATCTTTATATTAAAAACGATTCGTCTCTTGTTGCGTTTGAGCAGAGAATCGAAGATAGAAATGAGGTCCATTCATTTTCTTCGTTAAGTCGTAAGGCATCCGAAATATCGTATCAATTCACGCATCCAAATCATTTTTTTAAATACCTTCCAACGCTCATGTGAGAAATGTGGAGTATTTCTGCGATGTCCCGTGATCTCGATTATTTTTATCAGCATTTTCATTTGGCCGTCATCAACAACTGGAAGAAGAATAACAGATGGCATTTTTCTATTGAACATTACAGCGATTTACGTATCCAAATCTTTTTTTTTAAATCCCTTCTAACGCTCGTATAAGAAATGCGTAGTGTCCCTGCGGCACATACCTTTTTAGCTATTTGTGAAGTTCTCTTCTATTCCACAACTAAAAGTGCATCAAATGACAAAAATGCAACTGATTCCCGCCATTTTAACTCTTAGCGTGTCTGTCTTTGCATTGAATACTATGGCCATATATATGGTCTGGTACCCCCCGCTGTATATTTCAAGGTCCTCGACAAAAGCTAGAGACGGATATGCAATGTGATGGGTCCTGATCTGGCATCTCGTCTACAGTCGCTTTCTCACAGACGTGCCGTGGCTACCCTCTGTCTCTTCTATAAGTATTTTCACAGCAAGTGCTCTGACGAGCTACTTTCACTGGTTCCCGGACTGCATGAATTTAAGCGCGCTACTAGATTGACATCTCTGTCCCACCTTTTCACTATCGAAACGGTTAAATGTAACTGTCTCTTCTACTAAAACGGCTTCTTCTCTAGCACTTCCCGTCGGTGGAACTCCCTTCCTCTTACTTGTTACATCACCTGTGATCTTTATGTTAAAACTGAGTCGTTTCTTAGCGTTTGAGTAGAAAATCGACGATAGAAATGAGGTCTATTTATTTTTCCCGTTAAATCGTAAGGTATCAAAACATCGTATCGATTCACGCATCCAAATCTTTATTTATATACCTTCCAACACTCATATGAGAAATGTGGAGTATTTCTGCGATGTCCCGTGTCCTGTGATCTCGATTATTTTTATCAGCATTTTAATTTGGCCATCATCAACAACTGGAAGAAACGGTTAAATGTAACCCCCTCTTCTACTCCAACAGCTTCTTCTCTCGCACTTCCCGACAGTGGAACTCCCTTCCTCTTACTTGCTTCCCTGATAGCTATAATCTTCAAATATTCAAGTGTCAATCGATAGCTTCTGATGCCTTGATCTTGTTTCCCGTCCTTCTCTTTATCCTTTCCTCAAACACTCCTCTTTACCCTTGCTCGCACTCTCTGTAACCCCTTGCGTGCTTGTGGCACTCCCGCCTTGCTTGGGATGAAATGATTTTAAAAAATCATTTAAGATTCATAATCCACACACAAGTCATATCGAACGTGTTTATTGGTATTTATATCTGGTCTAGCGTAGCTTCCCTGAGCCTTTTCTATAAATATTTTTCCTTTTCTGGTACCTCGACTTCGCGAATTTAAGCGCTGTGCTAGATTGGCAGTTAGGTCTCACCAGTTTACTGTTGATGTAATCATGCGATCTATGCTAATAGTTTCTCTCGCACTTCTCGCTTGTGGAACTCTCTGCCAACTTCTTGCTTTTTTGACAACTGCGATCTTCAAAGATGTAAATTCCCCATCAATCGTCATTTTCGGTCTTCTTAAATCCTGTTCGTTTATTGTTATCGCTCGTCTGTAATTTTTTGTTTTAAATTCTCGGATTCTTTCATTCTCAATAACCTCTTGCGTCTTAGTGGCTTTATCTTCATTCATTGAAATTAAGGGGTTTTCTACACCGAGGAAACAAACTTGTTTCTAATCTCATTTCGATTCTACAATTTTATGGGCAAAGCTTGAATATCGTCGCTTAATGAAAAAAATTCGAATATAACGGGACAAAGAAAACACATCTTGAAGTATTTTTCTCATTGTTTTTGGAATTTTACTTAGTAGAATTTTTTCTTCGACGTCTTCTGAAAAGGGGTTTCGGTTCATTTGCAGTGTAACATCCGCGCTCGGTTCGCATTAAAAATTTCCAGAATACTTACATTCGAATCTGGCTTGATAAATTTGACTGGGATAGATAGATAGATAGATAGATAGATAGATAGATAGATAGATAGATAGATAGATAGATATGAACAGACTGGGATAGATAGATAGATAGATAGATAGATAGATAGATAGATAGATAGATACGATGGAACATAACTAGATAGATAGATAGATAGATAGATAGATAGATAGATAGATAGATAGATAGGAACAGAACTAGATAGATAGATAGATAGATAGATAGATAGATAGATAGATAGATAGATAGATAGATAGGATGGAACATAACTACATAGATAGATAGATAGATAGATAGATAGATAGATAGAAAGATAGATAGATAGATAGATAGATAGATAGATAGATAGATAGATAGATAGATAGATAGATAGGATGGAACATAACTACATAGATAGATAGATAGATAGATAGATAGATAGATAGATAGATAGATAGGATGGAACGTAACTAGATAGATAGGATGGAACGTAACTAAATAGATAGATAGATAGATAGATAGATAGATAGATAGATAGATAGATAGATAGATGGAATGGAACGTAACTAGATAGATAGATAGATAGATAGATAGATAGATAGATAGATAGATAGATAGATAGATAGATGGAATGGAACGTAACTAGATAGATAGATAGATAGATAGATAGATAGATAGATAGATAGATAGATAGATAGATAGATAGATAGATAGATAGATAGATAGATAGATGGAATGGAACGTAACTAGATAGATAGATAGATAGATAGATAGATAGATAGATAGATAGATAGATAGATGGAATGGAACGTAACTAGATAGATAGATAGATAGATAGATAGATAGATAGATAGATAGATAGATAGATAGATAGATGGAATGGAACGTAACTAGATAGATAGATAGATAGATAGATAGATAGATAGATAGATAGATAGATGGGATGGAACATAACTAGATAGATAGATAGATAGATAGATAGATAGATGGGATGGAACATAACTAGATAGATAGATAGATAGATAGATAGATAGATAGATAGATAGATAGATAGATAGATAGATAGATAGATAGATAGGCCACCATCTGGATTTCGAAAAGTGGCCTAAAAATTGAAATCTGCCTGCTTTTTCAATACTAATTTAAGAGCTCACTTCAGAACAGACGGACTTTCTCTATATAAATGGTTCTCTCATATATTCAATAATAATAATAACGAAATTAATCTATTACTACATAAAGTTTCCTTACAATTGTAGTTTCTTCTTTTTTTGCCTTGGTGGCTAATGGAATTCCTAAGGCTGGTGGATTTTAGATTTAATTTAACACTATTTACATTATTCGGGCTATTGTCCTCATCTTTGTCGCCATATTTATTACAACGTTTCCGCCGTTGTACGCTCCGGACTTCTTCAGGTGGTTGGAATGTCGAACTGAACCCTTTATTTCGCTCACTGGGGTAGACTTTTCTAGTCCCACGTGCCATGTTTAATGGATGTCAGTTATCAGTTATCTCCTGTTAATTCCACTCTGCAAGTTCTCCACTGATTAACCGGGTATTAAACTCACACTCTTTGGGTTGTGTCAGTGGATTAAACCAACGCCTTTATCTACTGTTCCCTCTATAAAAAGAAGATTTCGATGCCATGTACTAATTGGTTAAATAGTCCTAGTTTAGTAGGAATTAATAAAACCAAAGTAGGTATGAAACTTACTAATTATTAAATCCAGAGGGTAGCCCCAAATTTTAACCTACATAGTATATTATATATATTTTGCCATCATCAAATGAATTGACCAGTTAGTTTTGATTTTTGATTTTGAATATTTTTTCTTTTTTTTAGCTGAAATCTTTCAGCTGTGATAGTCGAACTCTTTGCTTTCGGGCAGAGAGGAACCCGGACGAGTCTATGCCGAACGGCAGAGTCTCGTTCGGGAAGGTAGACCGACCCGATCCCGTTCATGCGGGTTCTACGGGGATTTTTTGACCGAACCTACGGGCTCGGGAACCCCACATTAAATTCGGCCTTGTGCCACATGTGACTGCGTGGAGCAGTTACTAAATACTCCAGTTAGTCTGATGATCCCAAAAATGTAAAACCCAGGGTCACAAACTCATACCCATACAACTGAATACATATATATATATATATATATATGTGTGTGTGTGTGTGTGTGTGTGTGTATACTATTTTAAAAACAAGGAATTTATTAATGGTAATAGTCCCTAAGGCCCTTTCGTCCAACATCTCATCAGGAGAAAATCGTTGGAAAAATTGATAAATTAAACGAAAAGAACAGCAACGAAAATGAAGAGCGAAAAAAAAAAGGTTGGGGGAAATACGCTAAAATCAATAAATATATATACTTATAACGAGGGGAGGGGAAATTGCGTGTAAATAATTAGCGAGGGACAGTTAAAATAAAATATCCCCCAACAAATTAAGGGACTTCAAAAAATCCTTCTGCCAGCAAAGAGAAGGTTTCCTTAATCCTATACAGACTGATTCCAAAATCTTCAAATGATTGTTGGAACCAGCTATGTGAATAATTTTGAACCACTCTTTCGTATACGACTTGGCACAGGCTATATTCTCTACTAGGTGTTGTGCAATAGCCGATTCCATATTTGTATATTTTCTCCTGATGAGATGTTGGACGAAAGGGCCTTAGGGACTATTACCATTAATAAATTCCTTGTTTTTAAAACAGTATATAGATTTTGTACCTCCAAGCATTTGTTTATATATATATATATATGTGTGTGTGTGTGCGTGTAGAGAGAGAGAGATAGATCGAGAGAAAAACAGATAGAGAGAGAGATGCGAAAGTTACTTACAAAGGAAATTCTGTTAAATTCAAATATAACATTTTATATATCTCCATTAATTTTTCGTGCATCTCGTATGAAAGAAAGAACTTTATGTATATTTATTAAAAATAAAAACACTAACAAATTTAATTCCTATTTTGCCATTGAAGGGAAATCTATTCTATGCAATTCCTCCAAAGAAACACAGGTGGCCTATAAAAGGCATCAACTTAACAGCTTTAAGTAAATTAAACTTCATATCTCGTCCATATTGCAAAAGGTTTTTTGTCTTGGAACACACATTCTGATTGAATGGATTTTATTCATATTTTCAATTCTTGATTAATTTTTCTATTGCTATTTATTCCAGCCGACATATTTTTCCCACCTTTGTCATGAACCTTTTTTCCCCTTATTTTTTAAGTTTCTAACTGCCAGGATTTTAAATATACAATCATTTCACTCTTGGATATTTTCTCACTTCTCATTGCTCTCTCCCACTCTCTCATTGCTCTCTCTCATTGCTCTACTCTTTCTCTCTCTCTCATTGCTCTCCTCTTTCTCTCTCTCATTGCTCTCATCGCTCTCCTCTTTCTCCTTCTCATTGCTCTCATCTCTCTCATTGCGCTCCTCTCTCTCTCTCTCTCTCATTGCTCTCCTCTTTCTCTCTCTCATTGCTCTCCTCTTTCTCCTCTCATTGCTCTCCTCTTTCTCTCTCATATTGCTCTCCTCTCTCTCATTACTCTCCTCTCTCTTATTGCTCTCCTCTTTCTCTCTGTCATTGCTCTCATCTCTCTACTCTAATTGCTCTCCCATTTCTCTCTCATTGCCCTCCTCTCTCTCTCTCTCTTTCATTGCTCTCCTCTCTCTCTCATTGATCTCCTCTTATTCTCTCTCTCATTGTTCACCTCTCTCTCTCATTGCTCTCCTCTCTCTATCATTACTCTCCTCTCTCTCTCTCTCATTGCTCTCCTCTTTCTCTCTCATTGTTCTCTTCTTTCTCTCTCTCACATTGCTCTCCTCTTTCTCTCTCTCATTGCTCTCCTCTCTCTCTCTTTCTTTCTCTCTCTCTCTCGCTCTCTCTCTCTCTCTCTCTCTCTCTCACTCTGTTAGAAAAAATTACGAAATCTTTCGTTAGTGAACAATTCTCCAATAAACTTTGGGTGCATTAAATATTTAGTTTTTACTTTTTTGTCATTGCTAGTTTTCTTGTAGTTTCTGCTGTCCGACTTCGTCAAAAAAAAAGTTGAATCTGCGTCATAATGCAGAGGCGATATTTTAAAAAATCATATCAATAATTTTTTTTCTCTTTGTAATAATGTGATTCTTTTCTAAACAAGTAAATGAATCCAGCAAAAATAAAAGGAATGTTTTTGTTTCTTTTTGGGAAAAATTTGTTTTGGGGCCATATTGTATGTTTTATCGACAGAATGAGTCACGCGAATCTGTCTAGTGAATAGAAATTAACGGCACTCACACACAAACACATATACAGGCACACGTGCAGACACATTTCTTTTATATTTGCATGATTTCTATTTTCGACCAAGGGAAATGTATATAAGAAATTAAAATGTTCTTACATATATGCATACATTTTCAGATAGATAGATAGATAGATAGATAGATAGATAGATAGATAGATAGATAGATAGATAGTAAGATAGAAACAGACTGGGATAGATAGATAGATAGATAGATAGATAGATAGATAGATAGATAGAAACAGACTGGGATAGATAGATAGATAGATAGATAGATAGATAGATAGATAGATAGATAGATAGATAGATAGATAGAAACAGACTGGGATAGATAGATAGATAGATAGATAGATAGATAGATAGATAGATAGATAGATAGATAGATAGATAGATAGATAGAAACAGACTGGGATAGATAGATAGATAGATAGATAGATAGATAGATAGATAGATAGATAGAAACAGACTGGGATAGATAGATAGATAGATAGATAGATAGATAGATAGATAGATAGATAGATAGATATGAACAGAATGAGATAGATAGATAGATAGATAGATAGATAGATAGATAGATAGATATGAACAGAATGAGATAGATAGATAGATAGATAGATAGATAGATAGATAGATAGATAGATAGATAGATAGATATGAACAGAATGAGATAGATAGATAGATAGATAGATAGATAGATAGATAGATAGATAGATATGAACAGAATGCGATAGATAGATAGATAGATAGATAGATAGATAGATAGATAGATAGATAGATACGAGCAGAATGGGATAGATAGATAGATAAATACTAGATAGATATGAACAGAATGAGATAGATAGATAGATAGATAGATAGATAGATAGATAGATAGATAGATAGATAGATAGAAAGAGAGAAACAGTCTGAGATAGATAGATATATATATATATATATAGATAGATAGATAGATAGATAGACTTATGTATATAATACTTCACTTGGTTTCTTGGCGGTACTGATAACTTATAAAGCCTGACTTATGGTTAGACGATCGTCGACAAAACCATCGTACTTATGCATTAACTTAAATGTTTTTGGATATTAATCTTATATAAAAAAAAACACCTATCTATGAACTATTCATTAAATAGTTTGCAATATCTCGTCGTATTATAGAATTTGACACAAGATCATATTTAATAAGGGGTCCTCTAGAAATGTTAATAGCAGAGTAGGGAAGAGAATGATTTTTTTCCATTTGAGTGAAATGGTGATGCTATCATGAAGTTTGACAAATTTAATCCAAGCAAGAAATTTGAAATCACATTCATTTCCTTCAAGTGAACAATTATGTAATATGTTTGCTTGTGCAGATGCATGTAAATATGAAACTTTGGTGTACTTACCCATGTAAGCATGTGAAATAAGAAGGTTTTAAAACGTTATATGAAAAGGAAAAGAAAATTCACAATTCGTTTTTGTTACCCGATTTGTCAAAATGATGTGAAATTTAGTTCAGAAGTTGTATGTGCATTCGGATCTAATAATTGATGCAAATTATGCATTTGCACCTTTGTGCTAATTAATTGAAACAACGGCTTTAGTTTCCTTTCTTTCACTATACAGTCAGTTTTAGACCCCCTGGAGTGACAGGGTGTAATCAATTTCTATTTGTTCCTCAGATTAGGTCATTTGCAGTGATGTGCAGTAATATTAATCTGTTTTGGAGGTGTATGATGAAATTTGTTTGCCCTTGAAAAATGATACGTCATCCGCGATTGCACCAGATTTTCATCACGCCCAGACACTATTGTCTCGACTAACGATTAGTTGTCCTACGGCCATTGTCTTCGATGGACATTACACCAAGGAAGCGTATGAAAATTTTAACACTGCATGAACACACTGGCAAGCCTTACTAGTGAGTAAATCAAAGTACTATAGACTGAACCGGTAACTCTCCTGATTTAAATCCAATTGAGAATCTGTGGTCAATCTGCAAGGAATCTTCGTGGAATGGAGTACTAACATTTACAATGGGTCATATATTCACAAAAATATGAAAAGAATTAAATAATAATGGAATTTTTCGTTTTGTTTCAATTAATTTGCACATTTTCCTGTATAATTACTCTGCACAAGGCTGTATATGTTTGCAACTTTGGATCGGTGCTGCCAATCAAAAGTATAGTTATTTCGAAAAAATTTCAGTAGAAAAGATTTTGTCCCAGTCGTCAATTATTAGTACTTTTTCATTTTCTCATTTGTCAGCTTGCTCTTCCTTATCCGGCGGCCACCTTTGATCGATATGGCCGAAGCTCTCAACCAATAAAGCCCTGTTCAATCGATAATATCGAGATCCTTTAAGCATCCTACGATCTCTGAGCTTTTGTCGCGTTGAGAGGAAAGCGCGTTAAAATCTCCCACCGAACTCGATTCGTAAACTGCTTAAATAACAACGAGTCCAACTGTGGCTGAATGTTAAACATAAGACGGAAATTAACATTTCAGTCGTAGGGCCGTCACCAGTACTGTATGTCCATTGTAATTGTTGAGTCTTGACTCATTGTTGAATCTCGCCTAATGCATGGAATAATAATGCAACACAAAATGTACTTAGAACAAGAATGTATTATAACAAGAAAATGTACACAATAAGTACATATAGTATTTCTGTATATTTCTGGGAAGACGTTCCTGGAGAATGTGTTGACAAGTCGCAGTCGATCAGAGTCTCTAGTTGGATCTCGTGATTCCCTCTTCTCGTCTTCCGGTACCAACCACTATTTATATAGTTGGTAGTCACCTATGCAGATTAGGTGGATCCTACACAACAGTAATGGAATTCTTTTCAGAACGACATTATGTTTTGAATCCCTCAACCGTGAAGTGCTATCTACACACATTTCACTCTCGAGCAAATTAATTGAAACAAAAGGATTTCGTTATTATTTACATTTTGTCATATTTTTCAACTGAAACATGACCCAGTGCACATGTTAGTACTTCGTCTGTCCATTCCACGAAGTCGTTACTTGCAGATTGACCACAGATGCTCGATTGAATCTGAACCAGGAGAGTTTCCGGGCTAGTCTATAGTACTTTATGTAAACAATGTGAGATAGATAGATAGATAGATAGATAGATAGATAGATAGATAGATAGATAGATAGATAGATAGATAGATAGATACGAGCAGAATGGGATAGATAGATAGATAGATAGATAGATAGATAGATAGACATGAACAGAATGAGATAGATAGATAGATAGATAGATAGATACGAGCAGAATGGGATAGATAGATAGATAGATAGATAGATAGATAGATAGATAGATAGATAGATAGACATGAACAGAATGAGATAGATAGATAGATAGATAGATAGATACGAGCAGAATGGGATAGATAGATAGATAGATAGATAGATAGATAGATAGATAGATAGATAGATAGATAGATAGATACGAGCAGAATGGGATAGATAGATAGATAGATAGATAGATAGATAGATATGAACAGAATGAGATAGATAGATAGATAGATAGATAGATAGATAGATAGATAGATAGATAGATAGATAGATACGAGCAGAATGGGATAGATAGATAGATAGATAGATAGATAGATAGATAGATAGATAGATAGATACGAGCAGAATGGGATAGATAGATAGATAGATAGATAGATAGATAGATAGATATGAACACAATGAGATAGATAGATAGATAGATAGATAGATAGATAGATAGATAGATAGATAGATACGAGCAGAATGGGATAGATAGATAGATAGATAGATAGATAGATAGATAGATAGATAGACATGAACAGAATGAGATAGATAGATAGATAGATAGATAGATAGATAGATAGATAGATAGATAGATAGATAGATACACCCTTGTGCAAATTAATTGAATCAAAACGAATAATTCCTTTATTATTTACTTCTTTTTCATATTTTCCAATGAAACATGACCTAGTGAACATTTTAGTACTTCGTATGTCCATTCCAAGAAGTTGTTCCTTGCAGATTGACCACAGATGCTTGACTGGATTTAAATCTGGAGAATTTCCGGGTCAGTCAGTAGTACTTTGATTTGCTCACTGGTAAGGCTTGCCAGGGTGTTCGTGCAGCGTTACAATTTTAGTACGTTTCCTTGGAATAATGTCCATCGTAGACAATTGCCGTAGGACAACTAATAAACAGTCGAGACAATAGCATCTGGACGTGATGAAAATGCGATGCAATAACGGATGACGCAATATTTTTTCAAGGGCAAACAAATTTCATAATACAGCCCGAAGATAGATTTATATTACTGCGCACCACTGCAAATGATTAATCTGACGAAAAAATAGAAATTGATTACACCTTGTCACTTCAGTGGGTTTAAAACTGACCGATTTGTGAAAGAAAGGAAATTAAAGCAGTTGTTTCAATTAATTTGCACAAGGGTGTATGTACACACACATACAGATATATAGATATATATATATGCATAAATAATCATACACAAACATATATACGAAATATTACCCCATTTGGGAATAATTATATTTGTTCGTTTTTAAAGTAAAACATTTGAAACTTCCTTTAGAATGATTTGAAAGTATTCAGCTCATTTGCCCGAGGAAATCTGGAAAAGCTGCTTCTAATTCATAAATATTTTCAAATGCTTAAAGTTTGAATTCGATAACAAATGTTGTATCTAAGATATCCTAAATGATAAGTAAAAGAAATATTATGTTTCAAATTAAATTTTCTTTAAAATGCTCCCGTAAACTTTGTACATGCCAATAAATTAAGTCCTTGTTTATATAAGTTTTTAGAATAAAGATTGTAAGACTTTTTTTATGTTTATACGTTTTGGGGGGTTTTTTTTTGGGGGGGGGGTTATAGATACAAATATTTAAGTAAATGCTCTGTTTACAATAAACCGTCAGGCTACATGACTGTTCCGTATAGGATACAGGTTCGATCCTGTCGGAGAACGCATATTTTCTATGAAAATTTCTCAGACATTCAGGCCGGTAAATATCGTTAATACTGTTTATTATCAAAAGAGCATTTACTTAAATACTTGTATCTATAAAAAGAACGTATAAACATTAAAAAAAAGTCTCAAAATAATTGTCGGACTTTGTCCCTTTCATAATAAAGATTGTGCAAAATGCGCAATTAAATTTTAATGTTTCTATGTAAACAACAAATACGCACATTTCTGCGAACAGCTACATATTTTAAGTCTTGTGCATGCATGGTATCTTCAACTCTTATTTGCCTGTGACACAATCGAAAGCAGCCGACACAAATAACAGAGGCTTCAATGTTAAACGCAGAGAACGTGATTTTTTAATAACAAAACTATGCTTACGTCTTTGAACACAGTAAAAAAAAAACAGTTGGTCGTAGTCTGAGAAAATGTCATACAAATTTGAAGCTTCCAGCTATATTGTTAGCAAGACCCAAATAAAATTTATTTATAGTTTTCTTGTCAATTATGTATGTATGTATGTATGTATGTTGCGGCATTCACCCTGGATCGGTTAAGCCGGCTCCTTCCAAGGAATTCACCGCATCCGGAACGAAGGCCGACCAAGCACGGCGATCCGTCGCCAATGCTGAAACGAGCGACAGCCATTCCCGATTCCAACGGCGGCGAATTCTTGAAACGGAGTAACAAGGGAGTTTGAACTTCACACGCGGTCCCCACACCTATCCCAGGGGGGAATATGCTCTTACTTGCCGCAGAATTTCCACAGACGCGGAGGCAGGCGTAACCAAGAGGCCGCCGGATGCCGGTGCAGACGCCGAATGGTTTTGAATTCAGAGTTTACCTTCTCCTAGACCAGTTGCCATCCAAGGCTATAGAACCCAGTCTGTCCTGCTATTTACCCATAGTTGGAGGGAGAAGAAGAGGATTCACGCCTTTCCCAAGGGTGTTAGCACGTAAGTGAATGTAACGGATTCGACTGGGATTCGAACTCAATCCGAGCCGTTATCCATTTCTCCACCGTGCCTCCTTCTCAGTCAGTTTTCTTGCGACAGATCTCAGCAACTAAATATAGAGTATAAAAAAAAACATTTATATAATTTCTAGACATTTCTAGGTGCATATATTTAAGTGTATGTCTAACTACGTGTTCATTTAGATTAACTCTATATATGTCAATTAAACTGTTTCTGAAGCCAAGTCATTGGGGTCAGGAGAGTGGGGGGGGGAGAAGAGGTGTGATAATCTTCGTAAAACCTGTATACCTGTGTTCCCGATTAGTGTTAACTATTTCTTATGTTTCGTTTCCACTCTGCGATGAAATCTTCGGCTCTAATATTCTGCAAGATTTTCTACCAGCCAAAAGGAGGCAGGGTGGAGTAATGGATAGCGGCTCGGAATCGGAGAGCCGAGTTCGAATTCCAGTCGAATCCGTTACATTCACTTACTTGAGAATACGCTCGGTAATGGCATGAATCCGTCTATTGAGTGGCAAGGAGAAGGGTAACTCTAATTTCATTACCTCCTACTATGTAATTCATAACCCCCTAACCTGCAATTGGCCAAACGTGGTTAGTACGGCTATAACCCTGAAGGCGTGGTCAATCAGGGAGGGGTTCCTCTAAGGAGTGAGAAAGATCTGGATCGGTTTCAATGAGTTTTCATCCCTGGGACCAGTTTTTTTTCCCAGCAGTCACATACGATGATCATTCCAGTCATTTTTCGGAGCCGAAAATACGAGAAATAAACCATCTCCAAGAATCAAACAGATGATAGTCGTTTTCTTCGGAAAGTTTCCCATTTATCTTAATCTCTCTTACATTTTCTCTCTCTCTCTCTCTCTCTCTCTCTCTCTCTCTCTCTCTCTCTATATATATATATATATATATATATATATATATATACACATATATATATATATATATATATATATATATATATATATATATATATATATATATATATATATACCCAAGTGTGGGATTGGTATATACGGAGTAATTTTCAATAACCAACAATTATTATTCTTTAAAGAGTTCTCAATACAGAGTAGAGCAGATATAATCATTTATTTAAATATTATAACATAAATATGTTATAAAATCACTACAAAAATAGCCATTTCGTTTCGACACATCCAGTGTCTTATCAAGTGATGATGTTGAATGTAGAATATAATAAATTCCAAATTCCTTAACGGCCTTCGCTAGGGGTAAACGCTGTAATATATATATATATATATATATATATATATATATATACATACACACAGGCATCTATATATACATACATATATATACACACACATATCTACAGACATATATACATACAAACATATATATACACACACACACATATATATATACACACACATATATATATACACACATATATATATACACACTTATATATATACACACACGCACATATATATACACACACAAACATATACACACACATACATATATTATTAATTAAAGAATATCAAACACTTGAAATCCCATAGTTAATCATTTTCATTTCATTTCTAAAGGATTTTTTTTGTAGGTCTTGAAGATTGAGAGCTGCTTTTTTAAAGCTCTCATAAAATAAAAATTATTACTTATGGTATTTTAAGTGTTTGATATTCTTTAATTAATAATAATTTTGCTCTGTCTTTTGACATAGAGCTTTTCCTGGATCTATATCCTCCTAGAAATTCCATACGGATTACCATATTGTATCATTACTATATATATATATATATATATATATATATATATATCAAAATTCGCTTGAGGATGAAATGGAACTAATGTCTTTAGTTTAATTACAAAATTAAATTCGAAGCTTTTAGCTTCCATTTTTGAAACATGGTTATTACTGTATAGAGAAAAAAAATTATAATACATATATATATATATATATCAAATATGTGGTGCAGTTCAATTTATATTACAATGAATCCTTCATACAAAAAGTAAATTAGTAAAGTTAATGATATAAAATGACGAAATCACTTCAAATCATTTTGGTAAAATTCAGGTAGCATCCGAGACGAAAAATATAATGCTACCTGAATTTTACTAAAAACAAAATAATTTCCATGCCTGAAGATGACTGAATGTACAGTCGAAAGTACTTGCGTATTTAAGAATGACTTAATACAGCTTATAAATTTAAAAAAAAATAATGATCATAACATTCATCGAGTGATTAGTAGGTTAATGTATCTTTAAAATTTAGTTAGCTTAGCGATTTCGCCATTTTATATCATTAACTTTACTAATTTACTTTTTGTATGAATGAATCATTGTAATGTATATGTGTGTGTGTGTGTGTGTGTGTGTGTGTGTGTGTGTGTGTGTGTGTGTTTTGCAGGTGTGCCGAGCTATCTCATTCTCTCTGTGTATATATTAATGCACGTATATTCCCTAAATTGCTTAGTCTGTCACAAGGTGACATGTAAGATTATGCTAATCTTTTGAATCAGGAGAGACAATCTTGAAAATCATCCTACGAGATCTTGATTCTTACTTGAGCTGTGTATGCATGTGGGGTAGACAGTAGGTGGGGGGTGGAGAGATCAGATGGACAATGAGTTCAGCTTAGCCTTGTACAAAATCAAGAAGCTGAGAAGAATTTTCTTTTGGGGACAGTGGGTCTGTTTTCCTTAAAAGCCAAGCCATTCGAAACATATATATCTGGGGCCGCCAGAAAATACACAAATCTTTCAGCCACTCATGTTGTCTATTGAATGCAATTTTACGTATGTAAGTCGAAACGCTAGAATTTCATCAATCATTTCAGATTTTCTGCCTTAGCTATTTAATGACCAAATATATCACGTGACTATTACACATAAATGATTCATTAAGATTTCCACGGTCATCAAAGGGAAATGACCTTTGGCCTTAAGAACTGCAATCTATTAAGCTTTGCTGAGACTGGCGCACGGTTACATACGATAAAGAAAAAAATGGAATGGATCGGGGGAGGGTCCTATTTACATTGAAATATACGTTCTTTTATGCACAGATATATTGCTGATATATAAATAGATATTACGGAATTTACAAGTATATGAATGCACTAATAATTGAAGACTACTTTGAGTGAGAATATCTTTTTTCTCTTGAAAACAAAATTTCAAATTCTGGCTTTTAATTGAGACGCAGAACGTGGGCTAAATATACAACTACATAAGTCATAAAATAGTTAGATAGATAGATAGATTTAAATATACAGAGACTGAGATAAATAGATAGATAGATAGATAGATAGATAGATACATTTAAATATACAGAGACTGAGATAGATAGACAGATAGATAGATAGATAGATAGATAGATAGATATTTGTGTGTGAGAGAGAGGGGGTGAGTAGATAGATAGATAGATAGATAGATAGATAGATAGATAGATAGATAGATAGATTTAAATATACAGAGACTGAGATAGATAGATAGATAGATAGATAGATAGATAGATAGATAGATAGATAGATAGATAGATATTTGTGTGTGAGAGAGAGGGGGTGAGTAGATAGATAGATAGATAGATAGATAGATAGATAGATAGATAGATAGATAGATAGATAGATTTAAATATACAGAGACTGAGATAGATAGATAGATAGATAGATAGATAGATAGATAGATAGATAGATTTAAATATACAAAGACTGAGATAGATAGATAGATAGATAGATAGATAGATAGATAGATAGATAGATAGATAGATAGATAGATAGATATTTGTGTGTGAGAGAGAGGGGGTGAGTAGATAGATAGATAGATAGATAGATAGATAGATAGATAGATAGATAGATAGATAGATAGATAGATAGATATTTGTGTGAGAGAGAGGGGGTGAGTAGATAGATAGATAGATAGATAGATAGATAGATAGATAGATAGATAGATAGATTTAAATATACAGAGACTGAGATAGATAGATAGATAGATAGATAGATAGATAGATAGATAGATAGATAGATAGATAGATAGATTAAAATCGCATGCCTTACACAATACAGCCTTGTTTTCTTTTTAATTTTATATAAGAGAAATTGTTGTTTATACATTTTTAGCTCAGAAAGATTTTAGATGAGTTCAGCGCGATCAACTCTTTATGGGCTACCATAGCAATAAACAATCCACTTAACATGCGATTATCCGATCCGACCAAGGGCGAGCCGTATTTGTTTCTGTCGTAAAGCTGGGTCAGGCAGATGTAATGAAGGGCAGATAACTCGCCTTTATGCTTTCCCCCGTCTGATAGATTAGCATTGTCACTCACTTCGGAAGCGAGACCAGCGTCCCATTTACTTTCCTGTCTCTTGCCTAAAAGCTGTCAAAGGCCATTATGAAAAATCACTAGCATCGTTCTCTATTTTAGAGTTTACACACTGGGGCAATTCCAAGATAAAAGGTCTGTCTTGTTCTGCCCTTCCAGAGCAAAGAGCCTTTCTCATTCAAGTCCAAAATTAAAAATACTGCCTTTTTATAAGACGCCCGCAGATTTTTAGAAAAGTTGCTTAATCGAAGACATGGACAAAAGACCCAACACAAAATACAAATAAAATTCATTATTTACATTATTCGGACTATTGACCTCATCTTTGTCGGCATATTTATTACAACGTTTCGTCCGTTGTACGATCCGGACTTCTTCAGGTGGTTGGAATATCGAACTGAACCTTTATATTTATTACAACGTTTCGGCCGTTGTACGATCCGGACTTCTTCAGGTGGTTGGAATATCGAACTGAACCTTTATATTTATTACAACGTTTCGGTTGTTGTACGATCCGGCCTTCTTCAGGTGGTTGGAATGTCGAACTGAACCTTTATATTTATTACAACCTTTCGGCCGTTGTACGCTCCGGCCTTCTTCAGGTGGTTGGAATGTCGAATTGAACGCTTAAGGTAAACGTTGTAATAAATATGGCGACAAAAGATGAGGACAGTAGTCTGAATAATGTACATTATACCTCATCTCAGAAATATAGACAAATAAAAGTCAGTTCAGTTAGCCAGTCAGTAATGTGCCATGCATAACAAACGAAGCAGATTCTTTCCCGCAGTAGGTTGCCATTTCTTTCTGCACTAGACCATCTGCCATCCAAGGCTATAGAAACCGGTCTGTCTTTCTGTTTATCCATATCTGGGAGATTTATTCGCAAGTTCTTTGTTTGATGAATGCCAAAGAATAATCGATGTAAATTAACACAAATAATCCAAGAGAAATTAAGACGGGTTTTATTAAAGTGTTTTATAGGACTGATAATACCCATTAGATAAAGCAATTACTTCAAGAAACACAATATTTAAAATAAAATAAAAACTTGCCAAGAGTTTCAAGATGTAATAAGGACAGAATGTGCATTAATCTTTATTTTGCAATTATAATTTGTTTGCTAAAGAGGTGATTTATATGTATTCCTCAGAAACCAAGCAATGAAAACGTGACACGGCACAGTTAATATTCAAATGGAATTCATTTATATCAGTTGTGTGAAAAAGTCACCATCACGTTCGTTTTTGATATCTAGTGTCTGAAGACATAGTAGAAAACCTGTTTTTTATTTTTAACTAAACAGAAATATAGAAACTTTTGCAAAAGCCTAATCGTTCTGGATAAGACGATAAACTACATCCGCCTCCTGGGTGTGAATATAAACTACATCCGCGTCCTGGATAAGACAATAAACTACATCCAACAGCAAGGCGTCTGATCAGGAGGTTTTGAGGACCGTGGAACTATCTCTTAATTGTTGGTGTTCTCAGGTCCACCCTGACTCGGGGTGGTAGCACCTGTTAGGGTGCCAATTATGGGCAAATAGTTACCCCCCCCCCAAAAAAAAGGGGTCAAAATTCTATGAAAGAATAAAAATAGGTTTTAATTCCGGCAATACATTTTTGCAAAAAAAAATGTTACCAGCAATAAATTTTTGAAAAAATATTACCAACAATAAAATACTGGGGTCAAAACACTATCAAAGTGTAAAAATAGGTTTTAATACCAGCAATATTTTTTTATTACCAGCAATACATTTGTGAAGAAAAAATATTACCAGAAATAAATTTTTGTAAATAATTATTACCAGCCATACATTATTACCAGCGATACATTTTTTAAGAAAAAATATTTCCAGTAATACATTTTCGAAGGAAAAAAATTATACCAGCAATACATATTTTTTTAAATATTACTAATAATATATTTTTGAAAAAAAATATATTACCAGCAATAAAAAATTTTGTCGGCATTAAATAACTAATTGAGGTTGGTATGTTGTAAAACAAACCAAACCAAATCAATCTAAACCAAAGAATACATATTCTATTCATACGAATCTATCCTAAAAATGTTGTCGGCATTAAATGACCCATTGAGGTTGATGTGCCGTAAAATAAAATAAACCAAACCAATCTAAACCAACGAATACATATTCTATTCATACGAATCTATCCTAAAAATTTTGTCGGCATTAAATAACTAATTGAGGTTGGTATGTTGTAAAACAAACCAAACCAAATCAATCTAAACCAAAGAATACATATTCTATTCATACGAATCTATCCTAAAAATGTTGTCGGCATTAAATGACCCATTGAGGTTGATGTACCGTAAAATAAAATAAACCAAACCAATCTAAACCAACGAATACATATTCTATTCATACGAATCTATCCTAAAAATGTTGTCGGCATTAAATAACCCATTGAGGTTGATATGTCGTAAAACAAAATAAACCAAACCAATCTAAACCAAAGAATACATATTCTATTCATACGAATCTATCCTAAAAATGTTGTCGGCATTAAATAACCCATTGAGGTTGATATGTCGTAAAACAAAATAAACCAAACCAATCTATACCAAAGAATACATATTCTATTCATACGAATCTATCCTAAAAATGTTGTCGGCATTAAATAACCCATTGAGGTTGATATGTCGTAAAACAAAATAAACCAAACCAATCTAAACCAAAGAATACATATTCTATTCATACGAATCTATCCTAAAAATGTTGTCGGCATTAAATAACCCATTGAGGTTGATATGCCGTAAAATGAAATAAACCAAACCTAATATTTAGCAAGACAGCACTTATCTTTTTAGAAATAGTATTGAAACATATTTTTTTTCCTAAGTATGACAGTATAAACAGGGAAGAATATAAAAGAGACTGGAGAAAGTCTGACCAAAATTTCAATATGTTTACCTTGGCCAATAACTTCAGCGCTGAAAATTTCTTTTGTAACTAAAGAGGAACAGAATGACTTTCACCAAAAAAGATTTTCTTTGACACAGATGCTGAAAATTAAGGATAGTTACTATTTACATTTAAGCCATTTGGTTTTTCCTATTTTATTAAAATCTATGAATAACTCGGCATTCCATTTTGAAGTTGCAATGAAAATAATGTAGAATTTCCATTGCAAATTATTTTATTAACGATGCCTACCTTTGCAAATCCCAAGTGAGAATTCTATAACTAATACAGACCTCCAAACCCAGAGATACACAGTTTTCCTGTCTGTATCTTCGATTGAAGAATTGAAGAATAAAAGATACAGCTATTTTAGGCTAGCTTTTAAAGTAACCTCTTGACGCCCATTAGAAGGGAGGCCAGTTGATTGAGACGCGAACATGACCCTTTGGCTGTACAACTGTGAAATCATTTTATATGTTAGCGTTTGTTTTTAGGACCTTAAATAAATGAAGATGCAATGAGTCACTTTACTTGATTCTGGAAATGAGAGACAATGTTGGGGGGGGAGGATGCATCCCACATCTTTTAGAGTCGAAGAGCTCTTGAAATATAGACCGACGACCTTCTAAAATGTGCGACTGATTCTGATGCAACGCATCCGAATTCACGAGATACGTTCACCACTCACACATGCCCTCTCCTCCTCCCCCTCCCCCTCTCTCTCTTCCCCCCTCTCTCTCTCTCTCTCTCTCTCTCTCTCTAGATAGATAGATAGATAGATAGATAGATAGATAGATAGATAGATAGATAGATAGATAGATAGATAGATAGATAGATATGGCCAGAATGGAATAGATAGATAGATAGATAGATAGATAGATAGATAGATAGATAGATAGATAGATAGATAGATCTAAATAGTCAGGGATAGATAGATAGATAGATAGATAGATAGATAGATAGATAGATAGATAGATAGATAGATAGATAGATAGATAGATATGCAAAGAGAAAAAAATGGATGGCAGAGAAATAAAAATATATAACTTAAACAAAATTTTATTTTAAATCACAAATAAGATTTGAACGTTCATTCTTTTTGTAATTAAAACCTGATTGGCACGAGTGATTGATTTCTCCAGACAAACCCATATTCCGATTGATTACTTAATTGATTGATTTCTTTGTTCCTGGTCCCTTCGTATTTCAGAAGGTAATTGAATAAAACTTCAATTTAAACAATGTTAAAATTAAAGTGCTTAAAAAAGGAATAAAATTATTCACCAATTGCAATTTTTATTTGCCGAATTTTTTCGTCACCTTAACTCATTTCTGACTTTAACCAATCAAATCAAGATATTTATTCGCGAAAAAGAAACAGGAGAGAAAAAAAACAGGTGAAAAGCGAATCGTTTTCTCGTCAATATTGCTAATAGCCGGATGTGTGTTGTCTGCTTGTAAATTGAATTATCGCCAGAATCCATTAGTAATGGTTGTCTTTCTTCCATCATTAACACGCCTGTTAACTTTCTGTTGGATCAAAATTTGGAAGAATAAAAAACGAATATACGAATGCTCGGGCAGTTTATTTGGAAACTACTTCTACCCTTTAACACTTTAGATGCAAAATGATCTTTCTTTTCCTCTAATGGACAAACCGATTTAATAAGTTGAACGTGACAATGGATTCTAGAATAGGAAGAGAAGTCGAAGAAGAGCAATAAATGATATCGTTTTAATATAGTGTAATTTTGGGGAGGTTTAAAAGTGTTAAAATGCAACATCGTAAGCCTTTCTTTTTGTAACTACTCCAGCGAATTAAAACGCAGGATTTATTTAAATGGCAACTTTGTAAACACCAATGAAATGCCAGTCCTGTTCGTAGTAAAATCATCATTTGTCAATTCAAAGATAAATTTATCGATATATATATATATATATATATATATATATATATATATATATATATATATATATTATAAATTAATTGATTTAAAATATGTTTTTTTCGCTACACAGTGATAACCATGATTCAAAAATGGAAGCTAAAATCTTCGAATTTAATTTTGTTATTAAATTTTGACGAGGAAATGGAACTAATGTCTTTAATTTAATAACAAAATTAAATTCGAAGGTTTTAGCTTCCATTTTTGAAACATGGTTATCAATGTGTAGCAAAAAAACACATTTTAAATCAATTAATTTATAATATTAATGCTCTGTAAATTTACATTGAGCACTATTGTGTAATAATTAAAATATCTATAAGAACACCGGATTTTATATCTTACTGTTCTTTCTTTTTATTTATATGTATGTATATATATATATATATATATATATATATATATATATATATATATATATATATATATATTGTTGCATTAAGCTACGAATCAATCGATGAATGTTACGATCCTTGTTTTTAATAACTTCAAGTTGTATAATGGTCTTTTTTTAATCTGCTAGTACTTTCAACTGTACACACAGTCATCCTCAGGCATGGAAATTATTTTGTTTTTAGTAAATCCAGGTAGGTTAATGCAATTTTAAAAAATTTTGTTTGCGAAGAAGTTTTTCGCCCTTTTATATCATTAACTTTACGAATCTACTTTTTGTATAAATGATTCATTGTAATATAAATAGAACTGCACCACATATTTCATTTAAAAGAACTGATCCGACGTGCAAATTTTCGGGATAACAGCTGAGACATTACTCTATTTATTGAACAATTTAGTTCATGCCACATTGACTGAAAAACTCCTGCAACAAAAAATTCCCAAATTACCATATTAGTAAAAAAAAAAAACGCACTCTCTTAAATTTTCAAAAAAATTCAACCTTTGCGTTGCGACTGCAAGCTCCAAAAGTTTTTAACCGTTAACAATAACACATTTCTAAAAAAAAACATATTTCGATTCGCATTTAATCATTCGTCTCCGCTACTACCTGGATTTAATAAAAACAAAATAATTTCCATGCCTGAGGATGGCTGAATGTTCAGTTGAAAGTACTAGCAGATTTTTAAAAAAGATATTATACAACTTGTAGTTATTAAAAACAAGGATCATAACATTCATCGAGTGATTCGTAGTTTAATGCAACTTTATAAAAAAAGTTTGATTGCGAAGAAGTTTTTCGGCATTTTATATCATTAACTTTATTAACCTACATTTTTGTATGAATCATTCATGTAATATAAATTGAACTGCACCACATATTTGACATATATATATATATATATATACACATATATATATATATATATATATATATAATGATCAAGAAAAAAAGATTCATGTCGGTTATAATTTTAAATCGGTGTGTCATGACCTATCACTTCACGTAGGAAAGTTTTGATTGGTGGATCTAATTATAAACAAATCGAAATTTGCTGCTATCTTCTCCTATTCTTTCTTACCTTTACTCTTCATTCATTCTTTTTTCTAGAAAAGAGATTGTATCGTGTGCCTTTCTTTCTTACCCTTCATTTCTTTTTTTCGCGTGAAAAGAGGTTGTATGTGGTTTTAAATCTCAATAAATTGTCTACAAACCAGTCATTTACTAACACCTGATGAAATGTTTTAGTACACATCGAAATATGATTGCATTTGCGTAGAGTTATTCTACATGTTAATGTAATATCCTAATGTGTGTGTGTGTGTGTGTACATATATATATATATATATATATATATATATATATATATATATATATATTAGGAAATATAGTTTTAAAGTACGCTATATTTATGGGATAAAGTGCACAATGTCAGATATAGAACGTATGTAAATATAAATATAAAAGTGAACATGTAAGTCAACACTCAGATCAGGCAGGCTGTTTCATGTCGGCCTGACGATTGCGTCAAGCATGAAACAACCTGTCACCTCTGAGTGTTGCCTTCAATGTTGACTTTCTTTTATATATATATATATATATATATATAGAGAGAGAGAGAGAGATACAATCATGAAGAAAACAATATATGTATATATATATATATATATATATATATAATCAAGAAGAAAACAATTAATATATATATATATATATATATATATATATATATATAAAGAAGAAAAGAATATATGTATATATATATCTATATATAATCAAGAAGAGAGACAATTGAGATCTGAATGAAAATAATAGAAAATAGAGATCCGACTAAAAATGATAGAAAATGGAGATCCGACTGAAAATGATAGAAAATAGAGATCTGAATGAAAATGACAGAAAATAGAGATCTGAATGAAAATGATAGAAAATAGAGATCCAAATGAAAATGATAGAAGAGATCCGACTGAAAATGACAGAAAATAGAGATCTGAATGAAAATGACAGAAAATAGAGATCTGAATGAAAATAATAGAAAATAGAGATCCGACTCAAAATGATAGAAAATAGACATCTGAATGAAAATGTCAGAAAATAGAGATCTGAATGAAAATGACAGAAAATAGAGATCCGAATGAAAATGATAGAAAATAGAGATCTGAATGAAAATGCCAGAAGAGATCCGAATGAAAATGATAGAAAATAGTGATCTGAATGAAAATGTCAGAAAATAGAGATCTGAATGAAAATGTCAGAAAATAGAGATCTGAATGAAAATGTCAGAAAATAGAGATCTGAATGAAAATGAGAGAAAATAGAGATCCGATTGAAAATGACAGAAAATAGAGATCCGAATGAAAATGATAGAAAATAGAGATCCGGATGAAAATGACAGAAAATAGAAATCCGAATGAAAATGATAGAAAATAGAGATCTGAATGAAAATGATAGAAAATAGAGATCTGAATGAAAATGCCAGAAGAGATCCGAATGAAAATGATAGAAAATAGTGATCTGAATGAAAATGATAGAAAATAGAAATCCGAATGAAAATGATAGAAAATAGAGATCTGAATGAAAATGATAGAAAATAGAGATCCGAATGAAAATGACAGAAAATAGAGATCAGAATGAAAATGATAGAAAATAGAGATCTGAATGAAAATGCTAGAAAATAGAAATCCGAATGAAAATGACAGAAAATAGAGATCCGAATGAAAATGATAGAAAATAGAGATCCGAATGAAAATGACAGAAAATAGAGATCTGAATGAAAATGATAGAAAGTAGAGATCCGAATGAAAATGACAGAAAATAGAGATCTGAATGAAAATGATAGAAAATAGAGATCCGAATGAAAATGACAGAAAATAGAGATCTGAATGAAAATGATAGAAAATAGACGTCCGAATGAAAATGACAGAAAATAGGGATCCGAATGAAAATGACAGAAAATAGGGATCCGAATGAAAATGATAGAAAATAGAGATCCGAATGAAAATGACAGAAAATAGACATCCGAATGAAAATGATAGAAAATAGAGATCCGAATGAAAATGACAGAAAATAGAGATCCGAATGAAAATGATAGAAAATAGAGATCCGAATGAAAATGACAGAAAATAGAGATCCGAATGAAAATGATAGAAAATAGAGAACCGAATGAAAATGACAGAAAATAGAGATCCGAATGAAAATGATAGAAAATAGAGATCCGAATGAAAATGACAGAAAATAGAGATCCGAATGAAAATGATAGAAAATAGAGATCCGAATGAAAATGATAGAAAATAGAAATCCGAATGAAAATGACAGAAAATAGAGATCCGAATGAAAATGATAGAAAATAGAGATCCGAATGAAAATGACAGAAAATAGAGATCCGAATGAAAATGATAGAAAGTAGAGATCCGAATGAAAATGACAGAAAATAGAGATCTGAATGAAAATGATAGAAAATAGACGTCCGAATGAAAATGACAGAAAATAGAGATCTGAATGAAAATGATAGAAAATAGAATTCCGAATGGAAATGATAGAAAATAGAGATCTGAATGAAAATGATAGAAAATAGACGTCCGAATGAAAATGACAGAAAATAGAGATCTGAATGAAAATGATAGAAAATAGACGTCCGAATGAAAATGAAAGAAAATAGAGATCTGAATGAAAATGATAGAAAATAGAGATCCGAATGAAAATGACAGAAAATAGAGATCTGAATGAAAATGATAGAAAATAGAGATCCGAATGAAAATGACAGAAAATAGAGATCTGAATGAAAATGATAGAAAATAGAGATCCGAATGAAAATGACAGAAAATAGAGATCTGAATGAAAATGATAGAAAATAGAGATCCGAATGAAAATGACAGAAAATAGAGATCCGAATAGAGTTTGAATATAGAAATGAGAGATTACAAAAATAGAGTTCTGAATATGTGCCATTCATAACTTGCGTTTGTTTGCACTTTGCGCTCGAATCTCCCCGTGTCTGTGACCGATGTAGGAAATGGTGAGAAGAATCAATTGAAACAAGAAGAAATTTCCTACCACCCTCTCTTTTCCCTCTCCTTCTCCTCGCTCCCTCCCTCCCCTCTCTTTCTCACTCTCTCTCTCTCTCTCTCTCTCTCTCTCTCTCTCTCTCTCTCTCTCTCTGGTACATTTGTCACAAAATTGGCTTTGTCATCTGTATGTGTCAGGAAATCAGAATTCCATAAGGTTTTGGGGTTGAAATCAGATGAAGTGATGGAATCTCAGCTTGGGTGCATTTTTTTTCCAGTCTAAAGAACCCAAGGTTTGCCATTTAACATTTGTGTGCACAGATGGAAACAGACGTTAGCACTTAGAAGATTACTTTATATAAGGAATCTCTGGAAGTGACAAACTATCCTTAGTACATTTCATTACACTTACCTAAGAAATTGGAAACAATTTAAAAAAATAAAGAATTAATTTCGTATTTTCTTGTTTGGAAAACACATCCACATTCTCCTTTTCGTCAGATCAACGACAGTCATACATATATATATATATATATATATATATATATATATATATATATATGAAGAAATATAGTCTTAAAGTATGCTATATTTATGGGATAAAGTGCTAGAGCATGTGTAAATATAAACGTGAACATAGAAGTCAACACTTAGAGGCGACAGTCTGTTTCATGCTAGTGCAATCGTCAGGCAACTATATATATATACCAACGGCTTCCCATACTTAACACTTCTCGTTTTTACTCTCGCGTGGTCATGTACGACGTCACGAGCGGCGATGCGATTTTCGCTTCCGCGTGTCGTATACACGAATTTGTCCTTGCTTGAAAAATTTTCATGCAACAAAAACAGACTATCATTATTGTTTTGTCCGTGTATTGTTTAATATATTAAAATGTAATTTTCATCTTTGATAATGGCTTATTTAAGCCGAAAGCATAGACAGGATTAAAAGCATGTATCAATATGGTGATTTTCTTTCATCTTTCAATGATAATGTTATTAAGCTTATCAGACAATATGAAAGGAATTTACTTAAAAGAAATAGACAAAACTTGTCTATATTATTTAATGAAACATGCATCAATATATATAAAAAGTTGCAAATTTATTATCACTATTTTATCTTTCAGCAATAATTGACCATGCATGAATTTCTTGAATATTCATGACCTTGAATAAAGCTACTGCTTCCTGGTTACCACGCTTACAACTTTGTGTTGAACATTCAGACAAAGATTCCGAACAACAGTATATATATATATATATATATATATATACACATATATATATATATATATATATATATATATATATATATATATACATATATATATATATATATATATATATATATATATATATATATATATATGATGGCCTCTCCCGTCGAGTTACACGTATGTGGTTACGACCACGAACGAATTATCTGCTTGTCTATGACGGGCATGACTTTTGAGACCGGCTCAAGAATTGCACAAAAGACCACAAACAGCACAGGAGAGGGTATTGTATCCAAGTGCAGCAGGAACACTGTTAGATGTCTTATTTTGCTTTCTCGTTTCATGTAACCGATTAATGCTAACTTCTCAGTTCAGCTGTACCAATACGACCACAGCTGTTTTTCTTTCTGGTGCTGAGTTGTTGTCCTGGAAAGTTCGTACATTCCAAGTGCCAAGATGAAGTTGATGTTGTTTCGTAGAGTTTTTCGCAGTAGCCGGATATATATATATATATATATATATATATATATATATATATATATATATATATATGATATTGTCGACATGGAAAAACAAACTCTTAGTATAAACGAAGTTAACATTAGCCAGAAAGAGTCTTACGCAAAAGCGTCTCTATTTTTAAATTTTGGATTTAATGTAACTATGACAACAAAAACATTTCGCTTTCAACTTTACATTGATAAAGTCGGAAGACGAAACGTGTCCTATTGTCATTCGTATAGCATATATATATATATATATTGTCATCCACAGACAGACTGTTTCGCTGTATCACAGCTCATCAGTGTGGCTAGACGTCCGTTTGCCTCTAGCTAGGATCGAAACCCGACTGAATTAGTGTCAATCGGGGATTCTACCACTAAGCCGTTGACGCACGGCAGGGATGAAGGTGAATTTAAGCGTATTTATTTTTAGATAAACACGCAGTGACTGAGAGAACTCGATTCGATTTACCGAAGAGTCTTGCATTATTAGCCGTAATAGTCACTGTTTACAAACCCACACTTCCTCTCCAGAGAGCTCAACCGAAATTGATTTTTCAGGAGCCTATATTTAGGCAGCAATCCTTCTTTCATGCCCATTTCACTGAATACGACAGACAAAGTGCTTTTATTTAGTTTTTTATACAATTTCTCATGCTATCTAATAATTTTTTTCTTTTCGGATGATAAATTATATAAAAACTGTCCGAATGTTCTTTTTATCCGAAATAAATGTACAGCCGAAAGCGCTCGGATAAAAAGAACATTCGGACAGTTTTTATATAATTTATCATCCGAAAAGAAAAAATTATTAGATCGCATGAGAAATTGTATAAAAAACTAAATAAAAGCACTTTGTCTGTCGTATTCAATGAAATGTGCATACATACACACACACATATATATATATATAATTAAGTAATTCATTGAGTCTGAAAGAAACCTCAACAGAATGCAGGAAGCACTGGACGGCCGTTTCGTCCTATATTTGGGACTCATCAGCAGAGCGCATCCACTACCGAGAATTGAAACACGGACAGTTAGGTTATCAAGCAAACGTCATACCAACTGTTCCAACGGGCCTCGGTGACGAAGAGGTAGCAAATCAGACTCAATCTAGCGCCGCTCGCTCACATATTCTGTGGTGGAACTCAACTGAAATTCCCTGTAAACATAAGACTGTGCCCCCAGGAACCACGACTACTATCACCAAGCCGCTCAAACTGAAGCATTGGAAGTCGGATCAAGCAATGATATACACATGATAGAAATTGTATACATTGAGTCAGGGTGAGAGATACGGAGACAGTACACAGGGTGTTCACAGAGAGTTATACGAGAGTCCAGCGAGAGAGATAATTACGGCTTCACTTACAGAGACTTGTACATATACTTTCTACTAACCCGCATTCCTGGACTACTAATCTTCACTTCAAGTCTGTATACTTACGTTTAATACATTTATTTTTCTATCTCAATTACTGGCGTTTGTTTATTTATTTGTGCAGGATTCCATTCCAGGAATCCACAACAGTAACAAAAATCTTGGATAATCCCAAGGAGGATGAAATCCTGAGAGCTCAATGTTAATTCAGAGCGAATAATTTAATTTAAAGAAAAATAGACTACTTTAAGGCTCGATTAGTTATAATTTATTTCACCAGAGAATTTTATATATATTTATGTGTATGTGTGCACATGTGTGTGTGTGTGTGTGCTTATGTCCTTTTCTGTATGCTGACTTGCGTTTTATGTTCCTTTTTCCCTATTATTCTATCTAAGCCTTTTAAAGTTTTAATATACATAATAATGACATATACTGTATATTGATCCTAATTATTGATCCTGTTTTACAGAAAATAGGAATTCTTACGTTTAATGGTTTAGTTTATTCGAAAAGGAGAAACTATATCACATTTTCTGATATTCTGAATTTCATAGAAACTGGTTTCAGCAGGATGTGAATCGATGATTGATTTGAACGCGTGTGATAAGCTTGTATTAATATTTGTCCTATGATTGCTTCTAATCATTAACTATCAAATGATGCTCTGAATGTTTATGGAACTGTTCCTAGAATTTAAAAATTTGTTCACTGGCAGATACTGCAAAAGAGTAACAGACACAAAGAGAAAGGAACGTTAACTAGGAAAAGAATAGAGGAAATTTAGAATAAAGCAGACTTCAAAAAAGAAAATGAATGCATTACATAGATATTCGAATAATAAATCCAAATAGAAATAAAATGGAATTTGTGATTACACCAGACTTTAAAGTGTGAATAAAAATGTAATTCATAGTGTCTTCCATTCAAATATTGTTTTGTTTATGGTGAAACACAAATTGCCTTGTATGAAAAGAAATGCCCTCAAAATATCCGAGGAGGCGCCAAAATCTATAAAGATTTTTCCATAGTTAAGATTTTGTTATGGGACCTTACCTATAACGACAGAGTGAACTCTTCCTGACACTATGAATACTGCGCCTCTCAAGAGAACGAGACGGAATCGAGTCGAGCCAATAGTAGTTCACTCCAAACCAGACTGACAGTCATACTAACACCTTCAACATCTTGTATTATTATTCTTTGTAATATATCTTCGTTATTTCTACTCTTGTGTTCGTGTTGTTCTTCCTTGGTCTTAACCTTGGACCATAACAGATTTCATGGAATAAACTCTGTTTACGTGAAAACTGAGATTCGGAATTAATGGATCTAAATGAAAGGAAACTTAAACGTAGATTAAAAAGACAAAAATCCTTTATGTTCCCAATGCTTGTGAATTTGTTATCAAAGATTGATGAAGGGAAGTGATGAAGTTAAAGAGAAACCAAATCCGCTATTTGCTATTCAAAATCCTCTTGCATCTAACGATTTCTCAAAACTAAGGATCTATAGGTTTGATTTGGTTGGTTTAGTTGGTTTTGTTTTACGGCATATCAACACCTCAATGGGTTATTGTTATGGGTCCTTACCTATAACTACAGAATGAACTCTTCCTAACGCTATGTATATTACGCCTCTCAAGAGAGAGGGACGAATCGAGTCGAGCCGATAGTATTCACTCCAAATCAGACTGACAGTCATACTAACACCTTTCACATCTTGTATTATTATTCCGTGTAATATATCTTCGATATTTCTACTCTTGTGTTCGTGTTGTTCTTCCTTAGTCCTAACCTGGACCATAACAGTTATTTAATGCCGACAACCTTTTTATTGCTAGTGATATTTTTTTTTCCAAAATGTATTGCTGGTAATATTTTTTCCTTCAAAGATGTATTGCTGGAAATTTTTTTTTTCAAAAATGTATTACCGGTAATATTTTTTCCTTCAAAATTCATTGCTGGTAATATTATTTTTTTATTCAAAAATTCATTGCTGGTAATAATTTTACCAAAATTTATTGCTGGTCTTAAAACCTATTTTTACACTTTCTTAGTGTTTTGACCTCAGTTTTGGGGTCAACTATTTGCCGATACCTGGGATCGTAACAGGTGCTACCTCCCCGGGTCAGGGTGGAGTTGGCATCAACCATCAATTAAGAGGTGGTTCCACGCTCCTCCAAACTTCCTGATCAGAGGTCTTGCTGTTGTTGTTTACCGTTGTACCCAGGACGGAAGCTTCTATAGATAATCTTTTTCACAAACATATATATATATATAATTATCCAAACACACACACACACACACACACACACACACATACACACACACAATCTATGTAGTTGTCTACTATTTTTGTGTCAGAGATTTCAGTTCCCAGACTTCATGAATTTAAGCGTTCTACTAGGCTGGCATCTCGTTCACACCCTTTCACTGTCGAAACTGTTAAATGTAGCCGTCTCTTCTACTTCAATAGCTTCATGTCTCACACCTCTTGCCTGTGGAACTCCCTCCCCTTTTCCTGTTTCCCTGATAGCTATAATCTACAACTATTCAAATGTAATGTCAATCGACGTCTCCAGATGTCCTGATCTATCCCCTATCCTTTTCTTCATCTTTTCTTCTATCACTCCTCTTCGCTCTCGCTCCAACTCTCTGTAACCCCTTGCGTGCTAGTGGCTTCCCGCCTTGCTTGGGGTGAAACGCTTAAAAAGAAAAATATTCTCAATCTTAAAAAAAATACCTGGAAAATCCTTGAGAATTTCCTTATCGGCTTAAAAATGTTTGACAGAATTTCTCTACGTGTCAAAGTTGTTGCGAATAATTTCCATCACTGGGTTTGATACTAATCCTTTGTAAGAGTCTATGAGTCCCTACCGTAAACGAAAAGATTAATATTTGCCGCTGCTATCGTCTCATGCAACTGAATTTCTTTGACGACCTCCTCGATGTCAGCCTTGTTCATGACAACACGGAAACTTCATTAAAAGAGATTAAATACGCGACCATGACGTTAGTACTAAGTAACGTAATTTTGCCTAAGACGAGGTTCATCCTCAACTGACGCAGGAAATCTTCCCGACAAAGGCGGAAGCCGACAACCTTGACAAATGTATCTAGGCAACATATAAGACTTTGATCTAACCTCGTTCACTTCTACGGCAACTCCAATGATCGCATACAAAAGTTAAATCCAGATACGAAAGGGCGACTTGAATTTGGATGTAGACAAAACAGTCGCCAAGAAATAATAATCAATCCTATTTAAGCCTTTAAACTCATCTGAAGTGATCACAGTGGCTGTCGACTCTCTGTGTTTAAGCGCACCAAATACAGGTTATCCTGATTTATCTCACCCTTCACAGTTTTCTCCGTTGTGCTTATACTAACCAGTACAATCTGCAAATAAAAATCTTTAGCTCTTTTTTTAATATAGTTAAGGACCGAATATTATTACTTCCGTCCGGGCCATGTCTGCTCTCGCATAGTAACTTCACAACAAACTGCTCTACTTCCTCTTCCTGTTGAAGACCGGTGTCAGCAAGGGCATAAACATATACAATAGCCTCTAGAATTTTCGTCAGGGAGGCTATCGATTTGACGCGTCTTTTTCAACTTTTGTAAGATGTCACATTCTGTTATAGGACCCTCGAATGTAACCGTTTCGGTTCACTGAAGGCGAGGAAAGTCAGTTAAATTGGAATTGAACTGCAACGGACTCAGACTGGACACCTTAGTAAAAAAAAAACAAAAAAACTTTTAATAGTAATACCGAAATTCCTCACAGATACCTTCGTTTATTATCAAACGTCGTTCATCTGGCGATGTGCCATTGGCAATATATCGATCAGTCGCATTCCGGAATTCTAACCTCCATTCTATAATCATTTTCTTTGCTTCGGCAGAAATCCTTTTAATCTCGCTCTAACTAGCAGACTGTGATTCTTCCTGTTATACAAGGAAATCATCTCTGCCTTCGCCGTAACTACTTCGCCTACATCGACCGATTTAACAGCCATGTCTGCTCTAACACCGTACGCCTTTTGAGTCGTTAATCTCTCTAGCTTACGTCGGCTTCTATAGCTGGCAGCAGAAGACCAAATTCTGCTTTTCAAATTGTCATACCACTTATTCCAAACCACAGCCCCGGTCAATTCCATCTTAAAGTTTAGCATTAGTTGGTACCGGATATCCTTCTCATCTACTTCTTAAATTACCAGTAACCATCCATCCTCGTCTTAGGCTTGTTCAAATTTATCCGAATATGATGCAAAACATTTAGACAATCTGATAAAATTGGTCGATATATTTTAAACGCTAAACCGGGCTCGTAACGTTTTATTTGTCTATGTCTATTGTACCGACTTCAAATGTTCATTACGAAATAAAACCATATCAGCTGATATTCTCATAGTATATTTATCATATAAATATACACCCTTGTGCAAATTAATTATACAGGAAGATGTGGAGGGCCATGATCACCTACACCTTTGTGCAAATTAACTTAAACAAAACGAATAATTCCGTTACTATTCAGTTTTTTCTTTTTCATATTTTTCCAATGAAATATGAACCAATGCACGTATTAGTACTTCGTATGTCCATTCCACGAAATCGTTCCTTGCGGATTGATCACAGATTCTCGATTGGATTTAAATCAGGAGAGTTACCGGGCCGGTCGATACTACTTTGATTTGATCACTGGTAAGGCATGCCAGTGTGTTTGTACTGGGTTACAATTTTCGTATGCTTCCATAGAGTAACATCCATCACAGGTAGGACAACTAATCGACAGTCGAGCCAATAGTGTCTGATGCAATCACGGATAACGCAATATTTATCAAGGCCAAACAAATTTCATCATACACCCCGAAGATAGATTCATATTACTGTACACCACTGCAAATGACCTAATCCGAGGAAAAAAATAGAAATCAGTTACACCCTGTCACTCCAGTGGGTCTAAAACTGACCGTATGGCGAAAGAAAGGAAAATAAAGCGGTTGTTTCAATTAATTTGCACAAAGGTGTATGAAGAAAATTTAATTAATATCAGTTGTGTAATACTAACATTGATTTCTAAAAATCTAATAAAGCCTGAGTAAATTTATCGCTATTCTTTCTTTATGTTGCCTGCGTAGATTTTAAGCAATTTTGTTGAGTTTTCTGAATCAGTAATTTTCAAACATTTGGAAGGACGTTAGGCTAAAATCAATCAAACCTTGAACCCAAAGAAATAATTTAAAAAAATGTCAACAACTTTCGTCTTTATTAAATATATTTTACTTAAAATTATCAACAGTTTTAACAATGTTCACGACGCTTTTTCTCCGGTTTCTGTCGTATTTTTTTAATATTAAATTCCATTCAAAAGTCCTTTGCTTATCAAAGGCAAGAGAACCACCAAAATATTAGGACAAAGACGATCAAGATAGGAATGCAAGTCTAAAAGAATCGTTGTAGAATAATAGCACATTTTCTCGAAACTTCAGACGCAGACTGAACATATTTTTATGACAATCTGGAACCCAAAGCAACGTCAGCAGAATGGCACTGAGATAATGAAAATGTAATTTTCTTTGGCTTGATTGATCGCAAAGACATTTCTGTTGATTTCTGAGGCTGTTTCATAAATGCGCTTGTCATAGCAAAATGTGATTGACTTTAAGAAAAGCCCCACCGACATGTTGGCCAACTGGCAAAAAAAGATTCTTGGTTTCGATTTTTATATAGACTTCTTACTGTGACAGAGAGAGAGAGAGAGAGAGAGAGAGAGAGAGTCTGGGAAACACGCACACACACACACACACACACACACATACACACACGTATATATGTTTTTAGTGAAATTGGAGTAGATTTGAATAGCGAAATTAAATCAGAGCATTTTGTTTACTGATTAGGAAATCTGATCTAGGGCAGAAGTTGTACCCATTGGATCTGGGTCATCAGAAAACAATGAAAATGGTCGAAATAATTTTTATCTATTAAAAATTGAAATATAGCTGAGTAAGATAATAGGAACTTTGGAATTCACATGATTTTGGTTGAAGCAGCCAGAACCCCGTGATAATCGCGTGCGAAGTAGTAGGGCCGAGGGTCAGTTATAACCAGCCGGGTTTATCTATATAAACGCGTAGTTATGTTGAAAAAGGCAGACTGGAGAATATTCTTGAAGAGAGAATTGGCCCGGGCAAGCGTTGGGAGGAGGAACGCCACTATAACTTTAGGCCCCGCACAGAAATCTTTATCCCTCAATCGCAAGAGTCATATATCATTCTGAGATGATTTAACAACAAATTAATCACCTACACTCTCTCTCTGTCTAGAATCCAGTGTATGAGTTTTTACGTTAAATACTTTTCTTTTCTGTAACCCGTTTCTTTTCTCTACTATTCTTTTCTCCTATATAAAAGACATTAAAAATTCAACCATTGAATAGATGTTTGTCCGGCTTTCTGCAGATATTAATTTTTTTTTTGCTGCATTCTAAATTTCTTAGCACAGACTCTCCAGTCGTGTCTACATCTTCAGTCGACCGTGAATGGACGGACATCACTTCTGCTTTCTGGATCAAACAAATCATAACGTGGGCAGGAAGCAGGATTAAACCAGCGGACCGGTCGAATAATCTACGGATGCTCAGGTTAGGACTGAGTAGACACCTCAACTCAGAGAGTAAGACGCCGGAGGTTGAGGGACTGTGGCGAATGTACTAGATTACTTTGAATTTGAGGACTTACAAAATCATAGTTTGTAAATGTTATATAGGAATACAGATCGCCGGTGACCAAACACAGGCGATCCCATTTTGAATAAGTAGATCACGTGATGGTAAAGGAAATGTATATATGGGAATTAGTGTGGTGTCTAAGTGATCACTTTAGCGATTACTTCGGAAGTGTGTTTGTCAAACTCTCTGCCTCTGTGTAAAGAGCAACCCAGACGAGGCTATGCCAAAGGGCAGAGTCTCGTCTGGGGTGCTAGACAGCTACTCGACCCCGTTTTTACGGGATCTATGGGGATGTTTTTGCCCAAGTCTACGGGCTCTGATACCCCAAAATAAACTCGGCCTTGTGCCACATCTGACCGCGTGGGGTGGTTAGTGAATATCATCACTATCCGGATTACTTCGGTAGGGTGCTTGTCACACTCTCTGCCTCAGGGCAGAGGGTATCTCCAGACGAGGCTATGTCGGGCAGAATCTCGTCTCACGAGAAGACTACTCGACCCCGTTTTTTTACGACGTCTACAGGGAAATTTTGGCCGAGCCTACGGGCGGGGTACCCCACTGTAAGCTTGGTCTTGTGCAGCATCAGACCGCGTGGGGCGGTTAGTTAATATCTCACAATACGAATTACTTTAAAAGTGTGCTGATCAAAGATCCCCAGGGGAGGCTATGTCGAAGGGCAGCGTCTCGTCTAGCAAAACAGCAATTCGACCCCGTTTTTACAGTGTCTACTGGGAATTTTTGGTCGAGAATTTTTGGCTCGAATACCCCACAATAAACTCGGCCTTTACCAGCAATAAAAATCTTGTCGGTATTAAATAACACATCGTGGTTGATGTGCCGTAAAATAGAATAAAACAAAACAAAACAAACTATATCCCCATGGAACAACTTTCTGCTCGGGATGTTAGCACATTTGTTTCTGATGTCAGTAATGTTTATGATCAGATTAAAGTCAGAATTACGAATGTTAAATTTCCAGCTGGCTTCTTCCTTTACGGATAAACGGTGCTGTATGATGTTCCTGTTAACAAATCTGCCGCACACATGTTGTGCAAATACTTGTCTTTATACCCGTGGGGGGGGGATGGATTCATACGAAACGAAATGCACCAAAAAACATTGGAACGAAATGACGCCTGTCACGTAAACATTGAGAATAGATGTCCTTTTATATTGGATTATCACTCAGCTATACAGATAAGCGCACAAATTAATTCACGATAAGATTATGTAGCGTCAATCATTTGAGTGTGACAGTCTGGGGACTTGGAAAAGTGGTACTTACATTTTGGCCATGCCCTGAACTCGAATCCAGACCAGAGTCGGTATTTACCCGAGCTCTCCACAGAGCGGGATGTGGCACAAGGACAATTTAATGTAGGTTTTTCCGAGCCCGTAGGACTGAGCAAAAATTTCTGTAGTTTGTCTACCTCCCCAGATGAGACTCCGCCTTTCGGCATAGCCTCGTTTGGGTTCCTTTCTGCCTGAAGTTAGAGAGTTCGATAAGCTGAGAGAGACAGCGGACTTCCTGACTCGTTCGAGCTTTAAGGCCAAAGTCAATAAATAAAAAAGATAAACGAAATTTTATAAGCTATGAATATCATCATAGTTTGATTGATAAATTTTATTTTTACGGTTTATCAACCTTTTTTGCAGGTAATTTATAGGGAGAAAATTTTTTGAAGATATTAATGATTTACAGATACAATTTCTATTAATTAACCCATAACTAAGGGAGAAGAGGTAGGTTCATGTCTTTTCCAAGAGTATTTGCTCAGAAGTGAATATAATGAACCCGACTGGAATTGGAACTCGGCTTTTCGATTTCCAAATTCGAGGCGTTATACCACCCACACACCCAAGCTTACAGTATCTGGTATTTCCAAGCTGTTACCCAGCTATGTACTGACCAGGACCAACGTTGCTTAACTTTCGTGATCGTACGAGAACCGGTGTTTTAACATGATATCGCCTAAGGCTAATAATAGTGGGAAGAAATGTGTACGGTGTAAATTTTTCCCGTATATAAAATCTACTAATAGTGAAATTTAGCTTCTTAAATCCTAGTTTTGCTAGCGTTTCCAAAAATGAATTACTGGCACCAAAGGTGAACTCATTAC
>OZ038489.1:16925505-16993005 GCA_964036315.1 Acanthosepion esculentum | reverse complement strand
CGTCATATTCTTCTTCTTCTTCTCTTTCTTCTTCTTCTTCTTCTTCTTCTTCGTCACATTCTTCTTCTTCTTCTTCTTCTTCTCTTTCTTCTTCTCTTTCTTCTTCGTTATATTCTTCTTATTCTTCTCTTTCTTCTTCTTCTCTTTCTCTTTCTTTTCTTTCTTTTTCTTTTTCGTCATATTCTCCTTATGCTTCTCTTTCTTCTTCTTCTCTTTCTTCTTCTTCATATTCTCCTTATTATTCTCTTTCTTCTTATTCTTCGTCATATTCTTCTTATTCTTCTCTTTCTCCTTCTCCTTCTCTTTCTTTTTCTTCTCTTTCTTCTTCCTCTCTTTCTTCTTTTTTTCTCTTTCTTCTTCTTCTTCGTCATATTCTCCTCATTCTTCTCTTTCTTCTACTTCTCTTTCTTCTTCTTCTTCTTCTTCTTCTTCTTTTTCGTCATATTCTTCTCTTTCTTGTTTTCTTTCTTCTCTTTCTACTTCTTCTTCTTCTCTTTCTTCTTCTCTGTCATATTCTTCTTATTCTTTTCTTTCTTCTTCTCTTTCTTTTTCTTCTTCTCTTTTTTATTCTTCTTCATCATATTCTTCTCCTTCTCATTCTTCTCTTTCTTCTTCTTCTCTTTCTTCTTTCTTCTTCTTTCTTCTTCCTCTTTCTTCTTCTTCTTCATAATCTCCCTATTCTTCTCTTTCTTCTTCTTCTTCGTCATATTCTTCTTATTCTTCTCTTTCTCCTTCTCTTTCCTTTTCTTCTCTTCCTTCTTCCTCTCTTTCTTCTTTTTCTCTTTCTTCTTCTTCGTCATATTCTCCTCATTCTCCTCTTTCTTCTTCTTCTTCTTCTTCTTCTCCTTCTTCTCTTTCTTCTTCTTTTTCGTCATATTCTTCTCTTTCTTCTTTTCTTTCTTCTCTTTCTTCTTCTTCTTCTTCTTCTTCTTCTTCTTCTTCTTCTCCTTCTTCTTCTTTCTTCTTCCTCTGTGTTCTTCCTCTTTATTTACAAAGTTTAATACAACTACATAATAATAATTATTATCCCTTTTTATTTCTTTTCGCTTTGTTTTCCCCACACTGCTTATTCATTTTTTTTTTTTTACTTCACCCTCTCTCTATAATTCCGGAATTTTTCGTTCTCATTTGACCCTCATTTCTTTAACCCATGTGCATAGATTTATATGCAAATTGACACCCTTAATCAATTCCTGTCACGTAAAAGGAATCCAAAATAAGATCAGTGGTCAGCAATAAATACAATGGCTGTTCGTGCGAGACGAGTCGTTCACTGCGTCGTTGTCCTCCCAGGCAAGAGGGAAACTGTTTTTAGGATATTGGGTTATTACAGCCGAAATGGTAAATATAAATGAAGTTGAGCCGTTCATTGGTTACTGGTGGGCCGACATACTTGTCGAATGTCGGAGATCACCTCACTGCGATTCGCCTTCATAAAAAAAAACAAAAAAAAAACATGACGATCTCTCGCCTAAGAATTTATGAATAAACGATACGATTAACATTCACTTTTCTTTCAACCGATTGCTTTTCTCGCTGTCTCAAAGCAATTTTCCTTCTAATGGATTTACACGGTGCTTTTACATGGCTGTTGTGCTCGGGGGTCACGACGTTTTTACGTTTACGAATCAGCCTGATGCAATTATACAATTGTTGATCTCGGGACCATGAGCAGGCATCATGAGTTTATGCAATTTTTCCATTACTAGGATAAATAATTCAATATTCAAAGAAATAGATATAAAAATTAAGAGAAATACGCTTGGGTAGACTTCGATAGATAGATAGATAGATAGATAGATAGATAGATAGATAGAAAGAAAGAAAGAAAATATGACCCGCAATAAAAATCTTGTCGGCATTAAATAACCCATTGAGGTTGATACGCCGTAAACGAAACCAAACCAAACAATATATACTGAGATAGATAGATAGATAGATAGATAGATAGATAGATAGATATGAACAGAATGGAATAGATAGATAGATAGATAGATAGATAGATAGATAGAAATGAATAGATATATAGAATTAAATGAACAGACTCAGATAGAAAGAAATGAATAGACTGTGATAGAAAGAAAGAAAGAAAGAAAGAAAGAAAAAGAAAGAAATGAATAGGCTGAGAAAGAAAGAAAGAAATGAATAGAATAGACTGAGATAGATAGATAGATAGATAGATAGATAGATAGAATGAATGAATGAAAGGAACAGACTCAGATATATATATATATATATATATATATATATATATATATATATATATATATATATATATATATATATATATATACACCTTTTCTTTTTAACAGCGGACATTTTACCAGTATACAAATACGAGATTACTAGTGTAGATGAAGATGCTTTGTAGTTTTAACTATCATTACTGAAAAGGGGACAGAAACTGTAAGATTGTATGGCACCAATCTTCCAAATATAAAGAGTTTGGCTTTCTTTAAAATATCGGCGTTTATCTGGAAACGAAAACCGATCCCCGGCAGAAGAGAGAGAGAGAGTATAGACCTCACTCAAACACTAGAAGGCCCTTCTTTTATAAAGCATTGAATAATTTACCCCATTAATGCAATTTTGGCAACTGATACATTGACGCATATATGCACATAAATCTGATTTCAGAAAAAAAAACTGTCCTTGCTAATGTTCTCTTACAAGTCATAAAAGTATTTTAAAAGCGAAAAATATTTATGTTCGCAAATTATTTTTATTACTTTGTCCAAAAATGTTCCCCAGAGAGAAAATCCTTTTTTTTTTAAATCGTACATAAAACAAATAATGCAATCAAAATGTCTGTTATTTTCTTCTTGCAAGAACAAGAGCTTTGACAACTTCTCTCAATTTCTGTTCAGTGTGCAATGGTTTTATTTCTGGACTCATTTCTTTTGTACTTTCGTTTCTAGCGTCCCAAGAAAATATCTTTTAATAATGTGAAGTATTTATATTTAGTTTTTGCTGTTTTGTTTTGGTTTCTTGTCATTTGTTTTTTTGTTTTTTGTTGTTGCATAATGTTGTAACCTAGAAAAGTTTACTGAATGAGAAATAAAAAAAACGTAGGTTGGAAATGAAATTGTAATCTTTATAACATCAACAAAATGCAATACTCGCCAACGGCGTGAAGTAGGTAAACCACTGATAATGGTGGACTACTTAGACAGGATATCACCTCCCACTTACAATAGTGTCTAATGTATTTATGAGGATTGGGACACACCCATTAGTGTTCATAGGTACGGTATATAACAGTTTTCTTTCTTTCTTTCTTTCTTTGTATCTATCTATCTATCTATCTATGTCTGTATTTATCTATCTCAGTCTTTTCAATATCTATCTGTCTATCTATCTATCTATCTTTTCATTGTCTGTCCAGTTACTTAGTCCTTTTCTTTCTTTCTTTCTTTCTTTACTTTCGGTCTCACCCCCCTTAACCATTACAAATGTTATCATTGTGATATACTCTAATCTTTCAGATTTCTATAGAATAGCCAAAGGAATCTTGTTTATTAGGCAGACACAACATGGTTCTTCAAAATGACTGAGGTAGCCGCAAAACAACAGATCATACATGAACTTTGAATAGTTTATTTACAATTTCGTTCCAAATATACAACATGATATTTGTTGTAATCTAGAAAAGGTTACTGAACGAGGAATAAAAAAATAACGAAGGTTGGAAATGAAATTGTAATCTTTATAACATCAACAAAATACAATACTCGCCAGCAACGTGAAATAGGTAAACCACTGATAATGGTGGACAGCATATAACCTCCCCTTACAATAATGTCTAATGTATTTAAGAGGATTGGGACATACCCATTAGTGTTCATACGTACGGTATATAACAGTTTTCCTTCTTTCTTTCTTTCTTTCTTTCTTTCTTTCTTTCTTTCTATCTACCTATGTCTGTATTTATCTCAGTCTTTTCAATATCTATCTGTCTTTTCATTGTCTGCCCAGTTACTTAGTCCTTTTCTTTCTTTCTTTACTTTCGGTCTCGCTCCCCTTAACCATTACAAATGTTATCACTGTGGGATACATTAATCTTTCAGATTCTTATAGGGTTCCCAACGGAATCTTGTTTATTTGGTTCTTGAAAATGACTGCTGTAGCCGCAAGTGTTTGAAGAAAACAACAGATCAAACATGAACTTTGGATAGTTTATTTACAATTTCGATCCCAATATACAGTATGATAATTGTTGTGACCTAGAAAAGGTTACTGAATGAAGAATAAACAAAATGGAGGATGGAAATGAAATGGTAATCTTTATAACACCAACAAAATACAATACTCGCCAGCGTCGTGAAGTAGGTAAACCACTGCTAGTGGTGGACTAAGACAGCATATTACTCTCCTCCACACTTACGTATTCATGAGGATTGGGACATACCCATTAGTGTTCATAGGTATGGGATATAGCACATAAAAGATAGCCATTAGGTAATGTCCCATTTGTTCATTAATATGAAAAAACGAGTAGGGATTATTAAAGATCTCCTGAATTCCTTATATAAAAGCACGTTGGATGTAAATTGTTAGTAATTATTGAGCACTGGCAGCATGGCCCGGCGTTGCCCGTGCTTGATTCAAAAGTCGTACGACTCATACAGCAATCGCTATCACTTGACTTAAAATATTTTTGCCTTTCCTTACCTTTAAAGAAGTGCTCTTTGCTGTGCTGATGTTGCTACATGCCTTACTTCTTGCCTGTCTCACACTGCGTATATTTTCTAAGCTCTATACTAAACATTAAATCTGTTACGAAAAAAGAACTAAACAAAATGAACGCAAAACGATCAGCTTTAAAAAAGGATTCGTAACTGGAAAAACCGAATGAACAAAGAATGTTAACAACAAATACTTTTTCACACCCAACCCAGTTCTGCGGAATCAGAATCAACGTTGAGTTTACGCAGGCGAATGAGCCAATTGGAGTAAAGTGCCATGCAGATTTAAATTTTTCCCACTTGTGACGAATGCAGCTATCGATTTTTTTTGCATGATAGCATGCTAGTTATCATTCGTGTCAGTCAGCTGTTGGCTCTCACGCTGGCCAATAGAATATTCCTGCCTATTCGTGGCAGTCAACTATAGGCTCTCACTCTGGCCAGTAGAAAATGGCCGCAAACTACATAAAAACTGCTGTAGAAGCATAAAAAAACGATTATTTCCACTATCGATGGGAGTTGGGAAATGCAAAGTCAGTCTTGGCCTTCGCACGAACTTGGAGCATGTGCATGTAAATTTTGGTCCAAATCCGTCGAAAATTGCGGCTGTGCATCCGTTACACACACACACACACACTCACACACACACACACACACACACACACACACACACACACACATCCTGCATTTTATAGATAGAGATTCAATGAATTCCTTAATATAAAAATACTTTCGATCTAATCAGCATTAATTATTGACAAAAAACATTGAAACTAAAGACTACTGATTACTGAAGATATCATACACCCTTGTGCAAATTAATTGTAACAAAACGAATAATTACGTTATTATTTACATTTTTCGTATCTTTCCATTGAAACATTATCCAGTGCACATGTTACTACTTCGCATGTCCATTCTACAAAGTCGTTCCTTGCAGATTCACCACAGATTTTCGATTGGATTTAAATCAGGAGCGATTCCTGGCCAGTCTGTAGTACTTTGATTTCCTCACTGGTAAGGCGTGCCAGTGTGTTCGTGTGCTTTTCGTATGCTTCCTTGGAATAACGTCCATCGCGGACAATGGATTTAGGACAACTAATCGAGAGTCTAGACAATAGTGTTAGGGCGTGATAAAAATCGGATGCAATCAAGGATGACGCAATATTTTTAAAGGCCAAACAAATTTCATCATACACCCCGAAAATGGATTCATATTACTGTACACCACTGCAAATGACCTAATCTGAGAAAAAAATAGAAATCAATTACACCATTTCACTTCAGTTTGTCTAAAACTGACTGTATGGTGAAAGAAAAGAAACTAAAACGGTTGCTTTAATTAATTAGTACGTGGGTGTAAATTCATCCAAATAAAAAGAAAATATATTCCTTAATATAAAAATACTTTCGATCTAAGCAGTATTAATTATTGATAAAAAAATAAACATTGAAACTAAAGATTAGTGATTATTGAAGATATCATGAATTCATTCAAATAAAATGAAACGTTTAATGCAAATTGAAGTCATTATTGAATTCCATATTAATTTATTGATGTAACAACATATTGAATCTGAAAAGTAGCGATTATTAAAGGCCCTATGAATTAATACAAAGGCGCGCTGAAATGCGCTAAAAATGAGTCCTTATTGAATTCCTCATGGAATTCTGAATATTCTATGAATTCCTTAATATAAAAACACTAGGATTTAACGAGTTGTAACTTTTGATGGTTCCTTGAATTCATAAATATAAAAATTCATGGGATTTGCGGATTATTTTCCCCAGAGAATCCTTATTGTAGAAAAGCTTTTGATCTAACGATTGGTGGTTAGTGAAGATTCTTCGTATTATGCAAATAAAAACACGTTGATAGAAATCGTAGTCAGTATTAAATTTCCAATGAATACAACATTTGGCATTGGACCGGAAGAGAAATTACTGACGTTATCCTAAAATTCATGAATAAAAAACACATTGGAGCCAAAAGAAGTCATTTTTGACGATCTTATGAATTCACAAATATAAAAAAAGAAACGAAGCGAATTATTTATGCAAATATTGGATCGAATGATTTAAAATGCTGGATTTTTTAAGTTTTTGTTTACGGACACGTGTTGCTTCAAATGATTTCCAAGATAAACTGCAGGTGAATATGACTTTTGGGACACCAATTCAAAGCTGGACATTTTTGATAGAATCCAATCATTAGAATAAACGGCTGAAAATCTAGAGGTTTGTTATATAGAATAACAAACCTCTTGATAATGATAATATAAGATTTAAAATAATATAAGATTTAAAATAATATAAGATTTAAAATAATGTAATATTCAAAAGTATGATCGACAATTATACTTTTATCGTAGCAGGTCAATCTTGTAACTAAGTAGAGAGATTCAATGTCGGTCCTGGAGAGACCGTTTGGTGAGGTTTGTTATCACAATGACTCTAAACTGGAGAAATTATGCTTTTTTTAGCGGTCAGTCTAGTGCTTGTAATATCCATTTCCATAATCACACGCATTAAAGGTAGAGCTTACTTTCATAAAGATTTTACAAGCATGTTTGAAAAAGATCGTTAATCTCTAATAGAGATGTTTATTTCTAATTGTTTTTTCTCGTTTTCAGGTTTCTACTGCTTATTCTTATATTCTTCTTGATTTTGGTGTAATAATAATAGTAATAATAATAATAATAATAGTAATAATAATAATAGTAATAATAATAATAGTAATAATAATAATAATATTAATAATAATAATAATAATAATAGTAATAATAATAGTAATAATAATAATAGTAATAAGAATAATAGCAATAATAATAATAATAGCAATAATGATAATAATAGTAGTAATAGTAATAGCAATAATAATAATAATAGTAATAATAATAATAGTAATAATAATAGTAATAATAATAATAGTAATAATAATAGCAATAATAATAATAATAGCAATAATGATAATAATAATAATAATAGTAATAATAATAGTAATAATAATAGTAATAATAATAATAGTAATAATAATAGCAATAATAATAATAATAGCAATAATGATAATAATAATAATAATAATAATAATAGTAATAATAATAGTAATAATAATAGCAATAATAATAATAATAGTAATAATAATAATAATAATAATAATAGTAATAATAATAATAGTAATAATAATAATAGTAATAATAATAATAGTAATAATAATAGCAATGATAATAATAATAGCAATAATAATAATAGTAATAATAATAATAATAATAATAATAATAATAATAATAATAATGATAATGATAATGATAATAGCAATAATAACAATAATATCTCGTAGTAGGTCTATCAGGATCATCTCTCTTATAATAAAGTTTCAGCTTATCCTCACGTTACACTTAATACTAAAAGTTATTGGAATTATTATCACAGTAAAGTACATTTCTTGTTTTTAACTCTCTTCGCTTAATCAAATATAAAAATAAAAATTTCGTTTCATTCCATACATAAAAAGTAGCTACCTCTACTAATTCGCTGAAAAAAAGAGAATACCATGATGAAAAAATGCCGCAAACTTGATAAAAACTGAGTTTTATCGTCAAACGTTTTATGCTATTTTTTAAGCAGAAAGACCAAAGTATTTTTTGATTATTTAATTATATATTTAATCATTTTTAGGACGGTCGAAATTTTCGTTAGAAATCTTGTTTTTCTTGCGTCAACGAGTGGACTATAAATTAACAAATTTTAGTGTCTTTTTTGCGGTGATTGGAAATTCTTGCAAAAATCAAATAATTGTCGGATTTTAATGAAATTTTCAGGACGTATTCACAAATGAATTAAATTATTCTAGAAATTCTATTTCTTTTTAGAAAATCGTGATGAAAATATTATTTATATCTGTAAACCTCCCCCCACTCTGTATGAATTTATGAAATTTCGAGAAATTCATTTTTGTACTGTTTATATTAGTTATAAGCCGAAGTCCTTGGAGAATTTAAATCATCATTTTTTTTTTCACTATTTACATTATTCGGACTATTGTCCTCATCTTTGCCGCCATATTCATTACAACGTTTCGGCCGTTGTATGCTCCGGCCTTCTTCAGGTGGTTGGAATGTCGAACTGAACCTTTTATTTCGCTCACTGGGGTAGACTGTTCTAGTTCCGCGTGCCATGTTTAATCTCCTGTTAATTCCCCTCTGCAAGTTCTCCTCTGCCTTAACTGGGTATTGAACTCACACTCTTTGGGTCCTGTCACTGGATCTAACCAACGCCTTTATCCTCTGTGCCATTAGTCCTTGAGGAAATATAGACAGATCATTTTTTTTGTAAAACAGGAATGTAAGTTACTGAAAATCTGCTCTGAATCGTAAAATAAAAAAATGTAATAAAACTAAGACATTATTTAATTAGAAAAGCTTTTAATTGCTTTTATGAATAAAATATATTATGGATACTATTGTCTTAAGAAAAAAAAGTTTTTCGTTTAAGAATGTATTTTTACAAGAATTATTTTAATTTTTTTATTTTAGAATAATTTATAGTTTTTATAAAATCTATTAAAATTCTGTATTAATTTGCAGTGGTTAGTTGATATTGTTAGTAAGTAAAAATTATAATTACTAATCCTAAATGCAAAAGCTTCATACAATTCAGCGATCCCAATATTTTAAAAAGAATTTTGATTTTCTTGGGCTGTGTGTATAAATGTGCCGATTTTTGTAAATACGGGCCTCCATACCGAATATATCAGAAGATAAGAGCGATAACAATAGTAAATTTAAATCCAAAATACATAAAATTCAATAAAACATTAGCTTACGGAGAATATTTTCCTAATTTTTAAGATTACTGGGTAATTAAAAAATATATAGAAAAGGCGCATGCGTTATATTCCTCAACTATTTTTTTTACAGATATGTCCATCGTAGGAAAAAATAAACTTCCGTCTGTCAGTCCAGCTTGTCAACCTGTTAACACTTTAGATAAATACCTTCCTCTGTGTTAAAAAATGCATTTCTGCGGTATTTTAAACTAAAAGTAATTAATATTTGTTTAAAATCAGATTAATTAAACTTTAAATCAGCTAACAGTCCTCAAACAAAGTTTCATAAAAGTATATTTTATTTTTGAATGATTTTTTTTTAATAAAGGGAATAACATTGTGCTGACAAATTGCTAAAAATGGCGTTAAAATCAGCTATTTTTACCTATTTCAAAATTAAAAAAAACTCATTCCAGTTAATTTAAATTAGTTTTGGAATACAGCAAAGTATTTTGCTTACTGGGAATATTAAATTTAATCTATTAGCTTAAAATGAAACTAAAATAAAATATTCAAGAAAAATTTTAACATTTTTAAAAATTCACTTTGAACACTAGGTATCGCTTTTCAATGCAGGTACCGACATTTAGGATGCAGTGTTAAAAGATCAGGGATGACAGAAACTAGCTGACCAAAACGGGTGAGAATCGAGGGGCAAATATCTCAAAAGCTGGATATCAGTGGCTTCAACAATAAAATTTGAAAACATTGAATTAAGGAAATACTTTGGATGGGAAAGAAGAAATAAAAAGCAATCTTCCTTATCAAGATTAACCATTTTCCCGGCTCGACATTCATTCTGTCACCGAGCCACGTGTGTGTGTGTCACCAACGTCCCACTGATGACATCTATCATGCCAAGGTGACAGCTGCCTGACTGTCCGATTCGCCCAGATAAGCCAAGCAAGACATGACGCCCAAATAGAGGGAACTTACCTTATCCGCCCTCCTTGCCACTTCAGACACTCATTTTCATTCAACTCTGTTGAACCACCCATCAACGTATATATTCATCTAAGCACGTATAAAAAGCTATACGATCTATATGCATCCCTGTTGGCAAAGATTTTATACTTTTTTCTATTCTTCTCTCAATTTTAAAGTACCGATGACATCGATATGAAAAAGAAGTTTATATTCATGTTAGCAAACCGTTTCCCGTTTTGTCTTCGCCATTCTTAAGAATCATTAAAACCTTCCGCACATAGTCAAGTATATTTCTTTGGGGATTTTTGTAACAAGCAGGCGGCGCCGATCTCCTCAGTTTTTAGACGTTACTTTTTTTATTGGTATCTTGAGACAAACTAAATAAAAACAAATTCTGTAGCAATAGTTTGCTAGATTATCTCTATCTATAAAAGGCAGGATTGTGTGTGTGTGTGTGTGTGTGTGTGTGTGTGTGTGTGTGTGTGTGTGTGTGTGTGTGTGTGTGTGTGTGTATAACGAATTGCACCAAAATTCACATGCACATGCTCCAAGTTCGTGGGAAGGCCAAGACTGACTTTGCATTTCCCAACTCCCATCGATAGTGGAAATAATCGATTTTTTCATGCTTCTACGACAGCTTTCATGTAGTTTGCGGCCATTTTCTACTGGCCAGAGTGAGAGCCTATAGTTGGCTGCCACGAATAGGCAGGAAGATTCTATTGGCCAGCGTGTGAGCCAACAGCTGACTAACCATGTTAACCAGCATGCTAGCATGCAAAAAAAATCGATAGCTGCATTCGTCACAAGTGGGAAAATTTTAAATCTGCATGGCACTTTACTCCAATTGGCTCATTCGCTCGCTTAAACTCAACGTTGATTCTGATTCCGCAGAACTGGGTTGGGTGTGAAAAAGTATTTGTTGTTAACATTCTTTTTTCATTTGGTTTCTCCAGTTACGAGTCCTTTTTTAAAGCTGATCGTTTTGTGTTCATTTTGTTTAGTTCTTTTTCCGTAACAGATTTAATGTTTAGTATAGAGCTTAGAAAAAATTCGCAGTGTGAGATAGGCAAGAAGTAAGGCATGTAGCAACATCAGCACGGCAAAGGGCATTCCTTTAAAGGCAAGGAAGGACAAAAATATTTTAAGTCAAGTGATAGCGAATGCTGCATGAGTCGTACGATTTTTTAATCAAGCACGGGCAACGCCGGGTCATGCTGCTAGTCATTTTTATATTCGCCTTGCTTTTTACTACTTTGATGTGCCAATACCTTTCGGGATATGAGCGATCATTGTACTTCCTGTCTTTTATTACCCATTACTATTTCTATGTGTCCCTGTTCTGCCATCAAATGAAACAAACTCGTTAAATAGGATACTCGCTGTTTCCCCCTTGATTCTCTGGCCTTCCATATGTCCTGTGAGTGTTAAATTCTCTACACCTTGTTTCTTCATTTATCTTCGATAAATTTCACCTGAATCTTTCTCATTCTAAGTATAAATCTTCATGTAGTTCTTATTTTCCTTGAGATTTCCTTGTTGTTCATATGACCTATCCATAGTATTCTTACTATCAATCGTAAAAAATCTCACTTCTCTCTATGTCTTTTCTTTAACTGCCAGCACATTGCCCAGCATGCACTGCAATCTAAGAGAATAGATATTACATAACACCCAAGCAGTTTTTATTTTTTTATTTTACTTTTCTTTTTCTTTTCTTTTTTAGCTACTAACGATATTTTATAAGCTTGTAATATACGGTGGAGTAATGGATAACAGCTCGGATTGAGGAATCGGAGAGCCGAGTTCGAATTCCAGTCGAATGCATTGCATTCACATACGTGCTAATACCCTTGGGAAAAGTACGGATCCTCTTCTACTCCACCCAATAAAGCGTAAATAGCAGGACAGGCCGGGTTCTGTAGCCTTGGATGGCAACTGGTCTACCTCAAATAGAAATGGCAACCTAATGCAGGGAAAAAATCGGCCTCGTCAGTCATGTATCAATAGATACATGACCGCTTAAGCATGTATTATGCATGGCACATGACTGACTGAATACTTTGCTTAGATTCTGGAAGGCATGTTCCGATGTGCCTTTAGATTTTTGTGCCTCATTTTTCGTTGTCTGTTACAACCCCGCCTAGACAGTTAAATTTCTGTACCTGATCGTGTTTACCATCTCTAGCTGATTAGTTGAGCTGTCTCTTTTTGCTAACAACCACATATTTTTGTCTTATTACCGTCAATAGGCTTTTCTTCTGCCTTGTCTAAGAGTAAGTTTTCTTTCTGAATCTGTCATCAGCACTGTGTCGCCATCTGCGTATCTTATGCTGTTAAGATTATGTCTGCCCATAATAAATCCCGATTGGACTTCTAGTTGACTTCGGATCGTCTCGTTGTATAAATTGAAAACGTATCCTTGTCTTAATCCGTTTTCTGTTTAATGTATTTTCTTTTATTGAATAATTTCACCCCAAACAAGGGAATAAAACCACTATGACGTAAGAGGTTACCGAGTTGGAGAGAAGATGAGATAGATGGTTTGGTTTGCTTTACGGCATATCAACCCAAATTTGTTATTTAATGCCGACAAGATTTTTATTGCTGGTAATTTTTCTTTTTTTTAAATCTATTGCTACTAATTTTATCCACGCCTCATATAACCCTAACCTACTTTCGTTATTAATCATTATTCTAGGATTTTGTTGTTGTTGTTTTTTTTTTAATTTACACATCAAACAATTAGAGGAAAACCAAAAGAAAACTTAACGTAAATGTCTTAAATATAATGGCCATATATCGGTCTATGGGTGTTTTTCTAATTATGTTTAAAATAAAATATCATTCTACGCCAAATACTAGTCTGTAAAGCGATGGCATTTAAAGTGTTAAAAAGAAGAAAAATAGTATATGAAGAAGATTCTTGCCAAGAAGATTTCTAAATACACAAAATAAAATAAAGATTTTTCTGCGATTCGCTTTTAGTTTTATTTTAAGTAAAAGAAGAGAAATGTATTAATTTACACATCCAATAATTAGAGGAAAGCAATGATTTTAGTTAACTTAAAAGAAAACTTAACTTAAATGATTTACATATAATGGTTATATATTGGTATTTGAATGTTTTTCTAATTATGTTTAAAATAAAATATCATTCTACGCCAAATACTAGTCTTTAGATATTTTTCCCTTCAAAAATGAATTGCTGGTAATATTTTTTTTCCTTCAAAAATTTATTGCTGGTAATATTTTTCCTCAAAAAATTTATTTCTGGTATTAAAACCTATTTTTACACTTTCACAGTCTTTTGACCTCAGTTTGGGGGTTAACTATTTGCCCACTGTTGGGACCCTAACAGGTGCTACCACATCAGCAATTAAGATGTGGTTCCATGCTCCTCAAAACCTCCTGATCAGTGGCCTTGCTGTTGAATATAGTTTATCGTCTTACCCAGGACGCGATGTGATAAAAGAAGTATTATTAAGAAGAGAGGACAATAAAAGAACAGGTATTAAAAAGATAAAAGAAGCCGAAATAGAGTTCCACAAGCGAGAAGTGAGAGAAAAGAATCTCTCATCATAGGACTTGCGGTTACATCTAGCCATTTCATCTGTAAAATGATGAGACCTTGCAGCCAATCTAGTACTGCGCTTAAATTCATAAACTCTAGGTACCATAAAGGAAAGTTAATCCAAACAATTACTATGAAAGTATTTATAGAAAATGCATAAGGACGTTATGTTACGGCGGTGGGACAGAGAGTGAAGCCGAGATGCCAGGTCAGGACGAAAAACATTGCAGATTCTTCTTTGGATTTTATCAAGAATCTCTAAATATATAACAGGAGCACCAGACCAGATGCGGCAGCAATATTCAAAGCATGGACGAATGGTAGACTTTTAAATATGTAAGATAGATTCTGGAGAGAAACATTGCAGATTCTTCTTTAGATTTTATCAAGAATCTCTAAATATATAGCAGGAGCACCAGGCCAGATAAGGCTGCAATATTGAAAGCAGGCATGAATGGTAAAATTATAAATATGTAAGATGGATTCTATCGAGAATAATTGTCTTGCACGACAAAGTGAGCCAACTTTCCGGGCAGCAGAGCTAGCGATTGATTCAATATATTCTTTCCACCTCATATCACTGGAAAATGTTAGCCTGAGGAGACGCAACGCATCTGGGGTCAGCATCAGCCATGCTGATAGAGGGCAAAAAGAATTCTCTCAGACGATTAATAGGGAACGGTTTCGTTTAAAATTAACAAGCTATTCCTTGCCCCAGTTAACAATGGAATGTGGGTCATTTTTTAGATCAGCCGCTAATTTCACCTTATTCAACCAATTAGAGTTACTGTTAAGACATGAATAAATTGTCGTGTCTTCAGCATAGATAGATTTTTCGCTCAACCCATTCTTTATCCGCATGCAAATGTTTTTTTTTTCCCAGTAGAGGGGGTTGAGTATTACATCCAGCTTTTCTAATATTTTACTTACGTTTAATTATGGTAGGTTCTCTAAACAAAAATATAGTTTTGTGGGAGAAAAGTATTTGCAGTCTATTCCAAGACAAACGACCGTTTATCGGGTTTATTCTGATTAACAGTGTCAATTCACCAGTAAAAAACTAATTGGCTTTTTGAAAATTAGTTTAAAATAGACAAAGTGGCCACATTATTAAACTTAACTTAATGCTGCCACTAAAATCCGACCTATCAATGCAAATCAGATTAGCTGTCATCGATAATACCCGATTAGACGCATCTGCCAATTAATTAGTTAAATACTAAGCAGTAAGGAAACCCCAATATTCAATTACCTTAATACGATACGTATCATGATTGGCACGGTGGCCTAATGGATAGCAGCACAGATTGAGGAATCGGAGTGCCGTGTTCGAATTCCAGTCGAATCCATTACGTGCGAATACCCTTGGGAAAAGTATCAATCCTCTTCTTCTCCCCACCAGCTATGGGAAAATAGCAGGATAGACCGAGTTTTGTAGCCTTGGATAGCAACTGGTCTACCGCAGAAAGAAATGGCAACCTACTGCAGGAAAAAAAATCTGCCTCATCAGTCACGTATCGAAAGATACATGATTGCCTAGGCATGTATCACGCATGGCACATAACTGACTGAAATTCACTTACGTGCTAATACCCTTGGGAAAGGCAGGAAACCTCTTCTTCTCCCCCCAGCTATGGATAAATAGCAGGACAGACCGTTTTCCATGTCCTTGGATGGCAACTGGTCTACCGCAGAAAGAAATGGCAACCTACTGCGGGAAAAAAAATCTGCCTTGTCAGTGCATCACACATGGCACATAACTGACTGATCATGATTGGAACCGATTTTTGTCAGGAGACGAAAAGGATTTACGGCGGATGCTGCAATTTTCTGATGGTCAGTTGTGGTTTTCTATTGTTTCACAAAAAATCTGATTTCGCTTCTAACCTTTCAAATGCCTCTAACGTTCAAATGCATTGGATATTTATTTCTAAGGGTGTCTACGCAGTCGTTATCAAAGTTGACTAACGCACCGGTCCGCTAGTGTAATAAGCGTAATACCTATTAAATGCTCCATTACTGTGGATATGTGCTTGAATAAGCTATTCTTAGTATATATATATATATATATATATATATATATATATATATATATATATATATATAGTACTGCCCGTCAAAAGTGTGTAAATTTCTTTTCATTTTTCGTTTCAACCTTTGGAAGTAAAATCTGATGATCCGCGGTCCTTTAAAAGGTCTCTGGTGAAATAATTTATTGCATGGAACCTTAAAGTGGTCTGTTTTTATTTAAATTATTAGCTCTGATTTACATTGAGTTCTCTGGATTTTATCCTCCTTGGGTCTACCCATGCGGATTACCTAGTTTTTCGTAAACTATATATATATATATATATATATATATATATATATATATATATATATATATATATATATGAAATGGACAAAGTCCGACAATTATTTAAATATATTTTTATGTTTAACATTGTTTTTATAGATACAAGTATGTAAGTAAATGCTCTGTTTATAATAAACAGTATTAAACAACATTTACCGGCCTGAATGTTATTTAATACTGTTTATTATAAGAAGAGCATTTACTTAAATACTTGTATCTATAAAAACAATGTTAAACATAAAAATGTCTTTATGTATATATATATATATATATATATTTATATAGTACAGTTAATCGATCTGTTGTTATATAATCCAGGTGGATCCTAGCAATATTAGTTATTACAACTGACCCATAGAGTTCTCGATATATTTATTATAATAGAGCATATTTTTTTATACCAATAAAACAAAAATTACCTCAACATAGAGGATAGTCTATTTCAAGCCGTTCGGTATGCGGCTATCATCAGCCCTTAAGTGTCTGTCTGTGGGCAGACACATAGTGTCTAATTCTAACCACGTACAGAACGGCTTGAAATAGAATATCCTCTATTTTGAGGTAATTTTTTGTTTTTTTGCTGTAATACATATATATATATATATATATATATATATATATATATATATATATATATATATATATTGTGTGTATTTTCGCTTCCAGTGTTCCGTATGCACGCAATTGTCGTTACTTGGAAATCTTCCATGTAAACAAAAATAGAATATCATTATTGTTTTGTCCGTGTATTGTTTAATATATTGTAATCTTATTGTCATCTTTGATAATGGCTTATGTAAGCCGAAAACTTAGATAGGATAAAAAAATATGTATCAATATGGTGATTTTCTTTCGTCTTTCAATGATAATGTTATTAAGCTTATCAGACGATATGAAATGAATTTACATAAAATTAATAGACAAAACTTGTCTATATTATTTAATGAAACATGCAACAATATATATAGTTATAATTTTTTTAAAGTGCACACGAACTTTATGGACACTCTATATATATATATATATATATATATATATATATATATATATATATATATATATATATATATTTCTTCTTCAGAATATCATGTTAGTCACGGGATCATCGACCCTGCTTCAATACCGTCTACGAAGTTTTGATCCCGGATTCTCGGAACATAACGCAAAATTCATCCCAGTTTGAATAAGAGACAATTCTTACAAAATCTTTTTCTTCTGATTTGCATTGGATTTAAGTCGGAAAATTGACCCCAAGAAAGAATTTCACTTGAAAAAGAAATGTCAGGTCGCCATTTGCTTTGGACGATAATTATAAATAGGCCGCTTGAAGTGGGTTTTAAATCGTTTCCAGGAAACTAAAAATTAAATCAGAATTTTTCGAGAAGCGAAGAAAAATCACTCCGTTCCTTTGTTGGTTTTTCTTTTGAAAAGAAATTTATACTTCTCTTCTAAAGAAGTGAAAATAAATTAAATATTATTCCCATCACCATATGATAATTCATAAAGAATCCGTCCGCGTTTCCCAACATAGGTTAGTCTTCAAGACAGAATTTCAAATATTAACTTTCAAGCAGATTTTCTCAGATGAAACATTGGCGCAACATAATCTTACTATCTACACTCCCCAGTATTTGACAGTATAACGTACGAGAAAAGAACAAACTCGATGAAATATTGAATGAGTTTTAAAAAAATTTAAGAAAAATCTTTCTGATTCCCGAGTTTAGTCATCACTCAGGTTTCAAGTTCAAATAAAATCCAGGATTTCGAACGCTGCTTTTCAAAATAGATTCTATACATTTATTTACAAAAAAAAACGCAGTCTTCATTCCCCGTCACCCCTTATAACAGAAATCAAATCAGCTTTCTCTTTACTTCTCTCTTGTCTTTAATTTCTCTACCTCTTACCATCCAAACTCTTCAGAACAAATAACAGAACTATCATGAAATTCAAATCGTTTTGAAACCGTGAACCAGAAAGAGGATTAGATATGTGTGACGCTATAGGCTGCGTTACAAATCGCGCTTAGCTTAGATTTGAACTTTCACATTTCGTGAGGAGATCTGAACATTCCTTCTTAAAACAATAAGGTTAGAGTTCAATATCTGTCTATATCGCTGAGATGAGGTATTATGATTACTTGCCTTATTTACATTACTCGGACTGGCAATGAAAATGAAGATAACAGTCCGAGTAGTGTAAATAATGCAAGTAAGATTAGAATTAAGCTTGCTATTTTATTCTTAGACACCTCTGCGAATTTGAATTTCACGAAGACGCTGGTTTGTTGCTCTATAATTTGAACGAGTCTTTCATATATTGTACAAAGTATATGCAATACGTCCGTGTGCTTGTAGAATATAACGTATTGCTATGGAATTGTTATCAACACAATGAACTTGATGACCAAGGAAACGTAGATTCATTTTTAATGATTGATCGTTTTCAAAAATTGAGTACCTCCGTTGTTTCTCTTTGATGAGACGAGTTTTACCAAGAGGCAAAGAGTTTTCGTCGATTCACCGGAAAGGTCACGGCCTTTCAGAACACAGAAATGACACCAGAAAATGAATGCGTTCTTCATTTAATCGACGGACATGATTTAGTTTAATTTTTCTCTGCAGTCTCGTGTGCTTTCGGGCTGGATTTAGCAAGGGCACACGGTACACGTGAAAAACGTTTGCTCTACGTGAGATACCTACAGACAAAGAAGGTCATGAAGTTCGATTTACTTCAACGACCGCTGAGAAATGCCCGCCCCCTAAATAATATCAAATCTATGAAATATCCAGACTTAATCAAACTTTTCTAAAATGCCTCATGAAGCCAACAGAATTTATGAATTTATTGGGAATCGACTTAATATTAATGAAAATTTTACTGTTGACGCAGCTAAATGTGGCCACCACTTTTACTCCGACATTTTCTTTTCTTGCACTTCCCACCTGTGAAACTCCCTTCCGTTTACTTGCTTCCCTGATAACTACAATCTTCAAAAGTTTAAATGCAATGTCAATCGCCATCTTCTGTCTTCTTGAACTCCGTTCATCTTTTGCCCTTCCCTCAATCACCCCCTAATCTCAATCTTTTTCACTTTCACTTTCTGTAACCCCCTGCGTACTAGTGGCATTACCACTTTGCTTGGGGTAAAATGATTTTAAAAAATAAATAAATAAATAACAGTGAGAAATTTGGTGAAGTGGAAATTAACAATGTTCATTGTGGTTCAAATATTTTGACTGATTGGTCATCTGATTTCTTCTGAAACTCCGGCCAAAAAATTGTTAATTTGTCTTATTGTTAATTTGTTTTATACAAATTTGTCTTATACAAATTTGTCTTTATACAAAATTTGTCTTATTGTTAATTTGTTTTATACAAATTTGTCTTATACAAATTTGTCTTTATACAAAATTTGTCTTATTGTTAATTTGTTTTATACAAATTTGTCTTATACAAATTTGTCTTTATACAAAATTTGTCTTATTGTTAATTTATCTTATACAAAGAGAGGTTACATCATAAACGATATGAAAAATAAAGAAATTTCGATTTTGTCTAGATTTATTGTATATAAAATACAATTGTGACCGAAGGCTGAAAAGGTGGGGGGCTGAGGCTGGTCATCACTTACTACCTTATAGCTAGCTAATCCGATTCACGACTCATGACAATTTGTAGATCCACCACAAGAAATCATCTATCATCATTCAATCCTCCATATACCAAAATACCGCATACTCTTAGGGGACTTACCAAAAACACCCATAACATAAAAATTAACGATTATAAAATTCTATATGCAAAAATCTGTGAATGATACGTAATGAGGTGGGGAATGAACCCCCAAAACAAACTAAAATTTCAAAACAGATACACAAAATAAAATGGTAACTGAGATTAGTTGAACCCATCAAATCCTTGTGGCGGACTTCACCACATTAATTTAACTTTAGATCAGGAAACAAAACTGGCGTGGAAAAGGATAAGCAAAAGACAGCATTACACATAAAATATGTATTTAACAAGATGTACAATATCAAACAAGGATGTGAAAGAAGGCATGCATTGAGTAGGAAAAAAGGTTGAATAAAACAAGAGTTGTCTCTAACTATTATTTTTGTATTCCAAAGTTCACTGAAAGAAAGTTTGTGATAGTTTCTTGTAATAAATGTTCTCAACAGTTTTGCTGTGTAAGAAAAGATTATGTGAGTGTAAGGAATGTTCAGCATGTGAGTGGCGGTGTGAGTGAGAACATTGGCGCATGGTTTCAACTTTCGTGGATTCGTTTGGCAGCTGAAATCTCATTAATTATCTAAGAATATTTCTTGCTTTTATAGGTGATCATCGGCTCCGAATCGCTGCGCGGGAAGAATTATTCTTCACGTACAGACGATCTGACTGATTGGCATTGACCAATCGGCGAGCGAGCTTTGGGGAGACTTAAGAAAGCTTCTGGGATCCGTTTCTCCCAAAAGTGCACAAAATTGTCTACAAGAAAATAGAGCGATTACAAAATTATCGCATTGCTGCGATTTGTAAATTGTCTATAATAACGTAGTGGTGATTAATTAACCAATGAATGCTTGGCGTTGTATGTGATTTGTATTTGTGTATGTACGTATGTATGTGCGTGCGATATAGATCGGCACACCCTCAAAAGAATTCAGAGGCCGCTGTATTCTGTCTTTAGACAATTTCAAGAGTCTCTCTCTCTCTCTCTCTCTCTCTCTCTCTCTCTCTCTCTCTCTCTCTCTCTCTCTCTCTCTCTCTCTCTCGAAGGAAAGGATCAAATAAATACAGCTATGGGGAAAGAAGAAAGCTGACCCAGTCGATATAAAGAAAGGGTCCAAAAACAAACTGGAGAGCTTGGGAAACCCAATTTGGATCATGACAACGACTAGAAAATGCCTGCTGTGTAATTTTGTATCTTTCTTTGCCTTTTGTTGTAGATATCAATATATAAGCTTAGTTGTAATTTATAGCACTAAGAATTCCATCAAGCTCATTCAAGTCTCTGTGTGTGCGCGTGTTTGTGTGCGTGCCTCTGTGTGTGTGTATATGTGCGTGTGTGTGCGTGTGTTTGTGCGTGTGTTTGTGTGTGCGTGTGTGTGCGTCCGTGTGTTCCTGTGTGTAGGCGTGTGTGCATATGCGCGTGTGTGTGTGCGTGTGTGTTTGTGTGCGTGTGTGTGTGCCTGTTTGTGTGCGTGTGTGTTTGTGTGTGTTTGTGAGCGCGTGCGTATGCATGTGTGCGTGTGTGCGTATGCGTGTGTGTGTGTTTGTGTGTGCGTGTGTGTGGGGGCGTGTGTGTTTGTGTGCGTATGTGTTTGTGTGCGTGTGCGTGTGAGTATGCATTTGTTTGCGTGTATGTGTTTGTGTGTGTCTGTCTGTGTGTTTGTGTGTGTCTGTCTGTGTGTTTGTGTGTGTCTGTCTGTGTGTTTGTGCGTGTCTGTCTGTGCGTCTGTGTGTGTGTGTCTGTGTCTGTGTGCGTGCGTGTTTGTGTGCGCATGTGTTTGTGTTTGTGTGCGTGTGAGTATGCATTTGTTTGTGTGTGTCTGTGTGTGTGTGTGTGTGTGTGTGTCTGTGTGTGTGTCTGTGTGTGTGTGTGTGTGTGTGTGTGTGTGTGTGTGTGTGTGTGTGTGTGTGTGTGTGTGTCTTTGTGTGCAAGAAGAACATAAATGACTATCTCTCTTCGACGGTGGTGTGCATCTGATGGCTCATGTACCGTACAGTAATAGCTAAATTGCTACGAGTTAAGCAAAGAATTGATAGTTCAAAACTTCTCATATAACATAAATGTACATACATCGTAACACACCACAAGGACACACACACACACACACACACACACACACACACACACACACACACACACACACACGCACTAACAAACAAACATATATCATGGACTCTCCTGTCGTTCTCGACGCATGAGTGTCCAACTTTTCAGTTCTTCATGAATAAAACCGCCAGACTTATCTCCCTTGCCTTTGTATCCATTACCCCCACAAACACACATTTGACTTTCCATCTTCAATCGTGAAGTTTATCTAGTAGCCAAGATGGTGTTTTTTTTTTGTTTTTGTTTTTTAGTTTAATAAATTATTCAAATAATTATATTTTTTCATTTCTGAACATTCTTTATGTTGAACACAGATTTTTGAATGGCATTCTCGTTTCTTTACTGTGCGCAAAAGTATCCAAGAGAAAGCCGGTTTCAGTTATCTAATTTTCAAAAGAATTTCTAATTTAGCCAGTGAAAACTCAAGAAATCCTCTAGAGTTATCTTTCCTTGAATTTGATCTTATTTTCACTGCATGATCTTCCTGAAAATCAAATATTTGAGATATTTCATTTTTTTTACAAGAGCCACTCAAGGTAGAGGGTTACAGAGAAAGAGGCACAGTTTATGCGAATATGTAGAGAAGATAAAGGTTAACCCTAAACTTGAACAGATGAGGATTTCAGTGACCGGAGAAGCATCCGCATAGGATTTGGTTCCACATAGCAGCGGTTCGTGGAAAGAAGCCGTTCAAGTGGAACTTACATCTCACTAATGGAGTACGGAGGGAATAAGGGTGGTTCGCTATAATGGGCGTGGAATGGCGAGAGCGCGAGCGAGAGACTTGCAACGTTTCTTCTGTGGGAAGGGCGTTGGAAGGTAAAAAATATTTCGTCACTCACAATGAGGCGAAGACGCTTTTGGACTGTATCGAGACTGAGAAGTGAAGACTGTGCAGCTCCAGCCCATAGATGGCAGAGATGCTCCATTTCTGGACTGATCTAGCTCTTGTAAAGGTAGAGAAAAGTAGAGGTCAGGTACTTACTTGCTTTGTTTTGTACTGGGGTTCAAACAACAACCACTGGTGCCATTCAACTACTTAGCCAAACCGCAAAATAAGAATTACAGTAGAATCTCTCATATCCGGAATCCCTCATATCCAGAGTGCCTCATATCCGGAGTGCCTCATATCCGGAATCCCGCATATCTGGACATGATTTTGATGTGTGTATTTGAACTATTTTGGTGATAAGAAACTGATTTGAAATTCCTGTTTTTTCAGGAAATTTACTTTCGATAATTGCTTATGCTTATTTCACCCTAATGGCTTGTATTGTTGCAAAAGATGATGGGAATAAGAGGAAAGGATGACAACGAGATACATCTGCAACAAGATAGCGACTAGATGCATGATTGTGATGAAACCTGAACTGGAATTGAAAAAGCTATTGAAAAGGTTGTCAGTTTTATGGAAAGAAAGCCAGCATTCAGCTATGACGATTTCAATAACGAGTTAAAAAAAAGTGTCTTTCGTTTAAAAAATTTCAAGAACAAAAGCAAAACGAAATACAGAAAAGGTTGAGGCTGACATTAGAAGAGAAAGAATCATCATGCAACAGCGATTTAAAAAATCCTCGTTACATTATTTGTTTTGCATACGTAGCATACTTAATTTAATGAATGTTCATTAACAATACATCATTTTTTTTCCTTAAAATCAATTCTGTTATATTTCACTCACCATTAACTTATTTTGTTTATTATAAAACATTGAAAATAAATGTTAAACCTGATTTCAGTTCTTTTATTTTAATCTAAATATAAACCCTCACATCCGGACTTTGGAGCCAACTCCTCGTATCCGGAAGGCCTTCTTCGTTCGGTTGTCAGGGATTCTACTGTAGTTTTATTTTTAGAATCTGATTTAACGAATAAAAAGAGTTTTGCAACTTAAATAAAAAGAACACGGATTCTCTTAATTATTTTCAGTACTTATTGAATATTTCATAAACCACGTGATATATTCGACTAGACTTGTGAATGAAAAAAATAATTATTTATTGCTTTTTTGTTTTCCGATTGGCGTCGATAGTCGATATTTTTGCAATTCTCAAACAAAAATAGATTTTTTTTTAAGTGAAAGGCTAAAGAAAAATCTCTAAGACTCTAGCCTCGGTCGACCTGCACCGCACACATATTTCCATCCTCGTACAGGGACCTTAGATAATACTTAAAACATTAAAGTAATTAAAAATACAGATAAATGGTGACGTTATATTAATTAAATTACAGAATTTGTTTTGAAAGAATAACAGGACACCCATAAGAAGAAAAACATAGAAAGAGATTTCACGATATAATTTTTATTTCGGGAGAAGTCGGAGACAATTAACGAGTTTTTTTCATTCTTCTGTGACGATGTTGTATAAAGATATTGATTTTAACTATCAAGCTTTTTTTGTCAGTGGCTTTCACATTTAATTATTGTAAGTACGACTAAGAACACGTGGTCGCAACTCCTATGAATAACCGCCGCATCCAGCTGACCAGAATACATTTCTCCATGCATTCCATCCTTTTCATCTACTATCGATCACGACTTATCAAGTCAGTGAATCGAACTGCTGATGCTTGCCTATCTATGTGATTTATTATATAGCAATTAATACCGCTGCCGACACTTGAGTTTGGACATAGATCACCAATGAGCAAACACAGGCGATCCCATCATTGAATTAAGTATACCACGTGACCATGGAGAAAACGGATAAGTAGGAAATAGCCCGTGTCTAATTGATCGCTGTTTCTATTCTCTCCTCTATTACTATTCGGATCACCATTTCTATTCTATCCTCTATTACTATGCGGATCACCATTTCTATTCTATCCTCTAGTACTATTCGGATCACCATTTCTATTCTATCCTCTATTACTATTCGGATCATCATTTCTATTCTATCCTATATTACTATTCGGATCACCATTTCTATTCTATCCTCTATTACTATGCGGATCATCATTTCTATTCTATCCTCTATTACTATGCGGATCACCATTGATATTCTATCCTCTATTACTATTCGGATCTTTATTTCTATTCTATCCTCTATTACTATTCGGATCATCATTTCTATTCTATCCTCTATTACTATTCGGATCATCATTTCTATTCTATCCTCTATTACTATTCGGATCACCATTTCTATTCTCTCCTCTATTACTATTCGGATCACCATTTCTATTCTATCCTCTATTACTATGCGGATCACCATTTCTATTCTATCCTCTAGTACTATTCGGATCACCATTTCTATTCTATCCTCTATTACTATTCGGATCATCATTTCTATTCTATCCTATATTACTATTCGGATCACAATTTCTATTCTATCCTCTATTACTATGCGGATCATCATTTCTATTCTATCCTCTATTACTATGCGGTCATCATTTCTATTCTATCCTCTATTACTATTCGGATCTTTATTTCTATTCTATCCTCTATTACTATTCGGATCATCATTTCTATTCTATCCTCTATTACTATTCGGATCACCATTTCTATTCTATCCTCTATTACTATTCGGATCACCATTTCTATTCTATCCTCTATTACTATGCGGATCACCATTTCTATTCTATCCTCTATTACTATTCGGATCACCATTTCTATTCTATCCTCTATTACTATGCGGATCACCATTTCTATTCTATCCTCTATTACTATTCGTATCACCATTTCTATTCTATCCTCTATTACTATGCGGATCACCATTTCTATTCTATCCTCTATTACTATTCGTATCACCATTTCTATTCTATCCTCTATTACTATGCGGATCACCATTTCTATTCTATCCTTTATTACTATTCGGATCACCATTTCTATTCTATCCTCTATTACTATTCGTATTACCATTTCTATTCTATCCTCTATTACTATTTTGGTCACTATTTCTATTCTATCCTTTATTACTATGCGGATCACCATTTCTATTCTATCCTCTATTACTATTCGTATCACCATTCCTATTCTATCCTCTATTACTATTCGGATCACCATTTCTATTCTATCCTCTATTACTATTCGGATCACCATTTCTATTCTATCCTCTATTACTATTCCGATCACCATTTCTATTCTATCCTCTATTACTATTTTGATCACCATTTCTATTCTATCCTCTATTACTATTTTGGTCAATATTTCTATTCTATCCTCTATTACTATTCCGATCACCATTTCTATTCTATCCTCTATTACTATTTTGATCACCATTTCTATTCTATCCTCTATTACTATTTTGATCACCATTTCTATTCTATCCTCTATTACTATTCGGATCACCATTTCTATTCTATCCTCTATTACTATTTTGGTCACTATTTCTATTCTATCCTCTATTACTATTTTGGTCACTATTTCTATTCTATCCTCTATTACTATTCGTATCACCATTCCTATTCTATCGTCTATTACTATTCGGATCACCATTTCTATTCTATCCTCTATTACTATTCGGATCACCATTTCTATTCTATCCTCTATTACTATTCGTATCACCATTCCTATTCTATCCTCTATTACTATTCGGATCACCATTTCTATTCTATCCTCTATTACTATTCGGATCACCATTTCTATTCTATCCTCTATTACTATTCGGATCACCATTTCTATTCTATCCTCTATTACTATTTTGATCACCATTTCTATTCTATCCTCTATCACTATGCGGATCACCATTTCTATTCTATCCTCTATTACTATTCCGATCACCATTTCTATTCTATCCTCTATTACTATTCGGATCACTATTTCTATTCTATCCTCTATTACTATTTTGATCACCATTTCTATTCTATCCTCTATTACTATTCGGATCACCATTTCTATTCTATCCTCTATTACTATTCGGATCACCATTTCTATTCTATCCTCTATTACTATTCGGATCACCATTTCTATTCTATCCTCTATTACTATTTGGATCACCATTTCTATTCTATCCTCTATTACTATTTGGATCACCATTTCTATTCTGTCCTTTATTACAATTCGTATCACCATTTCTATTCTATCCTCTATTACTATTCGGATCACCATTTCTATTCTATCCTCTATTACTATTCGGATCACCATTTCTATTCTATCCTCTATTACTATTCGGATCACCATTTCTATTCTATCCTCTATTACTATTCGGATCACCATTTCTATTCTATCCTCTATTACTATTTGGATCACCATTTCTATTCTATCCTCTATTACTATTTGGATCACCATTTCTATTCTGTCCTTTATTACTATTCGTATCACCATTTTCTATTCTATCCTCTATTACTATTCGGATCACCATTTCTATTCTATCTTCTATTACTATTCGGATCACCATTTCTATTCTATCCTCTATTACTATTCGGATCAACATTTCTATTCTATCCTCTATTACTATTTGGATCACCATTTCTATTCTATCCTCTATTACTATTCGGATCACCATTTCTATTCTATCCTCTATTACTATTCCGATCACCATTTCTATTCTATCCTCTATTACTATTCGGATCACCATTTCTATTCTATCCTCTATTACTATTTTGATCACCATTTCTATTCTATCCTCTATTACTATTTGGATCACCATTTCTATTCTGTCCTTTATTACTATTCGTATCACCATTTCTATTCTATCCTCTATTACTATTCGGATCACCATTTCTATTCTATCCTCTATTACTATTCGGATCACCATTTCTATTCTATCCTCTATTACTATTCGGATCACCATTTCTATTCTATCCTCTATTACTATTCGGATCACCATTTCTATTCTATCCTCTATTACTATTTGGATCACCATTTCTATTCTATCCTCTATTACTATTTGGATCACCATTTTTATTCTGTCCTTTATTACTATTCGTATCACGATTTCTATTCTATCCTCTATTACTATTCGGATCACCATTTCTATTCTATCCTCTATTACTATTCGGATCACCATTTCTATTCTATCCTCTATTACTATTCGGATCACCATTTCTATTCTATCCTCTATTACTATTTGGATCACCATTTCTATTCTATCCTCTATTACTATTCGGATCACAATTTCTATTCTATCCTCTATTACTATTCAGATCACCATTTCTATTCTATCCTCTATTACTTTTCGGATCACCATTTCTATTCTATCCTCTATTAATATTCGGATCACCATTTCTATTCTATCCTTTATTACTATTCGGATCACCATTTCTATTCTATCCTCTATTACTATTCAGATCACCATTTCTATTCTATCCTCTATTACTTTTCGGATCACCATTTCTATTCTATCCTCTATTAATATTCGGATCACCATTTCTATTCTATCCTCTATTACTATGCGGATCACCATTTCTATTCTATCCTCTAGTACTATTCGGATCACCATTTCTATTCTATCCTCTATTACTATTCGGATCATCATTTCTATTCTATCCTATATTACTATTCGGATCACAATTTCTATTCTATCCTCTATTACTATGCGGATCATCATTTCTATTCTATCCTCTATTACTATGCGGTCATCATTTCTATTCTATCCTCTATTACTATTCGGATCTTTATTTCTATTCTATCCTCTATTACTATTCGGATCATCATTTCTATTCTATCCTCTATTACTATTCGGATCACCATTTCTATTCTATCCTCTATTACTATTCGGATCACCATTTCTATTCTATCCTCTATTACTATGCGGATCACCATTTCTATTCTATCCTCTATTACTATTCGGATCACCATTTCTATTCTATCCTCTATTACTATGCGGATCACCATTTCTATTCTATCCTCTATTACTATTCGTATCACCATTTCTATTCTATCCTCTATTACTATGCGGATCACCATTTCTATTCTATCCTCTATTACTATTCGTATCACCATTTCTATTCTATCCTCTATTACTATGCGGATCACCATTTCTATTCTATCCTTTATTACTATTCGGATCACCATTTCTATTCTATCCTCTATTACTATTCGTATCACCATTTCTATTCTATCCTCTATTACTATTTTGGTCACTATTTCTATTCTATCCTTTATTACTATGCGGATCACCATTTCTATTCTATCCTCTATTACTATTCGTATCACCATTCCTATTCTATCCTCTATTACTATTCGGATCACCATTTCTATTCTATCCTCTATTACTATTCGGATCACCATTTCTATTCTATCCTCTATTACTATTCCGATCACCATTTCTATTCTATCCTCTATTACTATTTTGATCACCATTTCTATTCTATCCTCTATTACTATTTTGGTCAATATTTCTATTCTATCCTCTATTACTATTCCGATCACCATTTCTATTCTATCCTCTATTACTATTTTGATCACCATTTCTATTCTATCCTCTATTACTATTTTGATCACCATTTCTATTCTATCCTCTATTACTATTCGGATCACCATTTCTATTCTATCCTCTATTACTATTTTGGTCACTATTTCTATTCTATCCTCTATTACTATTTTGGTCACTATTTCTATTCTATCCTCTATTACTATTCGTATCACCATTCCTATTCTATCGTCTATTACTATTCGGATCACCATTTCTATTCTATCCTCTATTACTATTCGGATCACCATTTCTATTCTATCCTCTATTACTATTCGTATCACCATTCCTATTCTATCCTCTATTACTATTCGGATCACCATTTCTATTCTATCCTCTATTACTATTCGGATCACCATTTCTATTCTATCCTCTATTACTATTCGGATCACCATTTCTATTCTATCCTCTATTACTATTTTGATCACCATTTCTATTCTATCCTCTATCACTATGCGGATCACCATTTCTATTCTATCCTCTATTACTATTCCGATCACCATTTCTATTCTATCCTCTATTACTATTCGGATCACTATTTCTATTCTATCCTCTATTACTATTTTGATCACCATTTCTATTCTATCCTCTATTACTATTCGGATCACCATTTCTATTCTATCCTCTATTACTATTCGGATCACCATTTCTATTCTATCCTCTATTACTATTCGGATCACCATTTCTATTCTATCCTCTATTACTATTTGGATCACCATTTCTATTCTATCCTCTATTACTATTTGGATCACCATTTCTATTCTGTCCTTTATTACAATTCGTATCACCATTTCTATTCTATCCTCTATTACTATTCGGATCACCATTTCTATTCTATCCTCTATTACTATTCGGATCACCATTTCTATTCTATCCTCTATTACTATTCGGATCACCATTTCTATTCTATCCTCTATTACTATTCGGATCACCATTTCTATTCTATCCTCTATTACTATTTGGATCACCATTTCTATTCTATCCTCTATTACTATTTGGATCACCATTTCTATTCTGTCCTTTATTACTATTCGTATCACCATTTTCTATTCTATCCTCTATTACTATTCGGATCACCATTTCTATTCTATCTTCTATTACTATTCGGATCACCATTTCTATTCTATCCTCTATTACTATTCGGATCAACATTTCTATTCTATCCTCTATTACTATTTGGATCACCATTTCTATTCTATCCTCTATTACTATTCGGATCACCATTTCTATTCTATCCTCTATTACTATTCCGATCACCATTTCTATTCTATCCTCTATTACTATTCGGATCACCATTTCTATTCTATCCTCTATTACTATTTTGATCACCATTTCTATTCTATCCTCTATTACTATTTGGATCACCATTTCTATTCTGTCCTTTATTACTATTCGTATCACCATTTCTATTCTATCCTCTATTACTATTCGGATCACCATTTCTATTCTATCCTCTATTACTATTCGGATCACCATTTCTATTCTATCCTCTATTACTATTCGGATCACCATTTCTATTCTATCCTCTATTACTATTCGGATCACCATTTCTATTCTATCCTCTATTACTATTTGGATCACCATTTCTATTCTATCCTCTATTACTATTTGGATCACCATTTTTATTCTGTCCTTTATTACTATTCGTATCACGATTTCTATTCTATCCTCTATTACTATTCGGATCACCATTTCTATTCTATCCTCTATTACTATTCGGATCACCATTTCTATTCTATCCTCTATTACTATTCGGATCACCATTTCTATTCTATCCTCTATTACTATTTGGATCACCATTTCTATTCTATCCTCTATTACTATTCGGATCACCATTTCTATTCTATCCTCTATTACTATTCAGATCACCATTTCTATTCTATCCTCTATTACTTTTCGGATCACCATTTCTATTCTATCCTCTATTAATATTCGGATCACCATTTCTATTCTATCCTTTATTACTATTCGTATCACCATTTCTATTCTATCCTCTATTACTATTCCGATCACCATTTCTATTCTATCCGCTATTACTATTCGGATCACCATTTCTATTCTATCCTCTATTACTATTTTGATCACCATTTCTATTCTATCCTCTATTACTATTCGGATCACCATTTCTATTCTATCCTCTATTACTATTCGGATCGCCATTTCTATTCTATCCTCTAGTACTATTCGGATCACCATTTCTATTCTATCCTCTATTACTATTTTGATCACCATTTCTATTCTATTCTCTCTTACTATTTGGATCACCATTTCTATTCTGTCCTTTATTACTATTCGTATCACCATTTCTATTCTATCCTCTATTACTATTCCGATCACCATTTCTATTCTATCCTCTATTACTATTCGGATCACCATTTCTATTCTATCCTCTATTACTATTTTGATCACCATTTCTATTCTATCCTCTATTACTATTTGGATCACCATTTCTATTCTGTCCTTTATTACTATTCGTATCACCATTTCTATTCTATCCTCTATTACTATTCGGATCACCATTTCTATTCTATCCTCTATTACTATTTGGATCACCATTTCTATTCTATCCTCTATTACTATTCGGATCACCATTTCTATTCTATCCTCTATTACTATTCGTATCACCATTTCTATTCTATCCTCTATTACTATTTTGATCACCATTTCTATTCTGTCCTTTATTACTATTCGTATCACCATTTCTATTCTATCCTCTATTACTATTCAGATCACCATTTCTATTCTATCCTCTATTACTATTTGGATCACCATTTCTATTCTATCCTCTATTACTATTCGGATCACCATTTCTATTCTATCCTCTATTACTATTCGTATCACCATTTCTATTCTATCCTCTAATACTATTTGGATCACCATTTCTATTCTGTCCTTTATTACTATTCGTATCACCATTTCTATTCTATCCTCTATTACTATTCGGATCACCATTTCTATTCTATCCTCTATTACTATTTGGATCACCATTTCTATTCTATCCTCTATTACTATTCGGATCACCATTTCTATTCTATCCTCTAATACTATTCCGATCACCATTTCTATTCTATCCTCTATTACTATTCGGATCACCATTTCTATCCTATCCTCTATTACTATTTTGATCACCATTTCTATTCTATCCTCTATTACTATTTGGATCACCATTTCTATTCTGTCCTTTATTACTATTCGTATCACCATTTCTATTCTATCCTCTATTACTATTCGGATCACCATTTCTATTCTATCCTCTATTACTATTTGGATCACCATTTCTATTCTATCCTCTATTACTATTCGGATCACCATTTCTATTCTATCCTCTATTACTATTCGTATCACCATTTCTATTCTATCCTCTATTACTAATTTGATCACCATTTCTATTCTGTCCTTTATTACTATTCGTATCACCATTTCTATTCTATCCTCTATTACTATTCGGATCACCATTTCTATTCTATCCTCTATTACTATTTGGATCACCATTTCTATTCTATCCTCTATTACTATTCGGATCACCATTTCTATTCTATCCTCTATTACTATTCGGATCACCATTTCTATTCTATCCTCTATTACTATTGGGATCACCATTTCTATTCTATTCTCTATTACTATTCGTATCACCATTTCTATTCTATCCTCTATTACTATTCGGATCGCCATTTCTATTCTATCCTCTAGAACTATCCGTATCACCATTTCTATTCTATCCTCTATTACTATGCGGATCACCATTTCTATTCTATCCTCTAGTACTATTCGTATCACCATTTCTATTCTATCCTCTATTACTATTCGGATCGCCATTTCTATTCTATCCTCTAGTACTATTCGTATCACCATTTCTATTCTATCCTCTATTACTATTTTGATCACCATTTCTATTCTATCCTCTCTTACTATTTGGATCACCATTTCTATTCTGTCCTTTATTACTATTCGTATCACCATTTCTATTCTATCCTCTATTACTATTCCGATCACCATTTCTATTCTATCCTCTATTACTATTCGGATCACCATTTCTATTCTATCCTCTATTACTATTTTGATCACCATTTCTATTCTATCCTCTATTACTATTTGGATCACCATTTCTATTCTGTCCTTTATTACTATTCGTATCACCATTTCTATTCTATCCTCTATTACTATTCGGATCACCATTTCTATTCTATCCTCTATTACTATTTGGATCACCATTTCTATTCTATCCTCTATTACTATTCGGATCACCATTTCTATTCTATCCTCTATTACTATTCGTATCACCATTTCTATTCTATCCTCTATTACTATTTTGATCACCATTTCTATTCTGTCCTTTATTACTATTCGTATCACCATTTCTATTCTATCCTCTATTACTATTCAGATCACCATTTCTATTCTATCCTCTATTACTATTTGGATCACCATTTCTATTCTATCCTCTATTACTATTCGGATCACCATTTCTATTCTATCCTCTATTACTATTCGTATCACCATTTCTATTCTATCCTCTAATACTATTTGGATCACCATTTCTATTCTGTCCTTTATTACTATTCGTATCACCATTTCTATTCTATCCTCTATTACTATTCGGATCACCATTTCTATTCTATCCTCTATTACTATTTGGATCACCATTTCTATTCTATCCTCTATTACTATTCGGATCACCATTTCTATTCTATCCTCTAATACTATTCCGATCACCATTTCTATTCTATCCTCTATTACTATTCGGATCACCATTTCTATCCTATCCTCTATTACTATTTTGATCACCATTTCTATTCTATCCTCTATTACTATTTGGATCACCATTTCTATTCTGTCCTTTATTACTATTCGTATCACCATTTCTATTCTATCCTCTATTACTATTCGGATCACCATTTCTATTCTATCCTCTATTACTATTTGGATCACCATTTCTATTCTATCCTCTATTACTATTCGGATCACCATTTCTATTCTATCCTCTATTACTATTCGTATCACCATTTCTATTCTATCCTCTATTACTAATTTGATCACCATTTCTATTCTGTCCTTTATTACTATTCGTATCACCATTTCTATTCTATCCTCTATTACTATTCGGATCACCATTTCTATTCTATCCTCTATTACTATTTGGATCACCATTTCTATTCTATCCTCTATTACTATTCGGATCACCATTTCTATTCTATCCTCTATTACTATTCGTATCACCATTTCTATTCTATCCTCTAATACTATTTGGATCACCATTTCTATTCTGTCCTTTATTACTATTCGTATCACCATTTCTATTCTATCCTCTATTACTATTCGGATCACCATTTCTATTCTATCCTCTATTACTATTTGGATCACCATTTCTATTCTATCCTCTATTACTATTCGGATCACCATTTCTATTCTATCCTCTATTACTATTCGGATCACCATTTCTATTCTATCCTCTATTACTATTGGGATCACCATTTCTATTCTATTCTCTATTACTATTCGTATCACCATTTCTATTCTATCCTCTATTACTATTCGGATCGCCATTTCTATTCTATCCTCTAGAACTATTCGTATCACCATTTCTATTCTATCCTCTATTACTATGCGGATCACCATTTCTATTCTATCCTCTAGTACTATTCGTATCACCATTTCTATTCTATCCTCTATTACTATTCGGATCGCCATTTCTATTCTATCCTCTAGTACTATTCGTATCACCATTTCTATTCTATCCTCTATTACTATTTTGATCACCATTTCAATTCTATCCTTTATTACTATTCGGATCACCATTTCTATTCTTTACTCTATTACTATTCGTATCACCATTCCTGTTCTATCCTCTATTACTATTCGGATCACCATTTCTATATATCCTCTAGTACTATTCGTATCACCATTTCTATTCTATCCTCTATTACTATTCGTATCACCATTTCTATTCTATCCTCTATTACTATTCGGATCACCATTTCTATTCTATCCTCTATTACTATCCGGATCACCATTTCTATTCTATCCTCTAGTACTATTCGGATCACCATTTCTATTCTATCCTCTATTACTATTCGTATCACCATTTCTATTCTATCCTCTAGTACTATTCGGATCACCATTTCTATTCTATCCTCTAGTACTATTCGTATCACCATTTCTATTCTATCCTCTATTACTATTCGGATCACCATTTCTATTCTATCCTCTATTACTATTCGTATCACCATTTCTATTCTATCCTCTATTACTATTCGTATCACCATTTCTACTCTATCCTCTATTACTATTCGTATCACCATTTATATTCTATCCTCTATTACTATTCGGATCACCATGTCTATTCTATCCTCTATTACTCTTCGGATCACCATTTCTATTCTATCCTATAGTACTATTCGTATCACCATTTCTATTCTATCCTCTATTACTATTCGGATCACCATGTCTATTCTATCCTCTATTACTATGCGGATCACCATTTCTATTCTATCCTCTAGTACTATTCGTATCACCATTTCTATTCTATCCTCTAGTACTATTCGTATCACCATTTCTATTCTATCCTCTATTACTATTCGGATCACCATTTCTATTCTATCCTCTATTACTATTCGGATCACCATTTCTATTCTATCCTCTATTACTATTCGTATCACCATTTCTATTCTATCCTCTATTTCTCTTCGGATCACCATTTCTATTCTATCCTCTATTACTATTCGGATCACCATTTTTATTCTATCCTCTAGTACTATTCGTATCACCATTTCCATTCTATCCTCTATTACTATTCGGATCGCCATTTCTATTCTATCCTCTATTACTATTCGGATCACCATTTCTATTCTATCCTCTATTACTATTCGTATCACCATTTCTATTCTATCCTCTATTACTATGCGGATCACCATTTCTATTCTATCCTCTATTACTATACGGATCACCATTTCTATTCTATCCTCTAGTACTATTCGTATCACCATTTCTATTCTATCCTCTAGTACTATTCGGATCACCATTTCTATTCTATCCTCTAGTACTATGCGGATCACCATTTCTATTCTATCCTCTATTACTATTCGGATCACCATTTCTATTCTATCCTCTAATACTATTCCGATCACCATTTCTATTCTATCCTCTATTACTATTCGGATCACCATTTCTATCCTATCCTCTATTACTATTTTGATCACCATTTCTATTCTATCCTCTATTACTATTTGGATCACCATTTCTATTCTGTCCTTTATTACTATTCGTATCACCATTTCTATTCTATCCTCTATTACTATTCGGATCACCATTTCTATTCTATCCTCTATTACTATTTGGATCACCATTTCTATTCTATCCTCTATTACTATTCGGATCACCATTTCTATTCTATCCTCTATTACTATTCGTATCACCATTTCTATTCTATCCTCTATTACTAATTTGATCACCATTTCTATTCTGTCCTTTATTACTATTCGTATCACCATTTCTATTCTATCCTCTATTACTATTCGGATCACCATTTCTATTCTATCCTCTATTACTATTTGGATCACCATTTCTATTCTATCCTCTATTACTATTCGGATCACCATTTCTATTCTATCCTCTATTACTATTCGTATCACCATTTCTATTCTATCCTCTAATACTATTTGGATCACCATTTCTATTCTGTCCTTTATTACTATTCGTATCACCATTTCTATTCTATCCTCTATTACTATTCGGATCACCATTTCTATTCTATCCTCTATTACTATTTGGATCACCATTTCTATTCTATCCTCTATTACTATTCGGATCACCATTTCTATTCTATCCTCTATTACTATTCGGATCACCATTTCTATTCTATCCTCTATTACTATTGGGATCACCATTTCTATTCTATTCTCTATTACTATTCGTATCACCATTTCTATTCTATCCTCTATTACTATTCGGATCGCCATTTCTATTCTATCCTCTAGAACTATTCGTATCACCATTTCTATTCTATCCTCTATTACTATGCGGATCACCATTTCTATTCTATCCTCTAGTACTATTCGTATCACCATTTCTATTCTATCCTCTATTACTATTCGGATCGCCATTTCTATTCTATCCTCTAGTACTATTCGTATCACCATTTCTATTCTATCCTCTATTACTATTTTGATCACCATTTCTATTCTATCCTTTATTACTATTCGGATCACCATTTCTATTCTTTACTCTATTACTATTCGTATCACCATTCCTGTTCTATCCTCTATTACTATTCGGATCACCATTTCTATATATCCTCTAGTACTATTCGTATCACCATTTCTATTCTATCCTCTATTACTATTCGTATCACCATTTCTATTCTATCCTCTATTACTATTCGGATCACCATTTCTATTCTATCCTCTATTACTATCCGGATCACCATTTCTATTCTATCCTCTAGTACTATTCGGATCACCATTTCTATTCTATCCTCTATTACTATTCGTATCACCATTTCTATTCTATCCTCTAGTACTATTCGGATCACCATTTCTATTCTATCCTCTAGTACTATTCGTATCACCATTTCTATTCTATCCTCTATTACTATTCGGATCACCATTTCTATTCTATCCTCTATTACTATTCGTATCACCATTTCTATTCTATCCTCTATTACTATTCGTATCACCATTTCTACTCTATCCTCTATTACTATTCGTATCACCATTTATATTCTATCCTCTATTACTATTCGGATCACCATGTCTATTCTATCCTCTATTACTATTCGGATCACCATTTCTATTCTATCCTATAGTACTATTCGTATCACCATTTCTATTCTATCCTCTATTACTATTCGGATCACCATGTCTATTCTATCCTCTATTACTATGCGGATCACCATTTCTATTCTATCCTCTAGTACTATTCGTATCACCATTTCTATTCTATCCTCTAGTACTATTCGTATCACCATTTCTATTCTATCCTCTATTACTATTCGGATCACCATTTCTATTCTATCCTCTATTACTATTCGGATCACCATTTCTATTCTATCCTCTATTACTATTCGTATCACCATTTCTATTCTATCCTCTATTTCTCTTCGGATCACCATTTCTATTCTATCCTCTATTACTATTCGGATCACCATTTTTATTCTATCCTCTAGTACTATTCGTATCACCATTTCCATTCTATCCTCTATTACTATTCGGATCGCCATTTCTATTCTATCCTCTATTACTATTCGGATCACCATTTCTATTCTATCCTCTATTACTATTCGTATCACCATTTCTATTCTATCCTCTATTACTATGCGGATCACCATTTCTATTCTATCCTCTATTACTATACGGATCACCATTTCTATTCTATCCTCTAGTACTATTCGTATCACCATTTCTATTCTATCCTCTAGTACTATTCGGATCACCATTTCTATTCTATCCTCTAGTACTATTCGTATCACCATTTCTATTCTATCCTCTAGTACTATGCGGATCACCATTTCTATTCTATCCTCTAGTACTATTCGGATCACCATTTCTATTCTATCCTCTAGTACTATTCGTATCACCATTTCTATTCTATCCTCTAGTACTATTCGGATCACCATTTCTATTCTATCCTCTAGTACTATTCGTATCACCATTTCTATTCTATCCTCTATTACTATTCGGATCACTATTTCTATTCTATCCTCTATTACTATTCGTATCACCATTTCTATTCTATCCTCTATTACTATTCGGATCACCATTTCTATTCTATCCTCTATTACTATTCGGATCACCATTTCTATTCTATCCTCTATTACTATTCGGATCACCATTTCTATTCTATCCTCTAGTACTATTCGTATCACCATTTCTATTCTATCCTCTATTACTATTCGGATCACCATTTCTATTCTATCCTTTATTACTATTCGTATCACCATTTCTATTCTATCCTCTATTACTATACGGATCACCATTTCTATTCTATCCTCTATTACTATTCGGATCACCATTTCTATTCTATCCTCTATTACTATTCGTATCATCATTTCTATTCTATCCTCTATTACTATACGGATCACCATTTCTATTCTATCCTCTATTACTATTCGTATCATCATTTCTATTCTATTCTCTATTACTATACGGACCGCAATTCTCTATTCACTACATTCTTTCTCTATACTATTTCTCTATTCGGATCACTATACGAATTACAAATCTAGGGAGTATCCTCGAGCAAGTCCTATTAGTGCGAGTGATATTCGAAGACGTCTGACACCAGCATTGTTCAAAGACGTACCATATTTTGTATCTGCGGTTACAAAGTCTCTACTACAACGAGCATTCGTAGACATTACAATTGTGTCAAACGAGTGTTCATTGACATCACAAAACAACTGAGATGCAACTTCAACCTCCCTTTAAACATATCTATAAACACGGCATAAATAGAAAACTCACGATGAATATCTTGCGAGACGAGCAACTTTCCCTTCGCACAACGACATCCATTATTTAATGCTTGTCTAAAATATCTTATAACTAAAAGTAACAAAATAAAACTTGTCAAATGTAATCACAAAGAGCTATCGACTCAGAATCTTTTAAAAAAAACAATAATATTCAGTTTATAATGGAATAATCAACAATACAGCGTGTATTAAATTTAGACAGGGCAAATAGTGTCGTGAAAGAATCGCTATAAAATCCTCGTTTTCTTCTAGTGTCTTCATTGATTAAGCTGTCATCTATGATTTATGCGATGTTGGGGTCCTCACATTGTGTATCCTTTATTCGAAGGTACTTCATTATTTCAAACTCTACCCAAACCCGTTATCGCTACAAACCCTGTCTCAGTTCGGTTCATTAAACAAATCAAATTTCAAGCCAGAATAAATTGATGAGTTATGAGTCCATGAATTCGAAATTCTTATATTCCGTTTATTAGCAAATGGCAATCCACGACAGAGTTTCTAAACGTGCGAGTAAAAATCGGACCAGAAACAAATCTGGAAACCCCTTCAATCTCATTTCATAAACACTTATCATTTATTTACACATATCTGACAACAGCTCTGTTAGAACCCGTTTAAACACACACAAAAACTCACCAGACTCCCTCCGAAACATACTAGTCGAAAATACAAACATAATAACCTCATCAAAAAAAAGATTAAAAATAATGGATGCCTTAATAATAAAAAAAGAAAAAGCCAACACCATTAACTACGAACACGGCCACAATGTGCTGACTGTGTTCGGAAAATAAAACATCCCCATAACTCTAGAAACATGCACACAACCCATACAGCAAATTAAACGCAGCAATAAAATCATCCTTGATAATGTCTAAAAGTATAGCCGAAAGCGCTCGGAATTACAGAACATTTAGACAGTTTCTACACACTCTGTGTACAGAAAAAGACACTTGTATGAACACAAGAAAAATTAAATAAAAACTTAATAGTAGTACCTTGTCTATCGTTTTTAAAGAAACAGGTATATAGATATGTGTGTCTGTGTGTGTGTGTGTGTGTGTGTTTGTGTTTTGAACAATAAAAAATATTAAATAATTAAAATTTTCAAACACACTGGGTTCTATATTAATAATTTTTTGTTTTATTATTTCAATTAGGTTCCTCGAGTAGTTTCGGCCAGCATGGTCATCATCAGGAGAAAGAAAATCCCTGCTTGATAGTAGCAGTGAGCTACAGGAGTGAATGACTGTTTCTGAAGAAAGTGAACTTTATCTGTAGTTTTCATTTGTTTCCTTATCGATAATTTTCGTCAGTCCTTGTGTTGTTCAAACAGCCTCTTTCAAGTTGTTTTTAAGATCTAAATTGTTATATAACAAGTTGTTTTTATATTATTATACAAGTTGATCTCTCTCTCTCTCTCTCTCTCTCTCTCTCTCTCTCTCTTATATATATATATATATAATTGTCAGTCGTTTTTAATGAAATGTGCTTGAAAGAAGGATTGCTGCCTAAATACACAAATATATATATATATATATATATATATATATATATATATATATGCATATGCGCGAGGGGAACCTCAAGACGGTCTAATGGTTAACAAGCTTGTCTCGGTAGAACACTTACGACTGCTTAGTGAGTTCGATCCTCACTGGGTGCCACCATACTTTCGGCTTTGCGCGATATCTAAGCTATGCTTGGAAAATGACTATATATAACTTGTGGGAATGCAGAGATTTATTCTTTTTTTAAATGCTGAGTTCAGTAATTTCAGTTAGTTTACGACCGCACACATCGGCTTCCTTTACCATAAAAAGAAAAGAAATCTATCTGCAATTCAACAGACCCTTAAAAGCACCCGTGACTTTTTATTCCTTTAAAAGAAATTCAAAATTGACAGAGACAAAAACTAAAAGGGAATTTTGTTCTGTTATAGAGAGAGAAAAAAAAGCTTTGCTTCGGTGAATTTTTGTCGGTTGGATAATTGTATGGCCCCCACACATTGGGGTTGTTTACCGCCTCTATCCCAACAACCACTACAACAAACACAAAATCAAGAGCTCAAACGATAAACTATTATTCGCTTTCTTTTTTTTTTCTTTTGGGTCTTAAATTTAAATAAAAAGACTTTTCTTTTTTTCTATTTCTTTAACTCTTTTTTTTCATTCGGTTTTTATTTTTTAGAAAATGAAATTCGACAAACCAAGCGAATAAAGCAATGTCATATGAGGACTGAATTAATTTCAATTTGTGAAAATCTTTTTTCGGGGATTTACGTAGGAAGGTGTGACAGTAAAGAGTCAATCCGTCTTCTTGTCTCTCTGTTATTGCCACGTTTATTTTCACGAGTGTCAAATACGATGCTTAGTTTCGTATCATCAGAACAAAAGTATACAATGAAAAGAGCTGTAAAAATTTAAAAGGCTAGCGACGTATAGTTTTATCGTAAACCTATAAATGTTAATTATAAGTGTTACGCAAGGGCAAGGGCAAGTCACACGATTAAATGCAAATCTTGCCATTTGGATCATTTCAATTGTTAATATTTCTTTATTTAATTTAATAAATGTCTCCTAAGCCGGCGGAAAGTGTCTAGTGTATTCCCCGTATTCAAGAAAGTAGATGAGCCCTCACCACCGTCACAATATCACCACATCAGCTTCCTTCATGTCATTAGTAAACTTTTTAAAGCTATCATAAACAAGAATGACGCTAAACACCCCAACAAAAGTAAACTTCTGAGCGACAAACAGTATGGTTTCCGCTCTTTTAGGTCCACTGCTGATGTCTTAACTATTATCACGCATTGAATCAGTAAAGCTCTTGAAAACAAAAATCTCTTGAGTGAACACACGAGATATCTCGAAGCCCTTTGATAAAGTGGGATACAGGGGATTTCTACACAAACTAACCAACTATGGAATCACAGGGAGAGTCCTCTTAGTTTTCAAGTCTTTCCTGTCGGGTAGATCAATGGAGGTTGTGTGAATTACCACTCCTCTGTAATACATGAGATCAATTCTGGCGTCCCCAAATGTTGTCTCCTCGGTCCCACCGTCTTTCTGCTCAGGAACACATTTAGATCTTTAGTAAATTTATATTGATACCACAGTGTATGAGCTCACCTCCGAATATCTTGATGACCAGTGCATGGCAACTGATCTCTCCTCTGATCTAACTCTCACGGCTTAATGGGATGGGGGACGACTGACTGATATCATTCAATACATCCAGTACTAAACTTGTAACATTTCATCACCACCGAGCAGACCTTAAACCTGCACCAACCCTGATGAGTGGCATGCACTCAAAGGGGTTCCTTGCCTTGAACGCCTTCTGGGGTTAAAGCTCACTCCTGACCTCAAATGGAACGCGCATATTCGATGCCATCGCGATAGATGTTGGCAGAATGGTCTGTTCTTTGTATCGCCCCAGAAAATATCGAACTCCCGTTGCCATTGTCCTATCTTGATAAGAATCAAATCAGATCAAGAATAAAGTATTGCTGTCATATTTGGGCTATTGCTGCACAAACCTCACTGTCCAAACCTCGACAGAATCCAAAAGTGTGGGGTGATGGATTATTGTCCATCCTGTAATACATATCCCACAGACAAAACTTCGCCAGCCTTTCACTATTATATCGCTATTATTATGGCAGATGTTCGGACGAGTTACATTCCTTAGCGCCACTAGCTTGGACCATAACAGTTAGGACTCGCCACAGTGGCAAGTCATCACCCTTCCCTTCGTATACCTTTGGTGAAAAAACACTTGTTCGAACACAAGAAAAATTTATTAAAAGCTTAACCGTCTTGTCTTTCGTTTTTAATGAAACATGTATTTATACATACATACATATATATATATATATATATATATATATATATATATATATATTGTGTGTATTTAGGCAGCATTTTTTCATTAATACATGTCTCATTAAATAATATAGATAAGCGTTGTCTATATATTTTGTGCAAGTTTTTTTCATATAGTCTGATAATCTTAATAACATTATCATTAAATAATGAAAGAAAATCACAATATTGATACATACTTTTTTTTTTTTTTTTTTTTATTTAATCCGATCTGAGCTTTCGGCTTACATAAGCCATTATCAAAGATGACAATTACACAATATATTTATGCAATACACGAACAAGAAATTGATGATAGTATTATTTGTTTACATGGATGATTTCCAAGCAACGATAAACACGTGCATATAAAACGCTGAAAGCGAAAATCGCACGACAGCTCATGACGTCACACATGACCACGCGAGAGTGAATCCGATGAGTATTGAGTATGGAAAGCCGTTGGTATGAACCAATGACTTCTGTTACTAATTATAGGCATTTAAGGATATTTTTGGAGATTTCATAGTTTATTTTGTTCAGGTTAGGTTTCAACTGTTTTATGTATATAGCTTCAAGAATTTTTAGTTTTTGTTTATTGTTTTCATGTTTAAGTATAATTGTGTTTTCGACGAGGATTTTCCGGAATTGTGTATGCGGCCAGGCATGTTGTTTTAAATGTCTAAAAATGTTAGAGTTATCATTCAAATGTAGTGTCAAGCGTCGTGAAAGCGAGTTTGTGGTGTGACCAACATAGATATTATTTAGTTCGTTGGAGATACAATCTCCCAAAGGGCACCTGAATTTGTAAACTATGTTGGTTTTTTTCAAATCGCTAACCGGGGGAGAAGAATCATTTCGAATAATTGAGTTGGATATTTTAGATTTAGTGTAGTATATAATTAACTTAATTCTTTTGCTAGGATCTGTTGTGGATATGTTAGTATTTACTAATTTTTTTAGTATATTTTCATCTTGTTTATAATTAGTATGCATTTGATTACGATATAGGAGATTAATATGTTTGAGATTAGTAGAAGCAGTATTATGTACTATTTGCTTAGTATTGAGATTTCTAAGAAAGCATCTTATTTGTTCATCAATTATATAGTTTGGAAAACTATTATTAACAAGTGTTTGTTTTATATTCTTTAGTTCACTGTAAAAAATCTGTTTTGTGGATGAATTAGTTTCTGCACGGTGTATTAGATTTTTTATAATTGCTATTTTGTAGTAATATGGGCATTCGCTCTTGTAGTTAAGTGTACATGAATTTATGCTAGTAGGTTTTTTATATGGCGAAATAGTAAATTTGTTATTATTTGTGTTTATCAATATGTCAAGGAAAGGAATTTTATTAGTAGTATTGAGTTCATACGTGAATTTGAGGACAGAATTATTTTGGAAACATTTTTGTAGTTGAAGTATTTCATCTGTATTTTCAACTAACATAAGAATATCATCAACGTATCTTACATAGATGGATGGTTTTTTAAAGTCTGTAAATATCTTATTTTCCAGGTTCGACATATAGAAATTGCTAAATGTCGGACCCAGTACTGAACCCATAGAGACACCATCACATTGTATATATATATTATTATTATGATCTAAGAAAGGGACTTCAGTAGTACAAGCTAATAGTAGTTTCCGTAATATATTAGGATTAATTTTAAGTGGGGGTAAAGATGAGTTACTGTATATATTTCTTATAATTATGTCAATAGTTTCACTAACAGGGACATTGGTAAATAAGTTTTCAACATCAAGTGAAGCTATGATTTCATTGTCGGGTTTTTCGCTTTTTAGGATTTGGATTACTTCTAATGTTGACTTAACACTATATTTACTAGAAAGATAAGGAGTAATGAGTTGGTTGATGTATTTTGTTAGTTGATATACAGGAGTTGGAATTTGTGATATGATAGGACGGAGAGGATAGTTAGGTTTATGTGTTTTTATATTGCCGTATATGTAACCAGGCCTATAATCACCAACAATCTTAGGGAGTTTTAATGAGTTCTGTTCGGCATTATTAGCATTAATGAGTTTATTAAGCTTTGATTTTAGTTGGTTGGTCGGATTATTGTTGAGTTTTTTAAATTTTATGTGATCATGGAGTATGTGGTCAAGTTTTTTGTTATAATCTAATTTGTTTAGAAGGACGAAAATGTTGGTCTTGTCAGCTTTTTTTACGATTATGTCAGGGTGGTTGCGTAGTTCTTGTGCGGCAATTTTCAGTTGTTTAGTAAGTATTTTTGAGGAGTTTCGGCTTTTATCATGCCGATCCTTGAGCGCCTCAGCCTTAAGTAAGTCTTTGAATTCTGGTGTAGTTTTTATTAGCTGTTCATCCTGGAGTTTAACAATGTTTTGGTATAGGGTTTCGATTTCTATATGTCGAACCTGGAAAATAAGATATTTACAGACTTTAAAAAACCATCCATCTATGTAAGATACGTTGATGATATTCTTATGTTAGTTGAAAATACAGATGAAATACTTCAACTACAAAAATGTTTCCAAAATAATTCTGTCCTCAAATTCACGTATGAACTCAATACTACTAATAAAATTCCTTTCCTTGACATATTGATAAACACAAATAATAACAAATTTACTATTTCGCCATATAAAAAACCTACTAGCATAAATTCATGTACACTTAACTACAAGAGCGAATGCCCATATTACTACAAAATAGCAATTATAAAAAATCTAATACACCGTGCAGAAACTAATTCATCCACAAAACAGATTTTTTACAGTGAACTAAAGAATATAAAACAAACACTTGTTAATAATAGTTTTCCAAACTATATAATTGATGAACAAATAAGATGCTTTCTTAGAAATCTCAATACTAAGCAAATAGTACATAATACTGCTTCTACTAATCTCAAACATATTAATCTCCTATATCGTAATCAAATGCATACTAATTATAAACAAGATGAAAATATACTAAAAAAATTAGTAAATACTAACATATCCACAACAGATCCTAGCAAAAGAATTAAGTTAATTATATACTACACTAAATCTAAAATATCCAACTCAATTATTCGAAATGATTCTTCTCCCCCGGTTAGCGATTTGAAAAAAACCAACATAGTTTACAAATTCAGGTGCCCTTTGGGAGATTGTATCTCCAACGAACTAAATAATATCTATGTTGGTCACACCACAAACTCGCTTTCACGACGCTTGACACTACATTTGAATGATAACTCTAACATTTTTAGACATTTAAAACAACATGCCTGGCCGCATACACAATTCCGGAAAATCCTCGTCGAAAACACAATTATACTTAAACATGAAAACAATAAACAAAAACTAAAAATTCTTGAAGCTATATACATAAAACAGTTGAAACCTAACCTGAACAAAATAAACTATGAAATCTCCAAAAATATCCTTAAATGCCTATAATTAGTAACAGAAGTCATTGGTTCATACCAACGGCTTTCCATACTCAATACTCATCGGATTCACTCTCGCGTGGTCATGTGTGACGTCATGAGCTGTCGTGCGATTTTCGCTTTCAGCGTTTTATATGCACGTGTTTATCGTTGCTTGGAAATCATCCATGTAAACAAATAATACTATCATCAATTTCTTGTTCGTGTATTGCATAAATATATTGTGTAATTGTCATCTTTGATAATGGCTTATGTAAGCCGAAAGCTCAGATCGGATTAAATAAAAAAAATAAAAAAAAAGTATGTATCAATATTGTGATTTTCTTTCATTATTTAATGATAATGTTATTAAGATTATCAGACTATATGAAAAAAACTTGCACAAAATATATAGACAACGCTTATCTATATTATTTAATGAGACATGTATTAATATATATATATATATATGTTTTGAACAATAAAAACTATTACAAAATTAAAATTTTCAGACACACTGGGTTGTATATTAATATTGTTTTATTATTTCAGTTAGGTTCCTCGACTAGCTTCGGTCAACATGGTCATCATCAGAAGAAAAAAATCCCTGCTTGTTAGTAGCAGTCAACTACAGAAGTGAATGACTGTTTCTGAAGAAAGTGAACTTTTTCCATAGTTTTCCTTTGTTTTCTTATCGTTAATTTTGGTCATGTCCTTATGTTGTTCAAATGGCCTCTTTCAAGTTGTTTTTTTAAGATGTAAATTGTTATATAACAAGTTGTTTTCATATTATTACCTCTCTCTCTCTCTCTCTCTCTTTATATATATATATATATATATAAATACACACACGCACACACACACACATATATATATATATATATATATATATATATATATATATATATTAAAAAAGAAGAGAGAAACCGCAAAGTTTTTGGTTGTAATGCTGACAAAAACACACGAAAATGAAATAGATCTAAGAACACACAGGGGACATTAAAAGATAAGAATGCCGATAACTACTTCATCATTTCTCGGACCAAACTTAATTGTTTTATAACCCTTCACGAAGAACTTTTCACTGCCAGTTCAAGAAAGACATTTGGGTCTCTAACTCACAAAAAAAGAGAATGTCTCATATCGAGAATATTTAACATCGAAAAACATAAAGGAAAAAAATTTATTATTTTTAACAATATGTGGATATCTTCACCCTTTGCCTGATGACGGTCACGAGACCGGAAACGCGTGTAGCAATATTATGGAAAATAAAGCATAATATTTTTTTAAAAAAAACAAAAAAAAAACATCCACATTACAACCAAAAACGTTTGCGGTTTCTCTCTTCTTTTTAATATACACACTTTTCTTTCGTTGGAACTACTGTCACCTCTTCCTTATATATATATATATATATATATATATATATATATATATATATATATATATATATGCGTGCGTGACCTCAAGGCGGTGTAATGGTTAGCAAGCTCGTCTCGCTAGAACAATTGACGACTAAGTAGTGAGTTCCACTCAGACAGCTTCTTTTCCAACAAGAATCTTAGTCTCTTTAATCCAGAGCCATTCGATATTTATTCTACACATTCTCATAATACTCTTCTCTCCACCACCCCTTCCCCCCTTTACAATTCCACTGAGTAATCTTCTAACTTGAGTGGCTCTCGGGCTTTATAGTGGGTGAACTATCAGTAAAGTGTCGTACGGCATGTTTTATTTAAACATGATCCATTATGTAGAATAAACAGGAAACATCTGTTACGCCTTTTGGTGAGTTTTTTGTAGTGTCGCGGTGTCGAACAAGTCGATGTCAGGTGAACAACTGTAAAGGAATTTTCTGAAAATATGTATTTCGTTCCAAGTACTTTCAGCCATGGTTGAACGTTTTCAAAACAAGAAAGCAGAAATGTCAAGACAGGGTAGTGGTTATGTCATCAATGGTCTGAAGTTTGAAATGAACATGGAAGAAATCGAGACGATATTACTTTTGGTTGGTTGGTTGGTTGGTTGGTTGGTTGGTTGGTTGTTTTGTTTTAAGGCATATCAAAACCTCAGTGGGTCATTTAATTCCCACAAGATTTTTTAAAGAGATTCATAGCGATAGTTTGATAAAAAAAAGGTGTGTATGTATACATATATGAACCATTTTTCAATTACTCATATTTTTTAGTACAATCCAACTTCTTTTAGGAAATTTACAATCTTGGTGGGGGGGATTCGCAGATATCTCTCCCGAGTAAGACCCCGCATAGAGGAGAATATGACTAAATACTGTATGTACGCTATCCCCTGCAGCTGCGGGAAAAAATATAAAGGGGAGACAGGCCCCACTTAAGGTAAGACTTCAAGAACACCAGGAAGCTGTAACACGAGGGGAAGTGGAAAAATCAGGCGTGGCTGGCCACATGTGGAGAGAGGAGGGAAATCACCGTCCCCTGTGGGATCAGGTTGAGATCATAGACAAAGAACACCATTGGAAAATTCGTAAACTTAAGGAATCAGCACATATGCTAGACCACAAAAATCTCCTGAGCCTACCAAGCATAAAAATGAATACAATATGGGAACCAGTAATAAGGAGTGCCAGAGAAAAGCGATAATAATAACAAAAATTGCAAACGAAAATGTTGTAATAAATATAGCGACAAAGATGAGGACAATATTCCGAATAATGTAAATAACATTTTTTTAAATTACTCACTTGGTAATATTTTGTTCAAACTAGATCAAAAAAGTATTGCTGGTAATATTTTTTTTCTTCAAAAATTTATTTCTGGTAATAGTTTTTTACAAAGTATTTCTAGTATTAAAACCTATTTTTACACTTTTATAAAGCTTTTTACCTCAGTTTCGGGGGGTTAACTATTTGCCCATAGTTGGGACTCTAACATGTGCTACCACCCAAGGTCAAGGTGGACTTGGGAACATCAGCAGTTAAGAGGTGGTTCCACACTCCTCAAAACCTCCTGATCAGAGGCCTTGCTGTTGAATGTAGTTTATCGTCTTACCCTGGACGCGGATGTAGTTTATCGTTTTACCCAGGACTGGTGTGACTTTGGGGGTATTGGATGGAAGACAACCCAATATAAAGTGACCACCTTAGTTCACCCAATCTCAAAGAACAATCAGTGTTAGTTGGTAATGTTATCTCGTTCTGATATATGACAAGTAGTATTCAGTTATATGCTTCCACTTAAAGGGAAGAATCCCTGACTTAACTCAGTTGTATTGACCATGACATACGAGTATGGAGACTTTGATCTCTGGTAATGGTACAGCGTTCTCAGTGATAAAGAAAGTCAGTTCTTTCCAAAGGCTATAATGATCTATTGAACATAATCCTACTCGGTTAAATGCTTAACAATATTTGCCCATAGTTGGGAGTCTAACATGTGCAGGGGTTCTTCTGGTGTACTTACTGTTTAATATACGATATACCTGCAATCCATTTACTTGGTCACAATAACTTATTCACGGTTCACTGTTAAAATTTAACAGCCCCCCCCACGAGGGTGTATGTGGCACAAGGCCGGTTTATTGTGGGTACTCCGAGCCCGTAGGCTCGGCCAAAAATATTCCCTTTTAACCCGCCTAAACGGGTTCAGGGACTGTCTACCTCCCCGGACGAAACTTTGCCCTGCGGCAAAGCCTCATCCGGGTTCCTCTCCGCCGAAGCAGAGAGTTTGACAGCAATGAACAGTCTGCTCACGGTTCACTGTTCACCGAACTTTCTCTCCTACTAAACTTATAGTAGGCGGAAGAGTCTAACATAGACGCTGAGAGGGAGGACACCACAACACAGATAATGTAATATGAGGAGGTACTGAAAAGAAAAAAGTGAATCCTTTCACAAAAATATGTTTAGTTATTTGGCCAAAGTTGGTCATCCCGAGAAAATAAGAGTATTACAGTGTAACCCGGATATAAGAGAGTTGTCGGGACCGGAGAAGAAGTATCTTATATCCGGGTTTCTCTTATATCCGGGTTTGGTCTATTTTATATACATTAACACAGGCTCTAATTTGGGACCATATAAAATCGCTCTTATATCCGGGTTTCTCTTATATCCGAGTCTCTTATATCCGGGTTACACTGTACCTCCAAAATAACGAATATTCGTCAGGATTTACTTTTTGGCTCCGATGCGCATAATTTCGATCTTCATTGACATCCCTCATTATTATTATGATTATTGTTGTTGGTGTTGTTGAGGAGGAGGAGGAGTGTGAGCGAGAAGCGTACGTCAAAAATAGACGCTGGGTTACAAATATACGACGCCCAATGTGCCCATCGTTACACCCAGTCTGGTAAGCGTATACTAGACACGTGCAGTACAGCGAAAATGCGCGCGATATGGTGGAAGGTTTTAATATCAAGCAGCGCATAATCTTGCAGGTGAAGCCCAATCAGGTAACCGAATACGCTAAGACGATCTCCAATTGAGGGCGTTCCCTCCAATGTCTAGATGGGACTCACAAGTCGCCTTAGATGCCTCATCCGTCAACGTTTTTAAAAAAAAGCTCCCTTCACGACATCCGACCATGATGCTTGCCCACTATCCCCCCCGCTCATGAGCTGAGATACACAATACCTAAGCCCCTAAAGGTCATGCTCAACTATTTAAGATCACGGAAATTTGTGGTAATGAACAGAATATTTTTTGTAGCACATTTTAATTGACCAAAATAAAACATGTATATGTTAACATCCTCAATCGGTTAAGAACAGAAACTAGGAGGGCCATGACTGGTGCAGCATCAGGGACTTATCATTATTATTATTATTATTATTATTATTATTATTCCTTTGATTTCTGATGTGTGCACATTTCTTTCCGGGTCCCGACGAGAGACCTAAGGTCAGAAATGGCATTATGATATTTTCCACTGGCCAATTAAAGAAAAAAAAATTACATAGACAAAGCCCTTCGTAAGGTATGGACTGTACTCGTGAGAACAATTATTTGTATTTCTTTAATGCATGGGCTTCCAGGAATCCCTTCAATTAGTCTACTGGAATCTTTTCCAACCAATCCAAGGACTCCAACTACAACAGGGATTGTTGATGTTCCTATGTGCCACATTTTTTAGATTTCTTGAGGTATTTTAATAGCTTGTTGAATATCTTCAAAGATACTTTGCAATCTGCAGGGACTGCCATATCAATAAGGAGGCATTTTTATTTTGTTTGTGGTCTCTAATAACAATGTCTGGGCGGTTAGCTTTGATTGTTCTGTCTGTGTGTATTGTGAAGTCCCATAAAATTGTTACAGGTCCTATCTCCGTAAGCGGGTCTCGGTGGTGTTCATACCGATTATTTTTATTATTATCATCATTATTATTATTGTTGTTGTACTCTTCTACTACTTCTGTCCCATAAAAACTTGTTACATTTCTTATATGACTTGTAAATGTAACAATATTATTGGACAATGATAGTAAAAAAAAAGGAGACACGGTGGATTAAGTAATCGGGGAGCCGAGTTCGAATTCCAGTCAAATCCATTACATTCACTTACGTGCTAATAACCTTGGGAAACTATGAATCCTCTTCTTCTCCCCTCAACTATGGGTGAATTGGCTGGCAACCTACTTCGGGAAAAAATCTGCCTTGTCAGTTAAGTATCGAAAGATACATGATCGCCTAAGCGCCTATCACGTATGACACATAACAGACTGATAGTAAAAAAAAACAAACTCTCTCACATAAATGATGTAATATTTTCTGTATTAAATTTGCGCTAAGTAGGTGTTACAGTTGTAAAATTCAAATTTAATTTATTAATTCAGTGTTTGGAAACATTAATTTTGAGAAACATATTTTTTAAAATAGTGTTAGGATCACATTCTATGCTTTTTTAGCCGATTTTCACGTCAAAAATGTACTTTATTCATATGACTAATTTTATAAGAATTCTTTTCATTTGACAATGTTTGTATTTTTGCCTTCCGTGTTATTAAATGTCCGCCCATTATCTGCAAAATATATTTAAATACAGCCGGCGCCATTTTGAATATTTGATTGTTTGCTTACTTTACAGCTATCCGTCTACAGACGCTTCACGATATTTTAAATATGTGGCTATTGTTTAAGAAAACACAAAACTGTCACTCGAGCATTAAGAATAGCCTTTAGTATGTGTTGCCTGAAACGAAAAGAACAATATGCAAATTTACCGAAGACTATGGAATAAGTGGATGTGGTATTTATTTACAAAGTTTCTTATACTACTGTTTATTCTGATAATTCTGTATGCATTCATATCACTACAGTTTCAACCAATCTGCATTATTATTCTCCTGTGCTAATGTTTTACTCTCATTGTTTCAAAGGGAAAATATGTGTTAAGAAATCAAAACTAATGTAAATATGTGAGGATCATCATTTTTTATTCAGCAAACTATAAGACGGCGCAGGTGAGTCATTCGTTGAAGAAAAATATTTCTTAAGCAAAATAGCAAAATCCTAGCATCTACATTATTCATAACTCAGACGCCAATAAAAACAGAAAATAACAACCCCACCCACCATGTGAAATTCGCTTTTTTTTTTTTTTCCTTTGGTCTATTTTATTGAAGGTGTCAATTACTAATAATCAAAATAGTTTTAACAGTCGCCGCAAAAACTTTATCAAAATAATACAGTTTCAACAATTATATTAGCACCCGGATGTCGGCCAATTTCACTGATTTTTGGCAAGAAAAGATTCTTTGCCCGCCAAAAAAAATTATCTAGATCTTGGAAAACAACAATGAATCTTTTAAATTATCTTGTTTTTCTTGCAAAAAGATGATTTCAAAGAAATCTCTTGAGGGAATGTGGACATATTAGACGGATTTCTAAATTTTGATAAAATCTTATCTACAAATATTTTATGATAATTCTCCCTAATATTTCTCACGAATGAAAAGATAAGAAAGAGATGGAAAATGAGTTAATCTAAATTTTGTATAAAGTGAAAACGTTGATGCTCAAGCGGCAATTTTTATGAGAAAAGAAAGAGTAAAAAAAAAAACGGAAACCAAAAATAATTGAAAAATGAAGTAAGAAAAAAAAACATGTCTGAGTTGGCAGTCACTTTCGTTCATTTTGAAATTATCAACTTTTTCTTTCTTTTCAATCAAAAAATCCTTTTAAAAGGGTTTTTAAAAATTAACAGCTTTAAAATTGCCATTAATTGTTTTGTTTTTTCTTTTTCCTTTTCAGGAAGTGGAAGCCGGAACATTACTTCCGGTTGATATTTTCGTTCACGGAGGCTCGTATCAGCAGGGTATGGGCGCCATGTTTGAAGGCAGTCTCCTCGCCTTGGAAGGCATCATTGTCATCAATTTTAATTACAGACTTGGACCTTTGGGTAAGTGAAGATCTCTTACTTCCGAATCATTTTGTCGATTCACTTGAACTGAAGACTTGTTCATGGCTAATTAAACCCATCGCTCTTCAGCTGACAATAATTGAACAATCGGCGATACTGACTGCAATCAAATACAGTTGAAGATCTATACAATTCGGCATGAATAGACATAGACTGACCCCACATAGGATGCGTACTGGAGAGTGATCCCCTACAGAGTATTCACCAGCATCATGAATTTGATCCTCACGCGGTGGTTTGATGCTTTAGCACGAAGATTGCGAATATGGCGTTAAATGCAATAAAGGGTTCACCAGTTGTTGCCTAATTTCCAATGATATGTGTTCCAAGTCATACAGGCCGTTCTCGCAATACAATTTGTCTATATCTCTGAGATGATGTATTATGAGTACTTACATTATTTACATTATTCGGACTGTTATCCTCATCTTCATTGCCTTATTCACAACGTTTCGGTCTCTATATCTCAGAGATGAGGTATTCTGATTACTTGCATTATTTGCATTATTCGGACTGTTATCCTCATCTTCATTGCCATATTCACAACGTTTCGGCCTCTATATCTCTGAGATGAGGTATTATGATTACTTGCATTATTTACATTATTCTGAATCTTACCTTCATCTTCATTGCCATATTCACAAGGTTTCGGTCAATGTACGCTCCGGCCTTCTTCAGGTTTTTGGAATTTCGAACCGAACTCTTTATTTCGTCCACCGGGGTAGATTGTTCTAGTTTCACATGCCATGCCTCTTCAGGATGTCTCATATATTTCTCTTTCTCCAAAGTTTGGTACTGAACTCAGAACTCTTTGGGTATAGTCAATGGATCTAAGCAGGGTCTTTATCCACCGGGCCATGTGTCTTTGTGAACATCTGTGCATGAATTATTGGGACAATAAAAATTGCAATATGAGCGCTGGTAAAAAAAACGTTGCTGAGACATAATAATAATTCCCAAAGATGTCGTCAAAGATATGTGGCTCAGTTGATAAAGATGTTGGTTAGATCCAGTTACTAGACCCAAAGCGTCGCGAGTTCAATACCAGGCCACAACAGTGGTGAACCAAAAAGATTTGGAGTGTTGAGCTGAAGGGAAATAACTGAGACATTCGAAAGAGGTATGGCACGTGGAACTAGAACAATCTTCCGCGGTGGACGAAATAAAGAGTTCGGTTCGAAAGTCCAATCACCTGAAGAAGGCCGGAGCGTATAACGGCCGATATATGGCAATGAAGATGAGGGTAACAGTCCGAACAATGTAAGCAACACAATTTTCTTAAAACTATTTTTGTCTCACGAGAGTTTAATAATTACTGAATTGTGAAAATAAAAACAAATCAATATTTTTTTTACCTTGGAACGTTGAGTTTTTTTTTTTTTTTGGCAGTTACGGATATTTACACGTCTTTTAAAATTTAATATTAGTTATTTTAATCGGTAGATAGTACTTCACATAATAATTGCTATAATTACTCTATGAAATATACGTGCAAATGTAATACCTATTATGGGACAGAGGTAAAATTTATTTTGGTATCATCAACATTATTTAAAGGATTTTTCATTGAATTTCTGAAATTTAAAACTTCACATTCGCGCCGATCTTAGAAACTTGAGTTCGTGGAAAAAAATTTCCTTTCTATGTTCAATGTTCAGGAATTAATACGCATTTGGTTTAAATTGAGCTCGACGCATTGTTTCTCCCTCTTTATTTGAAAGATTACCTTGGAGAATGCCGAGTTGATATCAGTGAAATAATTATATATGAAAGCGAACCTCGTAGGACTCGATTCTCTGTTTTCATCAGTGAACCTGTAGCGGACACCCTGGAGGGGCCTTGAGGCCAGAAGCCTGTGCACCGATCGAGTCAGAGCCGACCGGTCAGTACCGTGGATTTACTTGACCTCCCACAGGACCAGGTTGTGACACAAGGTCGAGGTTTAATGTGGGAAGGGAGGGGGGTTTGACCCGAGTGTTTTCACCTGGGTCGCTGGTCTTTAGCTGGTCTTAGCTTGTCCAAGCTGGTCAGAGCTGGTCATAGCTAGTCATAGCTGGTCCAAGCTGGTCAGAGCTAGACGTAGCCGCGATACTACCAGCGCAGGGACGAATCCCTGCGACCGGCCTGTATCAGAGATCGAATCTCAGCCAAAAGGCGATCGCCGAATTCAGGGTCGGTACTGACCGGTCGTGGTCAGTACCGACCCTGAATTCGGCGAGGAGTCACTGTGTTAAGTTCGGAGTGCCTCACGACAGAAAATAGCATTACTAAAATGTCAAAAATCTCTCTAAAAAATGAGTGGAGATTTCTATGCGAAACTTACGGTGTAAAAACGCTTGGGGGTGTATTACGATTAGGTTCGTAACAACAGTGAACAAAAAAGGTAATTAGTTCATCTCCAAACGAAATTACAAGCGTGTAGGGACCAGGATGGAAAGGTCAAGGTTGATAAATGCCCTGTTCTCTACCGCCTTTAGTGAGCGGCCGAAAGCGGCTGCGATAAACCTAACAGGATGCCGACTCAAACACCAACATTATTCTCTCAAAATTCACTCACAACTTTCTAAGGAAAGTGTTCTTACACACTACTAAAATAGAAATTGTATTTAACAAAAGATAAACACAGAACAATCCAAGGTAAACAACTCTAGAAAATTAAGACATTTATACTCTACTTTAATCACGCACACAAACTGCACAAATATCTGTATAAGTAATATTTTCCATTTTACCCTATATGACCAGTTCTTTAACACATGAACAATTTTGAACTGTAAATCAATAAGACACCCAATTTATACATGGTCAATTCTTGCATTATCAAACCACAAGTTTTCTAATTGTATATTAATTGTACATAAATGTCTGTTGTTTTTATTGAAACCTAAATTACCGTTGTTTCTTATTCAATTGCCTTGTGATTGATTCGTTTTGAATGCCTATATTCTATATTGTTGTGCATTAATATGGTGAACATGTCCGTAAACTAACCATCTTAATATTAAAACCTTCTGATAACAAATTCAAACTCACAGAAATCCCAACAAGGCAAATACAATAGGCATTCTAGTATTGACAAAAACGGAGAACTTCACAATCGATGCTTGCTTAAAATTCTGTCTATTCTCTCTCTCTCTCTTTCTCTTTCTCATTCTCTCTCACTCTCGCTTTCTCTTCTTCTCTATCTTGCTTATTCTCTCTCTTGCCTTCTCTGTCTCTCTCTTTCTCTCTCTCTATCGCCTTCCCTCTTTCTCTCTCTCTCTCTACATATATATTTCTCTCTTTTCCGTCTATCTCTCTTTTCTCCCCATCTCTTTTTCTGTCAGTCTCCTATCTTTTTCTCTGTCTGCTTTTCTCCATCTATCTCTCTTTCTCATCTATTTTCTCTCTCTTTCTCCGTGTGAGTTTCTCTCTTTCTCTATCTCTTTTTCTCTCCCCCTTCCTTTTTCCTAATCTATCTCCCTTTCTCTCTCCCTTCCTTTTTCCTTATCTATCTCCCTTTCTCTCTCCCTTACTTTTTCCTTATCTATCTCCCTTTCTCTCTCCCTTCCTTATTCCTTATCTATCTCACTTTCTCTCTCCCTTTTTCCTTATCTATCTATCTTTCTCTCTCCCTTTTTCCTTATCTATCTCCTTTTCTCTCTCCCTTCCTTTTTCCTAATCTATCTCCCTTTCTCTCTCCTTTTTTCTCCCCTCCCCCTCTCTCTCTGTCTTTGTCTCTGCTTCTCAATCATATGCCCATTTGTATCTCTAAGGACATGACGATATTCTCACAAAAGGCCGTTCCCAAATCTGATGTCGTTGCATTCTCCCCTCGCCACCCCCACTAAGTAAACGGACAGCTTCGCTTTCGCTTCCATAATGGTTATCGCAGAAGACGACAAAACTAAATACAGAAGTTCAGCTAATCCAAACACTCCTCAAACTACGGCACGTCTGGGAATTATATTCGTTGATATAATACAAACTACCCCCACCATCTTCTATCTCTCTATTCCCAACTGTCTGTCTCTCTACACCCCCCATTTCTCCGTCTGTCTCTTCCAATCTCTTTCTCGTCAGTCAGGCTTGCACCTCTCTCTCTCTCTCTCTTACTCTCTCTCTCTCTCTTACTATCTTTCCCTCTTATTCTCTTTCTTACTCTCTCTCTCTCTCTCTCTTACTCTCTCTTACTCTCTTTCTCTCTATTACTCTCTCTATTACTCTCTCTTTCTCTCTCTTTCTCTCTCTTTCTCTCTCTCTCTTACTATCTCTCTCTTACTCTCTCACTCTTTTACTCTCTCTCTCTTGCTCTCTCTTTCTCCTTCTTACTCTCTGTTTCTCTCTCTGTTTCTCTCTTACTATCTTACTCTCTCTTACTCTCTTTCTCTCTCTTACTCTCTCTTTATCTCTCTTACTCTCTCTCTTTCTCTCTCTTACTCTCTCTCTCTCTTACTCTCTCTTTATCTCTCTTACTCTCTCTCTCTTTCTCTCTCTTACTCTCTCTTACTCTCTCTTTCTCTCTCTTACTCTCTCTTTCTCTCTTACTCTCTTAATCTCTCTCTTTCTCTCTTACTCTCTTTCTCTCTTTTACTTTCTCTCTTACTATCTCTCTTACTTTCTCTCTCTTACTCTCTCTCTCTTATTCTCTCTCTCTCTTATTCTCTCTCTCTCTCTCTCTCTTTCTCAAATCGACTCTTTCACTAAGACTATACCTCACTTTCTGTCTTGATGAACTACAAGAAAGTGAAAAAAGAAAAAGCAAGAGAAGGAAGGAGGAATGGAAGAGGTTGATAAAGAAGAACTTCAAAATATGAAGAAAGAAACTTAGGGAAAGAAAAAGGAAAAAAAAAGAAAAAGAAATAAACTAAAACTAATGAAACAGAAAGAAAGAAAGAAAGAAAGAAAGAAAGAAAGAAAGAAAGAAAGAAAGAAAGAAAGGGGATAAATTTTTAAAGAAAAGCAAAGACATGTACTGAAAAGGCGGAAGGAAATCCTGGCTTATAAAAAAAAGAGATTCCTGTTTTGTTAATTACATTTATTGGCGGTATCTTTGGCTTTTATCGTTTCCTTTTTGATGCACGCAGTGAAAATATCTTGTCTTGACCCCGCTAAACTGACTGACTCCCGTGACTGGGTAAAGTAGAGAGTATTTGAAGGTTAAGAGTGTGTTTACCATTCTAGGTTTTCTCTCTCATTCAAATGGGCGTTTGTCGAACTGGGGGTTAGTTCGGGGCCGACGCTAACCCAGTCACCTGTGTTGGCTAAACAAGAATAAAAACAACAGTCTCTTTTTCGCTTTCGTTATTTTCATAATTGCTAAAAGAGAACAAGTAAGGTATGCGCATGCTCAAAGCTGAACAGAACACCCGCAGACTGTCAGGGGCTGCAAAAAGGTTACCACGGTGTTTTGGGGATTATTATTTTTAGATTTAGATATGAAATGGGCAAAAATAGTATACCCTGAGTTACATGTAATTTCATCTTTAAAAATTTATGAATGTTTTAATTATAAAATTAGCCAATTTCTGCTTTTGTTTTTGTTTTTTTCTGAATCTATTTGATTGCGATTGATGTGTCGAAAATGTTTAAATAGGAAAATGTTATTAATAAATTAATAAAAGAAATGATCTAAAACTATGAACAAACGTTATTAAAATATTAACAAACATCGTACACCAATTTTGTTTTTAAGAAATACAGTGTTGTTCGATAAAAGTGATTCACCTGATTTTTTTTTTTTTTACTAAATGTTCTCTTCTCCGATGAAACGAAAGTTTAGCTAAATTCAAAGGATAAGCGATCTAAAATCCAAAGAAGCTTTGAAAGCTCTTTGAATTTAGCAGTAAGTACTGCCAAGCATCCGTTCAGTATAATGTTCTGGGGATGCTTTTCTTTTCATGGAACTGGTTTCTTAAAACCTATTGAAAAGACCGCCAGGAGCGAGCAGTACAAGAGAATTTTAGAGTCTTGTCTGCTCCCTTCTGCTGAAAGGGTGCAAATCGACCCCACCAAGCTCATTTTTATGCAGGATAATGCTCCCTGTCACAAATTAAAATTGATGAAGGAATATTTTGATGAGAAGCAAGTGAGTGTTATGACATGGCCTCCCCAATCTCCTGACCTCAACCCCACAGAAAACTTATGTAGCATTATAAAGTACAGGCTCTCGAGAAAGCGGTTGAGCAACAAAGAGGATTTGATTGTGAATTTCATATCCGAACGAAATTCAATGCTTGGAAATGAGATTTGTCAGAACTTAATCAAATCAATGCCAAAAAGGGTTGAAAAGGTTATTCAAAATAAAGGAGGACCCATAGATTATTAGATATTTCGAACTATATTAATTACCTATTATAAATAAATTATACCTCTATTATTCTTTATTTAAAGCCGTTCGGTTATGTTTCTATTGATTACTAGTTGCAGGAGATAAGTGAGTCACTTTTTTTGTACAAAGTTTTTCCCTAAATCTCATTTATATCCAAAAGTATAATTATCAATAGAATACCTTAGGGTGAGTAAACTTTTTTACTGGGTGGTCGGGAACGGGTCTTTATATTAGTAAGATTAAAAATTAGTTTGACCAAAAAAAAAACAATAGGCGAAAATATTTTTAAGTAAAAAAAAATCAGGTGAGTCACTTTTCTCGAACATCACTGTATTTATTGTGATAAATATGTACAGATATTTAATGTCATTTAATCTACAGTCACTTTCTCACGGACGTGCTGTGGCTTCCCTCTGTCTTTTCTACAAATATTTTCATGGCAACTGCTCTGACGAGCTACTTTCACTGGTACCCAAACTGCATGAATTTAAGTTTGCTACTAGGTTGGCATCTCGGTCCCACCCTTTTACTGTCGAGACGGTTAAATGTAGCCGTCTCTTCTACTCCAACAGCTTCTTAGCTCGCACTTCCCGTCGGTGAAACTCCCTTCCTCTTACTCGCTTCCCTAATAGCTATAATCTTTAAATATTCAAATATAATGTCAATCGACATGCTCTTATCCTGATCTCCATCCTTCTTTATATGCTTTCCTCAAACACCCCTCTCTACTCTTGCTCTCACTCTCTGTAACCCCTTGCGTGCTAATGGCACTCCCGTCTTGTTTGGGGTGAAATGCTTACAAAAAAACAAACAAAATGAATTCAAACTTTTCTTTCGCAATTTTCTCTCCCATCTCTCTTTGTTAAAAATAACAATAATATTCGCCATTTTATAAAGTCTTCTTATTAAAACAATTTTTCAGGAAAAATACGTTTCTCAAGTCCAGTAGCTGTTATCGCTCTTTCCAGCATTGATGGGGGTTTCCTACCTAACCTTTTAAGCGTGCTACTAGGTTGGCATTTCGGTCCCACCTTTTCACTGTCGAAACAGTTACATGTCCGCCTCTCCTACACCAACAGTTTCTTATCGCACTTCCCGTCAGCGGAACTCCCTTCCTCTTACTTGTTTCCCTGATAGCTATAATATTCAAAAAAACTTTAAATGTAATATCAATCGACATCTTCTGTTGCCTTGATCTTGATCACCGTCCTTCTCTTTATCCTTTCCTCAAACACCCCATTTTACCCTGGCTCTCTGTAACCCCTTGCATACTAGTGGTACTCCCGCCTTGTTTGGGGTGAAATGCTTAAAAAATTTTTTTTTTAAATACATAGAAAACGGTCAGACAGATGAACTCGTTAACCATTACTTAACGCCGAAACGTGCTAGTAATTTACGAAGCGAACCATGATTTGTCCTGGTATCGGAACTATATGAATTTAAGCGTACTACTAGGTTGGTATTTCGGTCCCACCCGTTCACTGTCTAAACAGTTAAATACAACCGCCTTTTCTACTCCAAAAGCTTCTTCTCTCGCACTTCCCGACAACGGAACTCCCTTCCTCTTACTTGCTTTCCTGATGGCTATAATCTTCAAATATTCAAATGTAATATCAACAGACATCTTCTGATGCCTTGATCCTGACCCCGTCTTTCTCTATACCCTTTCCTCAAACACCCCTCTTTACTCTTGCTCTCACTCTCTGAAACTCCTTGTATTCTCGTGGCACTCGCGCCTTGCTAAATCATTCATGAATTAATCTTGTGATGACGTGCTTAATAGAACACCCCTACTTTAAATGAATTCATTTATCTGAAATGAATAAACATCAGAGTTCACTAGTAATTGCGAACACATGATAGGGTAAAGAAAACAGAGAACTATTCAGTTGAAAAATCATTTATTTTAAATATTTCTACACAGAAAAGCTGAGAGACTATATTCAATAAAGCGCCCCCAGACATGAGGACATTCCTAATATGGCAGCCTCGGAAGCGAGTGCATTTGGTTGTTCATAGCGACTATCACGTCAGATTTCAAGTCGTCTTTTGTATATTAGAACAACTGTCTCTTATCTCTCACGATGACGCTTCAGATGTAGTATTACTTTTTTATCCCGTGACCCGTAGGGTCGTAAGGACACCATGCGTATTGCAGCTGCAGTAGAAATGGTGTTTCTTGTGCAAGATAGCCTGATGAAGCCCAACAGGCCGGTTTTAAATTCAGAGATTTTCTTCTTCTAGACTGGTTGCCACCCAAGGCTATAGAACTCAGTCTATCTATTTACCAATAGCTGGTAAGAAGATAGAAGCGAATCCATACCTTTTCCAAGGGTATTAGCACGTAAGTGAATGCAATAGCTCCGACTGGAATTCGAACTCGGCTCTCCCGTTCCTCAATCCAAGCTATTATACCACTGTGCTTCTTTTTGTAGTATTACAGGGTATTCAAATAAGGAAAACCCGTAAGATTCATATTTGTGGATGGGAGTGATAATTCTCGAAGAATAATCAGTGATGTAGGCTTTATTGGAGGAAAAAAAGATTCCTGCTAGAAGCCGAACAGCCATCACTTCGATGTGCCTCGATGTGGACGGTAGTATTGACACTGAGTCCCTGCGATGGGTAGCATGATATGACCCACGTTGCTCACAGTTCCCAAACCATTATAAACGATATGAACTTAGTGTACAACACTGTGGAAGTGAGTAATCCAGTCCTTTTTGGACGTCTCAGCTAGCCGGTCGAACTCTCTGCCTCTGAGGTAGAGGAGAACTCTCTGTCTTTGGGCAGAGAGGATCTCGGACGAGGCTCCGCCGAAGGGTAGAACCGGGGTGGGGTGGTTCGGGGTGGTTGACCGCCCCGATCCCGTTTTTACGGGTTCTACGGGCAATTTTTGCCCGAGCCTACGGGCTCGGAAAGCCCACATTAAACCGGCCTTGTGCCACATTCGACACACGTGGGCGTGTTGTTAAACATCGTGAAGTGTCACCCATCTTTTTACCTGTACACCTGGTTCCTTTCAAGAAACTTACTATCTTTGACTTTCTTACAGCTATTGCCACGAGTACAACGCGCCATTTTCATCTCGTGTGTTAGATTAAAAGCCGTGATATTAATGCTCTCCCTACACATCTGAAAGAGAATTGAGAATGTTAACATTTAGCGTATGCTGCGTAATATGTTGCCTTCCATTTATGACCCGATAAAGATATATGTTCCCAAATACCTGGGACACTATCGTTCGTTCGGCATCCGGCCGTCTCGGGAGACGATGGAGTAGCGCCGTAGGTGCCGATGTCTTGCAACGTCGCTGAAGTATCCTCTCCAATGCGCTACAAGCCTGGGCGGGATGTATGGAGAACTAGGGCTGCCCGGACATCTAGTTCCCCCTCTCGGCCTTGCTAGCAGAGTCCAAAGGAAAGGATGAACCAATACAGTTTGGTACCTGTGCGGCTGCAGGAGTTGCCGGAAGGTAGCACAAAGTGCCGTCCATCCGCCTTAGGGGCTCCACACCGGATTTGTGTAGGGTTTGCTCCTTAGGCTTTTCTTCTCCCGAAGATTTCCTCAAGGCAGTGGAGCTACTTAACACATAGCTGGGGTTAGGTTCATGGGCACCAGGACGTGTCCACACACCGGTGGGCCCGCATGCTGCATGTTAAGGGGGCTAAACTCCTCCCCCATCCCCTGTAGTTTAGCCCAAGTCCACAAGGTGCTCAGTTGCCATGTGTCACCACGAGGAGGCACTACATAAGGCTTGCTGATGGAGAGGCTATATACTGGCAGGGGAAGACTTACGGACTCGGCTCCCCTTTTCGCATTGATGCTAGTCAGCGGCGGTAGCTGAAAGCGCGAAGCGACAAGCACTACCGCTACAGACTACCGCACTAGACGCATCACAACAGCCGTTGAGACACCATATATATATTAAAATAATATATATATATATTAAAATAATATATATATATATTAAAATAATATATATATATTAAAATAATATATATACATATATATATATATATATTACAATAATATATATATATATTAAAGTAATTTATCGAGTCTAGAATTCCTCAGCAGAATGTAGAAAGTACTAGACGGCCGTATTGTTCTAGTTTCGTCCTATTATTAAATAGAACAGACAGTAAATGTCCGTTAAGATGACTAAAAATATTTCCTAAACCTTGATCTTACTAGCCACTCATGACCAAAATTTAACATCAATAATTTCAAAAATAAAATGACCGAAATCGAAATTTTATACAAAAAAACTCTTAGAAATAAAAGAGGATAAACTGGTCACCAGTCAGCCCGGATTATGTGACCTGACGGAAGCTGAATATCTGCAGGTATCAGAAATTTCCATAATCATCATCATCTCTTCTCTCCTGTCTTTTAAGAAGCTTCAGTACAGACGAAACCCTCCGATACATCGACTATTTACATCGTCGAGGAACAAATAAAGTTATTTTTATACACATCTAATCAGAGCAGCATACATAATTAAGCCAATTGAAAGTACAATAAAAAAATCTATTTTACCGTAACCAGATACACTCCAATTAAATCAAAAACGATAAATCAATAAAAACACGGGAAGATTGGAAAGTTGCTATGCACTTAAGGTGTTATTAATAGACATGTTTCAGCATAGAATACAGGATGCGAATATGAACGAAAATTATAAATAATGATGATAAAACCATATTGAGATGAAATCTGAAATATAAAAAAAATAGGTTTAAAAAAGTGTACAATAACTTTTCAAACACTACATATAATCGATAGATATATACGTAGATATATATATATATATCCATAGATATCCATAGATATATAACTATTTCAGAGAGTAAATGTCGCCCAGGATTCTTCATATACGATAAATACACAACCTTTTCGATCTCATGAATACTAACTATACTTCTCCTGCTAAAAATACTACTTTGCTAAAAACTAATAATGTATACAGATTCTTTTGTCCCTTGAGAGACTGTGTCACTTCCGATGAGAAAAAGTCAGCATATATTGGCTATACCGAAACATATATCTGGATCAAAGTGCCATATATAAACATTTAACACAAATTCACGGCGGTGATTCTAATTAATGTCAGAACATGGTCGACAATAGAACAGTACTCTGTCGATTCAACTGTAAAAACGATTAATAATCTTGGAAGTTCTTTACTTCATTTTAGTTATATGAAGTTAGAATCTATTGCACCACTACATAGCATATGTAACCACGTTCATTTCAAACTCAAAGTCGTTAACACAAATGCTCAAAAAGTTTTAACAATTTAGAAAAAAGTAAAATTGAGAAGTTAGTATGAGCCGTTTTGCCAGTAATATGGCGTCGTCCAAAGAACGATTTTATTTGAACAAAATCTAAAAATCAAAAGGTAACATAACTTCTTCAAAGAATGATGTGCTTTGAAATTCTTTATGATTCCCTGCGATTAATATTCAACCGTTATATTTTTGTCTATCTTGATTAGGCTTCTTTTGAGTCCGCCTGCTGCCCGACTGGCTCTATGGTTGCGTCTTGTCTAAACTCTTCTTCATATCGTAGGCACATCAACGATGCTGAAGATGATTTTAGCGTCAATTTGCACATGAAAAAACTATAACTCTCTTTGCCGATTTTCCTTCTGCAAAACCATTAACCAGGATTTTCCTTTGTGTTTGTACAGGGTGCAGCTGGTATTTGAGGACAGATTTTAGTAGTCTAGTGGATTGAAATCTGGAAAGTTTGGAGGCCAAATGTTGGATGTGATGTGGTCGTACAAATGGTCAGCCATCCATTCTTGAAACTCTGAGAAAACGTGCAATATTCAAATCGCTCTGATCAGCCTTTAATGTCACAATCACAGCATGCTTTTTCATTTCATTTGTTATCATAGGGTTTGCCATTCTTGATTTCTGAACAAATGAATATAATTATATTTGATTACAGATAAGTAAACATGAAATTTAGCCAACTATTATTTAATTTAATTCAATAAAATTACTACTAGCATCAATAATTGCCTCTACACGAAGTCAAAATCGGCTGCAAGTTCTGATGACTTCGTCCTTATTTATGTCAGACATTACTCGAACTATTGCAGCTTTAAGAGAGTCTTTGGTGTTATGAGGCTGTTTATTAACCTCCTTCTCAACAACGTTCCACACATAATAGCCTAGTGGATTGAGATCTGGAGTGTTAGGAGGCCAAATGTTGGGTGTGATGTGGTCGTACAAATGGTCAGCCATCCATTCTTGCAACTCTGAGAAAACGTGCAATATCCAAATCGCTCTGATCAGCCTTTACTGCCACAATCACAGCATGCCTTTTCACTTCATTTGTTATCATAGGGTTTGCCATACTTGATTTCTGAAAAATATTAGAAGCATTAGAAGTTAGTAGAAAGCAGTATTAATCTTAAATCTGTATGTCCTCAAATACCAGCCGCACCCTGTAGATAAGAATATCCATGATCTTTTGCATTT
>OZ038489.1:16863005-16920505 GCA_964036315.1 Acanthosepion esculentum | reverse complement strand
ACTAAGAAAGAAAGAACAACAAAATACGAATAGGTAGGTAGATAGATAGATAGATAGATAGATATGAAAAGACTAAGAAAGAAAGAACAACAAAATACGAATAGGTAGGTAGGTAGATAGATAGATAGATAGATAGATAGATAGATAGATAGATAGATAGATAGATAGATAGATAGATAGATAGATAGATAGATATGAAAAGACTAAGAAAGAAAGAACAACAAAATACGAATAGGTAGGTAGATAGATAGATAGATAGATAGATAGATATGAAAAGACTAAGAAAGAAAGAATAACAAAATACGAATAGATAGATAGATAGATAGATAGATAGATAGATAGATAGATAGATAGATAGATAGATAGATCAAAATGACAAGTGAATAACTCAAACGAATAGTTTTAAAATCTGTTATCTTTCGAATTTGATTTTTTTTTTCTCTTAAATGTCAGGACTAGCTTTCATTACAATCTCTTTTTATAAAGCGGCTGCTGTTGTTATTGTTGTTTGACTGTGACAAACTGTGTTTTCGGAATCTGGAGAGCAGGACGCGTCATAGTTGGCTGAATATCTAGAATGGTGGAGGACAGCAGACTAGCTTTTCATCGAAACATTTTCAGTCGTTCACTTCCTTACTTGTTTCATTCAACTTTGGGTTTTTTTTTTATGTCAGACCCAGAGTAAAAGGTTTGAGTCAAACAACATGTTATCCTAATCAGGGTTTTTTTTTATTTGATACTTTTCTTAGTTTTTTAGAAGCAGTTGACAGAATCTTTTACTTCTTGTTGATGTTGGCTTGAAATTAAGCCGTTCTATTGAGTCATTTCGGTAAAATGTATCTAAATGTGTATGTGTGTGTGTTTGTGTATATCGTGAAAAAGTTATTTATTAAACTCAGTTTTGTTCAGCAGAGCTGTGGGAAATAAAGATAGTGTTTTGCCAATTTTCCAAGAGGAGGAGTGTCTGCCTTGTAAATGAAGATTTGAAACCCTAGCTTTCACTCGTGACCATGCTAGCATCAGATATGCAACTATCTCAGCTAGCAAACAGTTCCGGCATAAAATTATTTGGTTTTATTTTATTTTTATTTTTTTTATAGACTGAGTCAATGTAGAAAATATTCCATGTTTACGGGACGCAGTCAGATCTGGCCCAAGGTCAGAATTAATGAGCGTTGACTGAAGAATCAAGTCACTTGTAATAACATGTGAAATATTCATCACTAACAGCTGGTCGACGTGTACGGGAACATTTTTCTGCGTATATGGATAGCAGATAAACGTGTGTACACATGAATGTATGCGTGCGAATAGGGCTGGATGTATGTATATACGTGTAGATTTAAATGCATACACTATCAAATTAAAAGAAATCAGACCAAGTAGAATGTTCTCACAGATGCAGTGGCACTAATGCTACTGTTTCCTTAGTAGAACTAAATAATTATACAAGTATACAGTAATGAAGAATCCAGAGAGAATTAAACTTAGTGAGCTATGGAATTGGTCTGCGATACGAATTTGTTAAAAGTCGCACTAGAGTAGGTACCCTTTGGTGGAACTGACTGAATGGCATGACACCGAGCTGTAAGTACGAACAAACCAAGAACAAGAGCGTGCACTAGAAATGAAAACAATTATTGTAGTCTCTTAGCTTGACAGAGCTTCTGGGTACACAACATTAGCGCTTCTCCCACTGCGTACCAATATGAAAAGATTGTTTGTGGATTCGACACTAGTAGCCACCAACATTAATCTGGGGGAAAAAATAGAGAGAAGTCAGGCTGAGATTAACTATCTTGAGGCATTAGCGTTATCAGAGCAAAGCTGAGCCTCGCTATGTCTTGGAATCAAAGTGGCAAGTTCGCTGAAATTGTGAGGATCCTGGGAATAAACACATTCTCCTTTTTTCTTTTCTTTTCTTTTTTTGACCACTCCACTTATTCGCCGCGACGAAATTTAAGAGAAGTTCCTTGATAACTAGATTGGTTCCATTCCACGTCTTTGGAGAATCGGAATTTCCTTCAAACTTTTCTGATGGAAGGGACAGGTTAGCACAGTGTTTTTCAAACTTTCTGAAGTTGGGGTGCACTTAAAATACTACCAATAATTGTAGGCGCCCTATATACAAATTTCGTTAATTTAAATTCGTATTCAAACAGAGAAAAAGTAATTTGCATATTGAAAATATTAAATTTAATCTATTAGCTTGAACTTAAAACTAAAAGAAAAGTTCCAAGAATGATTTTCCATTTGTAAAAATTCATTTTAAACCTTAGGTTTCACGTTTCTGTGTATATATATATATATATATATATATATATATATATATATAGAGAGAGAGAGAGAGAGAGAGAGAGAGAGAGAGAGAGGTGTATATATATATATATATATATATATATATATATATATATATATATTAGGTGAAGAAGAAATACAACAAACGAAAGTTAGAACTTCAAATCAAAAATGTTACTAGCAAAAAGAAGCTCCGCTTTAAATTTTCATTTTGACGTCCGTTGTATCGAAATCAGTGGTTCTCAAACTTTTTTTAAGTTGGGGCGCATTTGAAATCTTACCAATAATTGTCGGCGCACTATATACAAATTTCAGAAAATTATGTTATAATGAAGTCAAATATTGCAAAAAAGAAATAATGCAATAAAAAATACAAACTGAAACATGCCTTACATTTATTCATTCTTATGTTTATGAGAAACACGAATTGATGAGTCTTAGCGATTTCTTTAATGTTTGGGGAAAACTTGGATACGAGCGGACCGCCTTTATATAAAATAACCCTATCCTATCTGTAATAATTGCTTTAATTATTTACTGTTATTTATTCGTTTGAATAAATGATTTTGTTAAGAAAAATGTTGGATATTTTTGCTTCAAACTTATATGTTTGAAAAGACAGGTTAGCTGAGTGGTTTTCAAACTTTCTGAAGTTGGGCCACATTTGAAATCCTATCAATAATTGTAGGCGAAATTATATACAAATTTCAGAAAAATATGTTATAATCAAGTCAAATATTGCAGAAAAGAAAATGTGTCTTAGCGATTTCTTTAATGTTTGGACGTATATTTGATAGGCAAACTCTCATTTCCTCCTCAATACACTGAAGAGTTCCTCTTTTTTTGCACTCAATTGTGGTGAGAGAAGAAAAGCCTAATTCATATAAATATGATGTAAAATGGTCAGAGCTTTTTTTTTTTTAGATATTGACACATATTCTTTTATAGAAATCCAAAAATCTTCAAGAGACAATTCCTTATGATTAATGAATCATCAACCCTTGATGAGTGGTTATGAAATCCTACCAATAATTATAGGCGCACTATATACAACTTTCAGAAAAATGTTATAATGAAGTCAAATATTGCAGAAAAGAAATAATGCAATAAAAACAAATATAAACCGAAGCATGCCTTAAATTTATTCATTCTTACGTTTATGAGAAAGTTCTGAGAGAAGTTCATTGACAACTAGATGGGTTCCATTCCGTATCTTTGGAGGATCGGGATTTCAGAGAAGCGTATTGAGCTTCACGCCTTTTAATCGAGATGCCCGTCAATGATTCTTACACATCTAAGGATATTCTTTGTAAACACAATTCTCTCTCATGAGAGCCGAGGAAATCACGTGTACGCGTACAGAAATCATTTACCCCAAAATTACATTAGTAAATATAAGTAAAAACCTCCACAAATGCATTTATATAAAATTATAAAAGATAGATTTTAAAAGATTGAAATTAAAAAAAAATGTAACCGGTACTTATCTATCTACCGAGAAAACTTGTAATACTGCAAGGGTACGTAAATTCCTATGTGGCTGGTTGTAAAACATCGCATGTTATTCTAGAAGTACAAGTTACCATTCTTGGGAAGATGGTATAGTGGTCGTCCTGGGTATGACGATAAACTACATCCGCGTCCTGGGTAAGACGATAAATTAAGTCCAAGAGCAAGGCCTCTGATAATACATATTTTTTTTTAAAAATGTTTCCAGCTGTATTTTTTTTGAAAAAAAAATATTACCTCCTATACGATTTTGAAAAAATAATATTACCAGCTATATGTTTTTGAAAAAATAATATTACCAGCTATATGTTTTTGAAAAAATAATATTACCAGCTATACGTTTTTGAAAAAATAATATTACCAGCTATAAGTTTTTGAAAAAAAAATAATATTACCAGCTATACGTTTTTGAAAAAAAATAATATTACCAGCCATAGATTTTTGAGGAAAAAATATTAACAGAAATAGATTTTTGACAAAACAAAAATATTACCAGGAAAAAAAAAAGTTGCCTACATTAAATGACCCATTGAGGTTGATATGCCCTAAAACAAAACAAACCAAAATGGTATAGTGGTATCAGTTGTCTGGGAAAGTCGTCGCACTAGCCACCATTAATACCGAAGACTAAGGAACATTCTACAGCAATGGTTCTCAAACTTTTTGAAGACGGGGCTCACTTGAAATCCTACCAATAATTGTAGGCGCACTATATACAAATAACAATATCAGGTCTCCAACGCCAGTACCAGATAAGCCCCAGTCGAGATTAAATTCAAGAAACGGAAATGGGGATGGATCGGCCACACACTCCGCAAACCTGCTTCTAGTATCACCAGGCGGGACCTTTACTGGAATCCACAATGGAAGAGAAAAGTGGGTCGACCAAAACAAACTTTGGCGCAGAAGTATTAACGCAGAGGTGAAGGCAGCCGGCACAAAACGGGTCGAGCTGAAGAGGATCACCCGGAACCACATCCATTGGAGAGGTGTTGTTGCAGCCCTATATTCCCCAAGGAATCAAGAGGCAAGAGAGAAACAGAAATGGAGATGTATCGGCCACACACTCCGCAAGCCTGCTTCTAGTGTAAACCAGGCAGGCCCTAGACTGGAAACCACAATGGAAGAGAAAAGTGGGTCGACTAAAACAGACTTTGGCACAGAAGTATTAACGCAGAGGTGAAGGCAATTGATGCTCGTCGTGTTGACACCATTTCTCGCCAGAGGTTGATGTTGCTGTCCAGGAAACTCTCACCTTGTTGTGGTTCATCGGGCATTAACCAAATTGCATTCGATGGCCTTTCTTCTCTTCTTATCTTGCAGAAAACGTTTCCAACGCTTCGAATCCGAAATTCAGTTCCGTTCAGCAGTTTTCTGAACATCACCCTCCGACTCACGCTTTTCCTCTTCATTTCCTCGGTTGACAGCTGCGAGTCGGGGTCTGCACAGAATGGGACCGTCCGTCGCATACATCACGACCGCTAGAACGTATTAACCACCGCTTACCTGTACTCAAGTTTGCTGTTTCTGTGACAAAAACAAGTTTCAGTCGGCGTCAAGATATGCGAAAATGTGCAAATTTTTTTATAATGCATAAACTCCATGACACACCACATCACTTTCGTAACAGACACCATTCTACCAGATTGCCCACTCAGCTGACGTCTGTAACAAGACTAAAATAATATTGGTTCAAAAAGCTCAAACTCTACTGTCATGATGCCAATATTTTTTCTGGATTTGGTTGGTTGGTTGGTTGTTTTGTTTCATGGCATATCAACCTCAGTGGGTCATTTAATGCCAACAAAATTTTTGAAATAGATTCATTGCGATAGTTTTGTAAAAAAAGGTGTGTATGTATACATATATATTTGAACTATTTTTCAATTATTTATATTTTTGAGTACAATCCAACTTCTTTTAGGAAATTTACAATCTTGGATGTTTTTATTTTCGTAAAAACATTTTTTTAATTACTCACTTGGTAATATTTTGTTCGCACGAGATCAAAATCTACACACTCTAACAGCATATGTTTCACTGTAAATTTTAATTATATACTGATAATAATTTTTCCTTCAAAAATTATTGCTGGTAATAATTTTTTATTATAAAGTATTTCTAGTATTAAAACCTATTTTTTACACAAGTTTGGGTGTTAACTATTCGCCCATAGCTGAGACCCTAACAGGTGCTACCACCCCGGGTTAGGGTGGACCTACTAACACCAGAAATTAAGAGGTAGTTCCACGCTTCTCAAATCCTCCTGATCAGGGGTCTTGCTGTTGGAGGTAGTTTATCGTCTTATAAAGGCATATGATAGGACCCAGAAAAGATTAGACGCTGTCCAAGACGTTATTACTTACAAACATATGATGTTTGGTAATTAATCAGATTTGAGGAAGGTGGTCTGGCTGATAATTTTTTATCTCTTTCTTATACACAGGCACACACACGCCCACCTACAGACACACGCGGACACACACACATATATATATATATATATATATATATATATATATATATATATATATATATATATATATATATATAAAAGTGAACATTGAAGTCAACACTCAGAGGCGACAAGCTGCTTCATGCTAGACGCAATCGTCAGGCTGATAGCGTCTAGCATGAAACAGCCTGTCGCTTCTGAGTGTTAACTTCAATGTTCACTTTTATATTTATATTTACATACTCTCTATATTGAGCACTTTATCCCATAAATATAGTACACCTTAAAACTATATTTCTTCATATATATATATATATATATATATATATATATATATATATATATATATATATATATATAGTTAGTTAGTTAGTTAGTTCTCCCCAACCCTCCCGGTTGTTTGTTTGTTTTTTGGTCACGTGGTTATGTTTTTTTTTTGTTTTGTTTTTTTTGTTTATTGACTATAAGTTTCCGTTCTTTCTTACCTTGTTAGCCGACCTTCCCTGACGATCCGTTTAGGTGAAACCGTGGTAGGTTTGTATGGCTCTCTAGGTCTAACTAGGTCTGCTCTACTCACTGTATTGAGCAATTCCCACCCCTTCACCGTTGAAACTGTTAGATGTAGACGTCTTTTCTACTCCAATAGCTTCATGTCTCGCACATCTCGCCTATGGAACTCCCTTCCCTATTACTGTTTCCCTGACAAATACAATCTCCAACGGTTTAAGTGTAGCGTCAATCGTCATCTCCAATTGCCTTGATCTATCCACTTCCCTTCTCCACTTCCTGACATATTTCATTCCAATCTGCTCTCGCTCCAAATCTTCTGTAACCCCCTTGCCTTGATCGACCCTCCGTCCTTCTCTTTCTCCACATCCCTTCCTTTACCACTCCTATCTGCTCTTCCTCCAACCCTTCTGTAACCCCATGCGTGATAGTGGCCACCGGCCTTGCTTGGGGTGATACGCTTAAAAAAAAAAAAAAAAAAAAACTTTATTTAGTTTTTTGTGTACTTATATCGGGGTTTTTTCTTTGGGCTTTGGACTTGCATGCTAGACGATTATTTTCGGCTAACGTACCTGTTCTTGGTTTTTTCTTTTTTTATATCTTTTTTTCCCCTTTGGTATTGGTTTGATTATTTGCAAATCAAGACACCGAAGGTTTTTCGAACGAGTATAGTTTCTTATACTTATATGACTTCTACTACTAATAATATATATATATATATATATATATATATATATATATATATATATATATATATATATATATATATATATAGTCCCAAAGAATTAAAGATAACATACACTTAACACTCACCTCCCATTCCCAGCAACCAATAAAACTATCAACATGACCAAGGAGGGAATTCTTAAAGTCAGGAATCTCCCATCCTCTATCTTAAAAACAACTTAAAAGAGGCCGTTTGACCTACAGTTCCTGTGTGAACGGAACTGTAGGTTGAAAAATACTTCGTCACTCACAAGGACTCGGAGACGCTTTTGGGCTCGATGCAAGGTGGAAATAGAAGATCGGGCAGCTCGTTCCCATATACGGTAGGGGTGCTGAAATTTCGGCCAGATTTGGCTCTTCTAAGGATTGACCAAAATTAACAATGAAAAATAAATGAAAACTACAGATAAAGTTCACATTCTTCAGAAACAGTCATTCACTCCTGTAATTCACTGCAACTAACAAGCAGGGATTTTCTTTCTTCTGACGATGGCTATGCTGGCCGAAACTAGTCGAGGAACCTAACTGAAATAATAAAACAAAAAATATTAATATACAATCCAGTGTGTCTGAAAATTTTAATTTTTTAATAATTTTTATTGTTCAAAACATATATATATATATATATATATATATATATATATATATATATATAATTTGCATATTCCTTTTCTTACATATATGACTGCTATATTTCTATTTTTAAAGTGCTTTTTAATACACATAAAAATAACATTTTTGTTTTATTTACCCATTTATAACTCTGTTTCACGCGTAGCAATTTTTCAAAATACGTTGTTGTTAATAGAAATCATGAGATCTGTTGCTCTTTTCATGTCGACAGTTTGAAATAATTTCATTTCTTTCGTTTATTCAATTATTCATTTTTTATATATATATATATATATATATATATATATATATATATATATATATATATATATGCATGTATATATATATATATATATATATATACACATATATATATATATTGATTGGTAATATTGGTGGTTAATATACATATATATATATATATATATATACATATATATATATGTATGTATATATATATATATGTATATATATATGTATGTATATATATATATATATATATATATACACATATATATATATATTGATTGATAATACTGGTGGTTAATATACATATATATATATATATATATATATATATATACATATATATATATATATATATAAAATATATAAATATATATACATACATACATACATATATATATATATATATATGTGTGTGTGTGTGTGTGTGTGTGTGTGTGTGTGTGTGTGTAAAATTCAAAGAGGAAAGAATCCAGGTAGAAGTCAATGTCCAGGACAGAGTAAGAATATAATAAAAAGGCTCAAACACTAATATTTCGTGGTTATAATTTATTACATTGGTATCGTAATCACGATCCAATTCATCAGACCTACAAATTCATATTTTCTGATTTCTTTTTGAATTTGTAGGTCTGATGATTTGGATCGTAATTACGATTCCAATGTAATAAATTATAACAATGGAATACTAGTGTTTAAGCCTTTTTATTATTATATATATATATATATATATATATATATATATATATATATATATATATACATATATATATATATATATATATATATATATATATATATGTATATATGTGTATATGTGTGTGTGTGTGTGTGTGTTTTGCATATGAATAAAAGTTCGTAGCGTTTTTAAGTGAATTCCAAAGAAATATTTTAGTATCTGTACATGGATTCATTTGTTACCGTTCACCATCTTTGAGACAGCTTCATAATTCCATCCTCCCAGGATTTGGAATCTTTCTGGCTGATGAAATGGTCTATGCGCTTTTATAGCCTTTTAATGAATTGAAGGTCTTCCCGTTACGAGAATTTCGTAGCGATCAAAATAAGGGATAATCCGAAGCTTCAAGTTCAGGTGAGTCCCTCGCTGTACCATTTTATTCAAACAGAATACGTCTGCTATTATTCCTGGAAAAAAGACGACGCCATTCTGACTAGCCAATTCCAGGCGTTTTTCATCGATTTTGCCCTTAATTGATTCAATTGGCAACAGTATTTATCTGAATTCAGTCTCTGATTTTGCAAGCGACATCGTAATATATAATGCCTTCCAATCCCAGCAGATATACAGCATAACCTTCTTCCGGTGCAGACCGGCTGTTAGAGCTGTTGACGGTGGCTCTTTTCGTTTTCCCAGGATTTTTTCCGCTCCACGTTGTTGTAAACAATTCATTTTCATCGTCTGTGATCGCTCTTTTAAAAAGTCGGCTGAAAATTGTTTTCCCCACAGAAACAGCATATTTGAGCACAGTTATGCGGTGGTTAATACGTTCTAGCGGTTGTGACTACGGTGTATGCGATGGACGGTCCATTCTGTGCAGACCTCGACTCGCAGCTGTCAACCGAAGAAATGAAGAGGAAAAGCGCGAGTCGGAGGGTGATGTTCAGTAAACTGCTGAACGGAACTGAATTTCGGATTAGAATCGTTGGAAACGTTTTCGGCAAGAAGAGAAGAAAGGCCAGCGAATGCAATTCGGTCAATGCCCGATGAACCACAAGAAGGTGAGAGTTTCCTGGACAGCAACATCAACGCTGACGAGAAATGGTGTCAACACGAAGAGACAGAATGAATAGCGTCATCCAAATTCAGAATCAGTTGTTCATTGTTACGTTTGAGCAGAGAATCGCAGATAGAAATACAGTCTATTCATTTTTAACGTGAAATTGTGTGTCATCCAAACAACGAAGCGATTTACGCATCCAAATGTTTTCCAACCCTTGTATGAGATATGGAGATTAACACTGCTTTGCCCTGTCATATGTGACTTGGATTATTTTTAATCAATGATTACAATACTACCGGGACGTTCTCAGTCTTCTACATCAGATTATATCCATTTCTGAGCCTTGCGAATCAATTCTGAAACAGTACTCTCATCTATAGCACCATCTCTCTAAACGGCACCTATCATTTTGCTGTTCTACTGAGTTTCCTATATTCAAGTCTTTTATGAATGTTTTTATCTGGAAAGTAAATATGAAGGAAAATGAATTGCATTTTCGCCATTTTCATCGTCTCTGACCGTTCTTTTTTTTAAAAAATGAGTCTTTTTTGTTGCGTTTAAGCAGAAAAACGCTGGTGGAAGCACAGCTTATTCATTTTTAACCTGAAATCGTGAGTCATCCAAACAACGAAGCGATTTACGCATCCAAATGTTTTCCGACCCTTGTATGAGATATGGAGATTAACTCTGCTTTGCGCTGTCATATGTGACTTGGATTATTTTTAATCAACGATTACAATCCTACCGAGACGTTCTCAGTCTTCTACATCAGATTATATCCAAACAAATCGAAACAGTTATGAAGCTATACTCATCGATGACACCATCACGCTAAAGAGCACCAATCATTTCCGCTACATGCGCGATGTCTTTCTCCGGAAATGAAAGACTATTAAATAGCGGAAATGCATCTCATTTTCCTCCATTTTAACTTAAAAACACGCCTGTCTGTAAAAATCGCGTATTCAAACACCGTCTATAGAAAAACGGCACGAAGTCTTTCTGTAGACCCAGTAGACCTCTTTAACAAGTGTAATATTGGAGGAATCGAGACTTTTCTCATACAGTCTCAGTTACGCTGGACTGGTCATATCTTGAGAATGCCTGATGACAGGATAACCAAGATCCTAATGTACAGCCAGTTAGATCCGGCCTACAGGAATGTAGGACGCCCATGGCTAAGATACAAAGACAAGCTGAAGAGCAACTTGTCAGCTGTCAATATACCTCATAACACCCTCGAGTGCTTAGCCTTCGAGCGGGTAGAATGGAGATCAACATGTTTTAGTAAACTCAACTGTTTTCAATCTGTTAGTCTGAATCGTCTTCAAGAAGCGAGAGCAAGATCTAAAATGTCAGCCAATCTAAGAGCGATCTCATCCCACAATCCTTACTCTTGCACTATATGCAACCTCTTTTGCAAATCACTCGCGGGTATTAAGTGCCTCTTAAGATTAGCGCACAAAATTCATAACTAAATCAATTGGATAAGTTGTCAGATCGTCATACGTCGAAACCGATGGGAGAGTCCATATATATATATGTGTGTGTGTGTATGTGTGTTTACAGCAAAAAGTGTTGTTTTCAATTTTATACACATATATATACACACACACACACATATATATATATATATATATATATAAACGTATTCAAACGCTGCCTACTGAAAATCGACCCACACAAATATATATATATATATATATATATATATATATATATATATATAGTCATCCACAGACAAAGTGTTTCTCTGCATCACAGCACATCAGATCGCTTCAGGCCGGGACCGAAACCCGACCGATTTGGTATCAGTCGGAGATTCTAACCCCTAGACAATCGACGCCCGACAGAGAGAAAGGATTGGTTTGAAGCAAAAATTTGTGTCGTTTTTCTATTGAAAAACACCTATTGAAAAACAACACGAACATTTTTTGCTGTAAACCAATATAGATATATATATATATATATATATATATATATATATATATATATATATATATATATTTGTGTGGGTCGATTTTCAGTAGGCAGCGTTTGAATACGTTTATATATATATATATATATATATATATATATATATATATATATATATATATATATATATATATATATACGTTTCATTCATGCATACATTCACATATGACCAAAAAGAGAAGGAATACGGAACAGAAGCAATTAAAATGTCGATTCTTGTTTTCTTAAAATAGAAATTCAATCCTCAAACACACACGCACAAAAACAAAACCGAATTTCCGAAATAAAGATCAATTTTACCTCCATGAAGTGTTTTGAAATATCTGAAAAATGCGGTCAGAGGTCATGTTAGGGGAGCGACTTTCGAGAAATTCGGAAGAAATTTGAAATCAAGGGAAGATGGTCGAATATCCGTCAAAAGCCATGCGTCATCACCAGACCAAAGTGGCTAAAATCGGTTAGGAAACACAGGAGACTGTGGATGGAATTCATTAATTGCTGTAACATTGACAGCAAGGTAAACACAGCGTCAAGAAAGAAAAGTTCAAATTTGTTAATACAACACAGAACTGATTTCGTCTTATCTATGGAAAGATTGCTTCTTTTTTCGGTGGTAGTCACCCGGTGCAAGGGCCAAGGTTCAGGTTTACAGAGTAAGAGGAACGGATTATGCGGATATGTCTAGAAGAAAAAGGATTAACTCTAGACTTGAACAGGTTAAGATTGTAGAGATCGATGAAGCAGGCTCTTGGGAATCGATTCCATGAGGCAACTGTTTCTGAGAAAAAGCTGCCTGAGTTGAACTTAAATCTTAGCCGTGAAGGTTAAAACTGGTGGGGCTAAGGAGTGTAGTTCATCTGAACCCTCTCCGTGGAAGCAGCGATAGAGCAGCGGGAGACTGTGTATAAGAAAGAGATAAAAAATTATCAGCCAGACCACCTTCCTCAAATCTGATGAATTACCAAACATCATATATTTGTGAGTAATAACTTCTTGGACAGGGGCTAATCTTTTCTGGGTCCTATCATATGCCTTTATACATCTAAGTATGAGGGCCGCTCCGGAAATAATTCGTCCTAGGTATGACGTTAAACTACATCCGCGTCCTAGGTATGACAATAAACTACATCAGCGTCCTGGGTAAGACGATAAACTACATCCGCGTCCCGGGTAAGACAATAAATTACATCTGCGTCCTGGGTATGACGATAAACTTCATCCGCGTCCTGGGTAAGACGATAAACTACATCCGTGTCCCGGGTATGATGATAAACTACATCCACGTCCCGGGTAAGACAACAAACTACATCCGCGTCCTGGGTATGACGATAAACTACATCCGCGTCCCGGGTAAGACAATAAACTACATCCGCGTCCTGGGTATGACGATAAACTACATCCGCGTCCTGGGTAAGACGATAAACTATGTCCAACAGCAAGGCTTCTAATCAGGAGGTTTTGAGAAGCGTGGAAGCATCTCTTAATTGCTGGTGTTCCCAGGTCCACTCTGATCTGGGGTGCTAGCACCTGTTAGGGTCCAACCTATGGGTAAACAGTTAACCCCCGAACTGGAGTCAAAACACTCTTAAAGTGTCAAAACAGGTTTTAATACCAGAAATATTTTGTGAAAAATTATTGCTAGCAATAGATATTTAAAAAAAAATATTACCAGCAATAAAAATCTTGTCAGCATTAAATAATCCATGGGGGTTGATATGCCGTAAATCAAACCAAACCAAACCAAACCTAATATATAAGTGACTCAAATTCGAAGGCCATAAGAGAAGAACAAGTGAAAAGAACAAAACGGGGTCATCCAGAAGAATGAAATGCATTGAAAAGGGGTGTATAACAGGGGAAAAGAAGGAACAAGAGAAGATAATGCCAAAAAATAGCTCGAAGCATAGAAGACTACACAAAAATATCAGAAAAAATGCAAGTAAGCAAAAGAGGAATGCCTTAATGAAAAATGTGCAAGTATCAAAATTTGTATATGCGCAAAAAGATAAATGAAATAACAGATTTATATATATATATATATATATATATATATATATATATATATATATATATATATATATTATTTTACATAAATTATTTCACCACAGCCCTTTTAAAGGACCGCGGATCATCAGATTTTATTTCCAAAGGTTGAAATTCGATTCAACCTTTGGAAATAAAATCTGATGATCCGCTGTCCTTTAAAAAGGCTGTGGTGAAATAATTTATTATATTGAACCTTAAAGTGGTCTGTTTTTATTTAATATATATATATATATATATATATATATATATATATATATATATATATATATATATATATTCATGAACGTTTTTCCAAATATCAATAACTTACAACTCTGTCGGGATTACATACCCAAATTATATATATATATATATATATATATATATATAATGAATACAGCATCCTTAAAAATCCATCTGGTTATTCTTATCATCTGGTTAAACTTTAAAATACATCTGTTTTTTTAAGGATTCTGTATTCACTATTATATTACTCTCTTCTGACATTGAGCTCTTTTTGGATTTATATCCTCTTCGGAATTATCCCTACTAATTATCAATTGATATTATATATATATATATATATATATATATATATATATACATATATATATATATATGTGTGTGTGTGTGTGTGTGTGTGTGTGTGTGTGTGTGTGTGTGTACATAATGGGAATGAAACGTTCTTAACCCCTTTCCGGAAGTTATTAAAAACGCAATTCGATGTTTAGTCAGATTTTCGCAAGTGTGTTGGGCCGAGAATGCTTCAACAACTCCTCGTAACAAGCGATGTCAAAATAAACGGTAGAGAGTAGCAAGGAATTGTGTGCTCATGCCTTTCCCAATTCACCTTTAAGAATTACCAATGCTAGTTTAGCAACTAGGATAGCAAACCTGCTGTCGGCTTCATTGAATGGAGTCCTATTTACTGAACTGTTTCGCGTTGGCCAGGAAAATAAACGAAAAGGCCCAACCGTCAAGACACAAAGGAAAAAGGATTTGCAAAATCATCAAAGTTTTGTTGGTAAAGAGAAAAAGCTGTTCAGTTAGGATAAAGGAATTGGACAGATGTTGTGTTTGTTGACACAGGGACACAAGAAAAAAGCAAATACATGTGGGAACAAAAGACACGCATTTTGAAATGATAACTAAGTTTCCGACATTTCATCTTCCTTTTCCTCTTAACCAAAATACCAACCATCAAAAATGGACGAGAAACAATTTTATTTACGCATGCTCCATAATGTTCTCTCGCCATCACGACGACAGCGACTAAGTCACAAGTTCTAAAAGGCCCAAGAAAGCTTATGCACTTACAGATGTATGTGTGTATGCGTGTGTGTGTGCAGATGTATTTATGCCACGCGAGTAATGGAGATTTTACAAGCGTGTATGTACTGAACGTTAATTTTCTAGTAAAAGGTGAATCTGCAACCTGCTTGCAAATTTTCTTGATCCTTATGTGAAACAGAACCGAAAATCCAGACTTTGAGCGAATCTATATATAAGCTTGTATATTTTAAGGAAAATTCCATGTGACTAGTTTTGTCTTTTTAGGAATTCATCGGACTATAAAGTGATGCTTACGCTGATTTGACTACACATGCAAATATATGATTTGGGTATATATAATTTTTGCATTGTGTTCTTTGTCTATAATCTCAACCAGATATCACATATGAGCACTGGTAAAAAGGTTGCTGAGACATTAGGTTTATAATACCCAGAAATTCATACACAAGAACACATGGCCCAGTGGATAAAGGCGTTAGTTAGATCCAGTGACAGGACCCAAAAGAGTGTGAGTTCAATAACAGGCTAAGGCAGCGGAGAACTTTCGGAGGGAAATTAACAGGAGATAACTGATATCTGACATCCATTAAACATGGAATTAGAACAGTCTACCCCAGCGAGTGAATTAAAAGGTTCAGTTCGACATTCCAATAACCTGAAGAAGGCCGGAGCGTACAACGGCCGAAACGTTGTAATAAATATGGCGACAAAGATGAGGACAATAGTCCGAATAATGTAAATAGTGTACATAATACCTCATCTCAGAAATATAGACAGATACTGAAAGGCCGAAACGTTGTAATAAATATGGCGACAAAGATGAGGACAATAGTCCGAATAATGTAACTAGTGTACATAATATCTCATCTCAGAAATATAGACAGATACTGAAAGGCCGTAACGTTGTAATAAATATGGCGACAAAGATGAGGACAATAGTCCGAATAATGTAACTAGTGTACATAATACCTCATCTCAGAAATATAGACAGATACTGAAAGGCCGTAACGTTGTAATAAATATGGCGACAAAGATGAGGACAATAGTCCGAATAATGTAACTAGTGTACATAATACCTCATCTCAGAAATATAGACAGATACTGAAGGGCCGAAACGTTGTAATAAATATGGCGACAAAGATGAGGACAATAGTCCGAATAATGTAACTAGTGTACATAATACCTCATCTCAGAAATATAGACAGATACTGAAGGGCCGTAACGTTGTAATAAATATGGCGACAAAGATGAGGACAATAGTCCGAATAATGTAAATAGTGTACGTAATACCTCATCTCAGAAATATAGACAGATACTGAAATAAATCAGTGTTATTGGTGAAAATTTATTTATTTCTCTATTAGATCGTGTTATTTAAGTTATGGCAGTTATGTGTGAAAAACAATATCGCCCAAAAGTCCGCTAAGGCTTCGGCGGCACACCTCCAATCGATGGTCAAAATTTTTGATGACGTCTCTTCATAGTTGCTCCTCGATCTCACCAATATGCCTTACTATCTCATCCTTCAGCTGTTGAATTGTTGTTGGCTTGTTGGCATAGGCGTTACTTTTGAGATGACCGCAAAGGAAGAAATCTAAAGGCGTCAAGTCGCACGATCGTAGTGGCCAATTGATTTCGCTGTTTCGAGAGATGATGCGACCTGGGAACTTCTCATTCAATTTCTGTTTGAATGTCTATTTTCGTAATAGGCTTCGAGAACTAAAACACGATGTTTTATTGTTTTATTGTTAATCTTTCCAGGGTTGAAATCGCCAAAGACTTAAGTTGTTAAATCTGAAAGAAAAAGAAAAAAATCATAAGACGCTTAAACTCAATTCACATTTAAAATTGGTCCATGTTATTGGAACATCCTTTATATATATATATATATATATATATATATATATATATATATATATATATATATATAAGATTAATGTCAGTAAAATTTGTCACTTAGCTGATTGATGTTACCTTCAGCATCTCGACTCCAGGGTTTCGTAGACGAACCTGTTCATCCATTCTTCAGTGGATATCAGCAATTTACTGCTTATATTTTTTTCAATTTCTTCTTTTTATACACATTTAACACTGGTGTAAATTTTCTTCTGTATTCACTGTTTCTGTGTGTGCGCTTGTCCGCACATGCACCTGTCTGCACGGATGTGCGTCGTGATCATGTTGCCCTTTTTCTTCGTTTTTTTTTTCTGTATCAGACTTAGTCTGTTCTTGATCCGGCTCTAATTTTATTTATTTATTTATTTATTTATTTTTATTCATGGACATTTTAGATTGTTTTTCTGCTAGCGAAGTTTTATTTCGTATAATTATGCATACACATGCTCACACATAGATATATAAACACACACACATACACATATACACACACATGCATACATACATATTTCACTGGGTCATTATTTTGTTTTTTTAATTGTGTATGGCGATATCATAAGTATTAATTATTAAGTATTAATGTACTAATGAATTAAGTATTAATTAATGTTAATTGTAGGAGGTTAGATTTATAATTAAGTTTCTTTATTATTGTTAGAATTCATGTGCATATGTTTGTAATTATACGCCTGTGTATATGCACATGTACACATCTATTCGCACGCGCATATAGGCATACGTATACTTACATATGCACACACAAACGCGCGTACACTTAAATCTGTGCTTTGTTAGTAATAAACTATTGCATAAATGGTGAAGTTATTTAATTTTTAAAATATAATTTTTTACACACACACACACACATATATATATCTATCTATAAAAGGTAGGATGTGCGTGTGTGTGTGTGTGTGTGTGTGTGTGTGTGTGTGTGTGTGTGTGTGTGTGTGTGTGTGTGTGTGTGTGTAACGAATGCACGGCTGCAATTTTCGACAGATTTGCACCAAAGTTTACATGCACATGCTCTGAGTTAGTGAAAAGGCCAAGACCGACTTTGCATTTCCCAACTCCCATCGATAGTGGAAATAATCGATTTTTTTCATGCTTCTACGGTAGTTTTCATGTAGTTTGCGGCCATTTTCTACTGGCCAGAGTGAGAGCCTATAGCTTGCTGCCACGAATAGGCAGGAAGATTCTATTGGCCAGTGTGAGAGCCAACAGTTGACTGACGCGAATGTTAACTAGCATGCAAAAAAAATCGATAGTTGCATTCGTGACAAGTTGGAAAACTTTAAATCTGCATGGGACTTTACTCCAATTGGCTCATTCGCTTGCTTAAACTCAACGTTGATTCTGATTCCGCAGATCTGGGTTGGGTGTGAAAACGTATTTTGGGCTAACATTCTTTTTTCATTCGGTTTTTCCAGTTATGAGTCCTTTTTTAAAGCTGATCGTTTTGTGTTCATTTTGTTTAGTTCTTTTTTCGTAATCGATTTAATGTATAGTATAGAGATTAGAAAAATTTGCAGTGTGAGATAGGCAAGAAATAAGGCATGTAGCAACATCAGCACGGCAAAGGGCACTCCTTTAAAGGCAATTTTTAATATTTTAAGTCAAGTGATAGCGATTGTTGTATGAGTCGTACGATTTTTGAATCAAGCACGGACAACGCCGGGGCATGCTGCTAGTATATATATATATATATATATATATATATATATATATATATATATATATATATATATATATATATATATATATAGTACACGCACCTGCATATCTACGCACGCTGCACCAACACACGTATATGTAATTGTCAGGTAGTGTATGTAATTGAAATAAGTGTATGCTTATATCATATGTTATCGTTTATTTAATGTTTCATTTTTATTTTTATTTAATGTTTAGTAGTTTATTTGTTTTTGCCTTGGTGTTATATACTGAGGTATTAACTATTGTAGGTTAGGTTTGTTCATTTTTTTGGTGTTTGTGTGCTTGTGTCTGTGCATGTCCACATGTACATGTACACACACACGCATAGGTGCGTACTTTAATATTTGTTCGTTTATTTGTTTATTAATAAATTAAGTTTATATTATATTTGTTTCTTTTATTTATTTATTTATGTATTTATTCATTTAAAAGTTTGTATTATATTTTTTAAGTTTATATTATTTATATATATTTACTCGTTTAATTTTAGTTAGTGCTGAGATGGAAAAGTAAATATTTATTTATGTGCCTACATTTGTCCATTATTTCAGTTTTCTTGTTTAAAAATTTATTTTGGTTTTTAAAACTAATTATTGCTAAAATTTCCTTTATGCATTAATTTACTGTTAATACTGTATGGGGCTTATTAAAAGGAATTAATTTTTATATGTTAGTGACTCAAATGCAAGGAAGACATTTGGGTCACTAACAGATAAAAAACAGAATGTCTAATATCGAGAATATTTAACATCGAAAAACATAAGAAAATTAATTCCTTTTAATAATAAGTGGAAATATCCACTCTTTACCTGATGAAGGTCGCGAGACCAAAAACACGTCGAGCAAAATTATGTAAAATAAAGCATAATATTTTTTTTTAAATCCACATTACAACCAAAAACGTTTGCGGTTTTTCTCTTCTTTTTAATATACACACTTTTCTCTCGTTGGAACTACTATAACCTCTTCCCCCTTATATATATATATATATATATATATATATATAATTTGGATAATTATGGCTGAGTGCTGTTGTTTCAGTCATGCCTACTACGTAGTTTCGTGGCCACACCAAGATAACATATTCACTCATCAGGGCTTGTTGTCATCTCTGCTCCAATAAGCCCTGAAGTTTGAACATGTTATCTTCATGTGCTAAAGAAACTACGTAGTAGGCATGACTGAACCAACACCACTCAGCTAAGTGATAAACTTCTTCAAATTAATTCTATTAATACTTTATCTTAACTTTTAATACCGAGCACTTTATAACAAAACCTGCCTGCCCAAAAGGTTTTTCCATCCGGTACTTAATACTATATATATATATATATATATATATATATATATTATGAAAAGGACAAAGTCCGACAATTATTTTAAGACATTTTTATGTTTATACATTCTTTTTATAGATACAGATATTTAAGTAAATGCTCTGTTTTATAATAAACAGTATCAGTAACATTTACCGGCCTGAATGTCCGAGAGATTTTCATAGAAAATATCCGTTCTCCACCAGGAATTGAACCTGTATCCTATACAGAACCGTCATTTAGACTAACGTGCCTTTAACCGAGTTGGCTACAGAGAAGCGTTCGGTTAGCGAGGCTGAATTTACTGCCTTTAAACTTCAATTTTCCATGAATCTCTCACGTACATTCATATCTGCTCAACGCGTATCCAAATGTAAACAAATGACGTCACACATTATAAAACTATTTTTATAGATACAGATCTTTAAGTAAATGCTATGTTTTATAATAAACAATATTAATAACCTGTCTGAGGACGAATATTTTCTATGACAATTTCTCAGACATTCAGGCCGGTAAATGTTATTAATACTGTTTATTATAAACAGAGCATTTACTTAAATATTTGTATCTATAAAAAGAATGTATAAACATAAAAATGTTTTAATATATATATATATATATAATTCAAAAATACGCTTTTAAGTAGGCGCCCGAGGGGGTCGTCAGTGATGTTTTGACTTGGTTCATCAGGGAGTTTCGGGTCTTTCAACATCATACTCCCCATCACCAAATCGACCCAATCAGGGGAGATCTAACCCTGATTCCCCCTCACTTTTAAAACGCTAACAGTTACTCTGGCCTTTTTAAAGAGTTCTACGAAGAAAGACCACGTATTCCGCACATCCGATTGGCTGTTTGTACAACCAATCAGCTGCGCGAACTATTTTTAAATGGCCCGCGGTGGGGACTAGCTTTTTTTTTTTTTTTGGTGGATAGCAGCTTCAATGGATAACCGAGGAGGTAATCTTTAATATTCCTAAGTTTAATCCCTTCCCTAAGTGTTGCATCGTTTAAATATTGCCGGTTGTATTTTATTTGTTTTTTGGGGGGAATTAAACTCAACCCTACTATTACATTTATCGTTTAGCCCGATTCTTAAAAAAAAAAAAAAATTGTTACAGGTTAACTTTAACTGGATTGGTTTTATTCGCCATATTTAAATAAATATTTTGTCAGCATGTTTTCATTAAGATATGTATCATTGAATAATTTAAAGTTTAGTCTACTTATATTTAACTAGGACGCGTTCTAATTAAACATTATGTATAAACATTAAGATTTTCTCACTTCCATCAATAATAACACTAAAAAGCTCATCCATTAATATAATCCAATAGGATCCAACTGAAAATAAGTAGACAAAATGTATCTAAATTATTCAATGAAATATGTCTATATATATATATATATATATATATATATATATATATGTATATATATATATATATATATATATATATATATATATATATATATATATATATATATATTTCAAACATGTAGTGTTGAATGTTAAAGACAACATAGTCTTACATATTTTCTTTTGAATTTTCTCATATTCTCTAATGAGACTTTTTATTTGAAAATAGTTCCGAAAAGAAAATATGTAAGACTATGTTGTCTTTAACATTCAACACTACATGTTTGAAAGAAAAGTTGCTGCCAAATTACACATATATATATATATATATATATATATATATATATATATAATATATATATATATATAGCTGGATTGATGTGAGTTTGTGACCCTAGGTTTCACGTTATTTGCGATTGTCAGACAAACTGATTAATTTTTAAATTTTGGATTTATATATGGTTGCGTATATCGGTGGTTTTATGGAGGTGGGAGGAAAAATTGTTCTCGGGACGCCACTCATACTTACGCAAACATACATGCACGCACGTTCACTCATTGACGTACGCAGACAGGGTTACAAACTCACACCAATCCAACTGATATTGAGCGATTTCCAATAAGCACCGCACATATATAAAATATATATAGAATTTATATATATACGTAAATATATATATATATATATATATATATATATATATATATATATATATATATATATATATATATATATGGCAGCAATCCTTCTCTCATGCACATTTCATTGAAAACGTGCTTTTATTTATATATATATTTTTGTATAAAAAAACTAAATAAAAGTACCTTGTCTGTCGTTTTCAATGAAATGTGGATATATATATATATATATATATATATATATATATATATATAGTTAGATTGATGAGAGTTTTTGTCCCTGCGTTTCACGCTATTTGAGATTGTCAGCGTGAAACCCAGAGTCACAATCTCTCATCAATCCAACTAAATATGTTAGCTCTCTCACTGATATTGAGCGCTTTCCAATAAGTACCGCTCATATATGATATATAAATAATATATATATAAAATTGCATATGTTCGTGCTTTAATTTTTGTCCGTTTATTTATTTATGTTTATATTATATTTGTGTCTTTTATTTATTTATTTAAATTTTGTTTTATATTTGTTTAAGTTTATATTTATTTTTTTTATATTTATTCGTTTAATTTTAGTTACTGGCAAAGTAAATATTAATTGTAGGAGGTTAGATTTATAATTAAGTTTCTTTATTATTGTTAGAATTCATGTGCATATGTTTGTAATTATACGCCTGTGTATATTCACATTGTACACATCTATTTATTTTATATTTATATACATACACATTTCACACACACACACACACACACACACACACACATATATATATATATATATATATATATATATATATATATATATATATATATATATTACAATGAATCATTCATACAAAAAATAGATTAGTAAAGTTAATGATATAAAAAGGCAAAAAAAATTTTAAAGTTGCATCAACCTACGAACTACTCGATGAATGTTATGATCCTTGTTTTATTTTATTCGTTGTTTATATATATATATATATATATATATATATATATATATATATATATATATATATATATGATAAAATCAGTCCTCTGATAAATTTAAATGTTCGCTTATCTTGTTTTTACTCGCTGTTTCATAAATATTACTTATTATGTATGTATGTATATATATATATATATATATATATATATATATATATATATATATATATATATATATATATATATAATTATTATTATTATTATTATTATTAATAATATTTTTTATTTCCTTTGAATTCTGGCGTTTACACATTTCTTTCCGAGTCCCGCCCAGGGACCTAAGGTTAGAAATGGCATCATGACACTTTCCACTGACAAAAACAAAAAAAAAATTTGATAGATAAAGCCCTTCGTAAAGTGTGGGCTGTACTTGTGAGAACAATTTTTCGTATCTCTTTGAAGCATGGACTTCCAGGAATCCCTTCAATTAATCTACTGGAATCTTTTCCAACCAGTCCTAGGGCTCCAACTACAACAGGGATTGTTGATGTTCCCATGTGACACATTTTTGAGATTTCGATTTCAAGATTTTCAAAGATACACTGCAGAGACTGCCATATCAATAAGCAGGCACTTTTTTTTTTGTGGTTTCTAATAACAATGTCTGGGCGGTTGACTTTGATTGTTCTGTCAGTGTGTATTGTGTAGTCCCATAAAATTGTAACAGGTCCTATCTCCGTAACCGGGTCTGGGTGGTGTTCGTACCAGTTTCTTTCTGTTTCCTTCCCGTAGAAGTTGCATATTTTCCAGTGCAGATATTGGCCCACTCTGTCTTGCCGGGTTTCATACTCAGTTGGGTGCCAATATCGTGAAACCTGATACAAGATGATCAGTTGTTTCTGGATTATTATTATTATTATTATTATTATTATTATTATTATTATATATATATATATATATATATATATATATATATATATATATATGTGTGTGTGTGTGTGTGTGTGTGTGTGTGTGTATGTGTGTGTGTGTGTGTGTGTGTGTGTATTTAGGCAGCAATTCTTCTTTCATGCACATTTCATTGAAAACGACAGACAAGGTTCTTTTATTTAGTTTTTTTATACAATTTCTCATCCGATCTAATAATTTTTTTCTTTTCGGATAATAAATTATGTAAAAATTGTCCGAATGTTCTTTTTATCCTAGCGCTTTCGGCTATACATTTAGCCATTTTCAAGGATTATATTTTAACTGTTAAAATAAGAAATAGTTTGTTGTATGTATGTTTTATAAAATGTTTTCATTTTTTTTTCAAAACACGGTCAAGATATTATGTCCATGTTCAAAGCTAATATTATTAAGTGTTGGTTTGTTTTTATTTATAAGGCTTCCATTATTTATAGCCTTTTTTTTGCATGTAGATGATGCTATTATATTAGTGTTGTCAACAAGTATATTACGAATAGTTTCCGGTAGGTCTCCTTGAATATTTAAATGAGATCTAATTGAGATATTGTCATAAAGGTGCAGAGTCTGCGTGTCAAACATGTTGTAGTGTAGCCTATATAATTATTTACGATAAAAAGAACCTTTGGACAGTTTTTATATAAGTTATCATCCGAAAAGAAAAAATTATTAGATCGCATGAGAGATTGTATTAAAAACTAAATAAAAGCACCTTGTGTGTCGTTTTCAATGAAATGTGCATATATATATATATATATATATATATATATATATAGTGTAACCCGGATATAAGAGACCCTGATATAAGAGAAACCCGGATATAAGAGAGGTTTTCTCTGGGGGCCCAAATTAGAGCCATACTTACGTAAACAAAATAGACCAAACCCGGATATAAACGAAACTCGGATATAAGAGACTTCTTCTCCGGTCCCGACAACTCTCTTATATCCGGGTTACACTGTGTATATATATATATATATATATATATATATATATATATATATGTAAATGCTGGCCGCTCATATCCAGTTATATTCGATATCAATATTCTGAGAGATAGACCATTATCTGGTGTGATCAACAGCTTGAACAAAGTCGATACGCTCACACCCTCGGTCACGATGTCTTGTGGATTCATGTTAGCACGACCATCGACGAACAGTTCCGTCTATCCAATTTCACTCACAAATATTAGGTCAACCCTGGCACTTTTCAGTGGTGCCGATAGATTGACCACAGTGAGATTTGAACCGGCGCCTCTTGAATACTGCCTAGTGACTTTTAAAGTTCTAAAGTGAAAGTCGTAACCCCTTGGTCACGTGTTCATGTGCACAGGGGAGAATACGTGTCAATAGTTGGACTGACTATTTCTTTTAATAACCTCATTCATCATCAGATACAAAATTATCATGTTGTCTTCAGTGGTTAAATCATTTGTTAAGCGGCAATTGAATAACAGTTTCCCCTCTGCATAATGTGTCACAAAGCTTTCAAACTGACTATAGAGAAATAAACCAGTTCTGCACGTGAAATATCTTTGCCTAATGACCGTTACATATATATTGGGCTAGAGCAAAATTTGTGACATTTTTCAATAGGTGGCGAGTAAAGACGAGATTTCGTTTCTCACGTGACTGAAATATATGAGATGTATACATACAGTGTGTCCATAAAGTTCGTGTGCATTTTTAATAATTTATAACTTTATTTGTATTTGCGATAGAAATAATCTGTAAAAAAATGTTATAAAGTTTAATGTACCTAGTTTTAAGTATAGCTAAAATAACTAGTGTGATTTCAGGCATTACTGTAAATCAGTTGGCAAATGTTTTCCGTGAACTGCAAAATCGTATTACCCTTTGTATTGCTAATGATGGAGGACATGTGGAAACTTAAATAAAATTTCAATAAAACCTTAACAAATATAGATTTACTTCTTTCTAATCCTTTTTACAAATTATTTCTATCGCAAATACAAATAAAGTTATAATTTTTTTAAAGTGCACACGGACTTTATGGACAGCCTGTATTATGAATGGTGAGATTTCAACGCGTCTTTCTATACGATTCAGTGTGGATTAGGAATTTTAAATGTTTTTAAATTAGAAGTGAAAATGGGAGAAAGTGACATACATTTTTTTCTTTTATTTCCGGAAAACTGTACAAATAGCAAGAAAATATGTGCCGTTTATGGGGATGGTGCCATAGCTGAGAGTAATGTTCCTAAATGGTTCGAGAAATTCCAAAGTGGAAATTTAAATCTGAAAAACCGAGAAGGTTTCGACAGCCCATCTGAATCGATTACAAGTAATCCAGGTGGAAAAATTGACGGTTCAGGTAGGAGGAGTAAGGACAACCTAGGTTGTTGTTCTGGTCCACCTTTTTTTTACCAGTTTTTTTATAGTTACAAGGTCTCGTGACTTCTTATCACGTGATCACTGAAGTGGTTATAAAGGAAATATTTCTCCTCGTTTTTTACCCTTTGTTATACTACGCAAGTTATCTGACGGAGAAGAACTACGTCGCGAAAGTAGATATTTTTTTCGCAACTTAAGATAAGTACCTTTGCTCAATTCCTCGGCCTGCACCGTCACGGATATTTTTTCTTGGGTTGAGATTTTCTCGGCAACACAACACGGCACATCGTATAGACGTGTCACAAATCGCATTGAAAGACACGAATTGTAAGGCATCTGTCTATAGCTCTGAGATGAGGTATTAAATATTATTTTTATCTGTCTATATTTAAATTATTCGAACTCTTATCCACATCTTCATTGCCATATTCAGAACGTTTGGGTCTCTATATCTCTGAGATGAGGTATTATGATTACTTGCATTATTTACATTATTGGAACTCTTCTCCTCATCTTCATTGCCATATTCACAACATTTCGGCCTCTATATCTCTGAGATGAGGTATTATGATTACTTGCATTACTTACATTATTCGGGCTGTTATCCTCATCTTCATTGCCATATTCACAACATTTCGGCCTCTATATCTCTGAGATGAGGTATTATGATTACTTGCATTACTTACATTATTCGGGCTGTTATCCTCATCTTCATTGCCATATTCACAACATTTCGGCCTCTATATCTCTGAGATGAGGTATTATGATTACTTGCATTATTTACATTATTCGGACTGTTATCCTCATTTTCATTGCCATATTCACAACGTTTCGGCCGTTGTAGGCTCCGGCCTTCTTCCGGTGACTGGAATTTCGAAACGAACCCTTTATTTCGTCCATTTGTAAACATTTTGAATCGCTGCGATGTTCGAATGTCTCACCGCAATTCCATTCTAGCTTTTCTCTGTGCAAACGCAAGGAAAAAGAAAATGGCCCATTTTTTAAAAGTACGATCACAAGCGATGAAAAATTGATTGTTTACAAAAATGTGGAGCAAAAAAGGTCCCAGGGAAAAAAATGGGTCAGCGTTAACAACTCCAAAAGGCGGCTTGCATCTGAAAAAGTTTATGCTGTCTATCTGGTGGGTTAGAAGGGCATTGGGTATTACGATGTCGCTCGCAAGATCAGAGATTGAAATCAGCTAAATACCGTTGCTAATTTGATCAATTAAAGGCAGCAATCGGGGAAAAAAGGGTTAAGTGCATTGACAAGAAAAGGGAGAAGATTGAAAAATAAATATTTGCTCTGTCTAAAGAGTATGCGGAGACACACACACACATAAGCAAAAGTCTTTAGAAGGAACCAATGTTGACCATGTTCACCATAGTCTATGAATATAGAATACAGCGCAGTACGTAATCTGTTCAATGAAACAACGTTAAAGATTAACACTCACGAGTCAGACACTCTACTGAATCGCCAATACCACCAGCAGCTGTTCCGTAATTCTTCAGTCTTCGATATCAAAGGCTGGCAGCACATATTCGATAAAAACATGACCGCCTTTATACACGTTGCATGAATATTTTGAGCCTTCCGATTGGTTAAGCCTTCTATTGATGAACCATAAAATGAGTCAGCTCATTTTGGCTGGCTCACTAGTACACCAGGGTACCCAAAAACTCCAACAACCAGAAACCCAATCCTAAACAAGAAACAAGGGACAAACCTCTACTCCTGTTCAAAAAGCCAGAGAAGAGTGTCAACCGGACAATAGGCGAACCTATCTACTTCTATACCTATATTCATTAGGTGCCTTCACAGAATCGTTAAAATATTAGCATACCATGGTGAAAAAATGCTCCAAATTTAATAAAAACAAAGTTTTATTGCCAAAATATGTATTTTATTATTAAGAGGAAAGACCAAAGGATTATATTTGTTGATCCTTTCCGAAAGTTTTATTAAAAAAAATTTTTGCGACGGTGCTGGAACCAAAAAGTAGTATAGGAAATGCTAACGTCTTTTTTACGATGAAATTTGGAAATTCTTGCAAAAATCAAGTGATTGTCGGATTTTAATTAAACTGTCAGGACTTATTCGCAAATGATTAAAAATATTTTAGAAAGGATTTTTTTTTAGAAAGGATTTTTTTTTAGAAAAAAATAATAAAAATATTAAAAAAATAATAAAAATATTTTTTTTTTACCTCTGTTACCCCCACCCGCACTTATTTAATGTTATAAAATTTCGAGAAATTAAATTTTCTAGAGCTGAATGTTTATATCAGTTAAAAGCAGAACTCCTTGGATAAATAAAATCTTCAATTTCTTTTTGTAAAACAGGACACCCAATTACCAAAAATCTGTTCTGAATAGTAACATATAAAATGCAATAAAACTAAGACATTATTTAATTAGAAAAGCTTTTAATTACATTTATGAATAAGATATATCATAGACACTAATGTCTTTAGAAAAGAAATTCGATGAATAATGTATTTTTACAAGAATTTTCATTTTTTTGAATAATTAGAATAATTTATAGTTTCAAATCTTTTAAATTTCTGCATTACTTTGACCCCGTTAGGTGATATTGCTATTAAGTAAAAACTATATTTACTAATCATAAATGGAAAAGTTTATTACAATTCATTGAACACCAATATTTTAAAAAGAATTTTACAAACATTTTGTGTGTATGAACGTGTTGATTTTTGTAAATACGGACGTCCATACATGACATTATCAGAAAATAACAACGATAGTAAATTTTGAGCCAAAGTGACTAAAATTCAATAAAGCATTAGATTACGGAGAATATCTTTCGAAATTTTAAAGATTACTGGGGAGTTATAAATTGTATAAAAAAAGACGCTCACTTTATATTCTTCAAGTCAATTTTACAGATATGTCCACCGTCAAAAAATATAAACTTCCATTTGTCATTCAAGTAGTCAGCCAGTTCAGGAATTTTATTTTCTGAAAGAAAATAAAACCTGCTGCAACATTTTTTTTTCTATTGCCCGAATTAATAACGAAAAAGAAAGAAAAAAAAATGGAAATCAGAATCAATTACAAAGAAAAACTATTTATTTCTAACCATCTACATAATGGTTCTTGCAAAAATTCGTCCCTTTTTTCTGAGAATAAAATAACCTATTCTCTGTGTAACACAATGTAAATAAAGCATAGCAGAAAACAAACTTAAAAATTACAATGCACCAAAAAAACAAAAACGAAGAATAGCTCCCACCTGCTGTGCTAATGATAACAATAAAAAATAGTGGGGGGGGGGGAGAGCCTTACACTTTCAGTCCTTTTAAGGTTCAAAAGTTTTTATCTTTTTTTCTTTTCTCTCATGTGTAGACAAGGTTCTCTTCCTGGTGACCAAACTCCCTTCTGTCTTCACTTATTTTCCTCCCGTCCGCCTGGATATTACGCCTTTCTTTTACGGCCGCTAGAAGGTGAAAATTTACTTAAACACGCGGTAAAACATTTTTTGAAAACGCGCGTGTTTGCTTCTTCTTCTCTTTCTCAAACGGCTTTGACTCCAAACTCCACTTTCTTTTCTGGGGCTTCTTCGAGAGGACTTCTCAAAACTTTCTCTGAAGGGGGAACTTGACCTCAGAAACTTTGTTACCCATGCATCCTTCACTTATAGGGCAAACACTGCCTGACTTTTCAGCAGGGAGAGAGAGAAACGAACCTCCGGTTTCTGAGCTGTCTCGTTTCCAACTGCTGCTAAGGTTTTGTCCCAGTTCTCCCTTCCCCTTCAAAAAGGGGAGCGGTTCACCTTTCAACCGTCCAATCACAGTTCATTAAAAAAAATATATCAGCAGTTCTTAGGGCCAGTAACACAGAGAGTGTCTTTTGTTCTCCCTGACCTAAAAATTTACAAACCTGTCATCACTTAAAATAAACAGCTACGGCCGTATTAAAAAAATGTATTCTGAGATATATTAAAGTAAGTAATATTTGATTCCCATCAGATTAATTAAACTTTAAATAAGCTAATATTACTCAAATAAAATTTCAGAAAAGTATATTTTATTTTTAAGAGATTTTTAATGAAAAGAATTATATTGCGATAACGGAAGACTAAAGATGGCGTTAAAATCAAAACGAGGTTATTGATTTCAAAACGAAAACTCTTTCCAGTCAATTTAAATTAGTTTTTCAAAAACAGCAAAGTATTTTGTTTATTGGAAATATTAAATTGAATCTATTATTTTGAAATTAAAACTAAAAACAAAAGCTTCCAAAATGATTTCTTTTAATTTTTAAAAATTCATTTTAACCCTCAGGTAACGCGGATTTGTGGATCTAGTTGTTATATAGGTATACTAATTTACAATATGAAAAACAAACTTTTAAGTTGCACCATAAACTCTCAGATCTTGTTGCAGATAATTTATGCTCTGTTATACTACCTATGTTTCCCTCAGAATATGATTTGCTCCAGTAAGAGAAAAACACCCCACTGTGTGCATATGACGACATGAAATTGACTTTCAGGTACTCCACTGGTTCCCGTACTCGCCAACGTGTGTATGAGGTGTTGCAGACCTCAGCATATTTGAAGCCACGCCCAACTCACTTATGGACAACATTGGAACGTTTCTTTGTCGATATACGTACGCAATGACTGCAGCTGCTTGTAGACTCTATATTACTTCCAGTTATTTAGGCCCCGGGTGTTTCTATATGTCATTAGTTTCCTGTCTCTGAATGTTAAGCATTTCCGTTTATTTATACATACACAAGCATACAGAGTTCTTACATACAAATAACAGATAAATTATTTTTCTACTCTTCAACTGAAATCTATTTTGGGAGAGTTTCCAAAACGACTGCTACTTTAAGAGTGGCTTTAGCAAAACTAGATGACGTTCTCCTTTGAACAATTTATCATATCTAGAGACGAATGAAAAATATGTCAACATAGAGAGGTAGATAGATGCTAAAAATAACAGATGCATAGCAAAAAATGGAAATGGAAAGTGGAACTTTTTGATCTTCGTGAATCTGTTGAAAGAATTTTGACTGCATCATGCCACCGTTAGTTTTTCTTCGGTTTCGGTTTATTGCCATGAATCTATGCCACTCGTATTCGTGGATATCCCTCTACTAGGGCGGCTAGACAATCCCTATTGTAAACACTTGCTCAGGCGCATTATTCAACACCCACAGAGCCCACCTGTGGTTTATACTGCAACTTTGCTGAGAAGACCTTTGTTAAAGTTTCTGGGAAAGAGCGTCTTATCTCGCGTGATCAACATTTTGAACAAGACCAGTACGCTCAAGCCCTCAGCCACGATGACTTGTGACTTCGTGCTAGCACAATGGTCCGTCTACCCAATTTCACTCACAAGGCTTGGGTCAACCCGTGGTATGGTTTTCAGGCACTTTATCGCACGCTTGGATCGACCCCTTCAGTCCGATAATACCAGGAAGTCTCCTTCCTAACAAATTGATCATGCTGAGATTCGAAACCGGGTATCATGGTCAGAATGCGAACGTTCTAACCACTCGGCCACGTGCCCATATTAAATTACTTTTTTATCAACCTAAATTCTAGAGATGCTTTTTCATCAACCTAAATAATTCTTTGGGAAAGCAACATATTTTGCGGTCTCCTTGCAGATAGACTCTCATGTCTGTTGCGAACTGTAGGTTCGGTACATAACGCCAAAGGTAAGAATACTTGACGTATGCCTTAACTTGATTTGATCTAGCCCAGTAGGGTATAAAAGGTAGAGCCTATTGCAAATCCACTGCGATAACAAGTCATATCAAATAGAACTGATTTATTGCCTCTCAAGTCTTTAACAATGTTATCAACACTTTCGACTGTAACATTATGAATTTTGGTGCATTCATCCCAAACAGGGGTACCTCGACGTCGTGTATAATAGTCATGTAAGAACCAGACAATTAGCCCCATTTGATACAAGCGTCCTGGGTAAGACGATAAACTACGTCCAACAGCAAGGCCTCTGATAAGGTTTTGAGGAGCGTGGAACTACCTCTTAATTGCTGGTGTTCCCAGGTCCACCCTGACCCGGGGTTGTAGCACCTGTTAGGGTTCAAGCTATGAGAAAATAGTTAACCCCTAAACTGTGGTCAAAACACTATGAAAGTGTAAAAATAGGTTTTGAAACCTGAAATACTTTGTAAAAAAATTATTACCAGCAATACATTTTTAAAAAAGAAAAATTACCAGTAATACATTTTTGAAAAACAAAAATTACCAGTATTATATTTTTGAAAAACAAAAATTACCAGTAATACATTGTTGAAAAAACAAATATTACCAGTAATACATTTTTGAAAAAACAAATATTACCAGTAATACATTTTTGAAAAACTAAAATTACCCGTAATACATTTTTGAAAAACAAATATTACCAGTAATACATTTTTGAAAAAACAAATATTACCAGTAATACATTTTTGAAAAAACAAATATTACCAGTAATACATTTTTGAAAAACTAAAATTACCCGTAATACATTTTTGAAAAACAAATATTACCAGTAATACATTTTTGAAAAAACAAATATTACCAGTAATACATTTTTGAAAAAACAAATATTACCAGTAATACATTTTTGAAAAACTAAAATTACCCGTAATACATTTTTGAAAAACAAATATTACCCGTAATACATTTTTGAAAAAACAAATATTACCAGTAATACATTTTTGAAAAAACAAATATTACCAGTAATACATTTTTGAAAAACTAAAATTACCCGTAATACATTTTTGAAAAACAAATATTACCAGTAATACATTTTTGTAAAAAAATACCAGCTATACATTTTTTGAAAAAAATATTACCAGCGAAGGAAAAATATTATCAGAAATAGATTTTTTGAAGGAAAAATGTTGCCAGAAATAGATTTCTGGAAAAAAAATTTACCAACAATGAAAATTTTGTCGGCATTAAAAAAGAAAAAGAAGATTACTTCAGTGTATTCACATATTTTCCTGCCGAAATGCGAATACAAATGTTAGTTTTATTCATTTGTATCAAAAGGTTTCGTTTGTTTTGTTTTACGGCACATCTTCCTCAATGGGTTACATTGAGGAAGATGTGCCGTAAAACAAAACAAACGAAACCTTTTGATACAAATGAATAAAACTAACATTTGTATTCGCATTTCGGCAGGAAAATATGTGAATACACTGAAGTAATCTTCTTTTTCTATGTACTGTGTCCCTTCAGGACGTCAGTGGTCATGGCTCTCCACAATTTCCTGTCCTTTGTAGCTCTTAATAAATTTTCTCTTTTTGTTATCTCTCCTAAAACCTGTTATGACATCCATTTACTCAAGCTCGTTACATAGGTTCTTTTCCGCTTTCTTTCTTGCCCTTAATCTGCCTTGTGCGCACCAAATTTTCCAGACACGCTTTTCTCTTTATGTAACCTAGAAATTTCAACTGATGTTAAGTATAAAAATCCTTTTTGTTTCCATTTTCTCCAAGGCTTCGTCGCTGCTCACATTTTCGATAAATGGTATTCTCAGCATCCTTCTGTAGAACCACATTTCTGTTTCCTCGCGTCTCTTCTTCATCTGTGAGAAGATTGTCCAGCATTCACTACAATATATGATGAATGATATTATATAACAGCTCAGAACTCTTTTCTTTGATTCGAATAAAATTTTCCCGTATCTTAATACCTTGATTAGCTTTAGCGCCTTAAAATTTCAGTGACGCACTTACCGTCCTCTATTAAAACACTTAATCTAAGTCTACAGTAATTCTTGTAATGGGCGATCAGTGTCCTACTGTACTCTGCATCAATTTCTACCTAAACAAAGCAACAGTCAGAGCAGTGAGAGATTCACTACCATTCCTCTAAACCAAGTACACTGCTTCAGTTTCCTTTCTTTCACCATTCGGTCAGTTTTAGACCCACTGGATTAACAGGGTGTAATCGATTTCTACTTCCTCAGATTCGGTCATTTGCAGTGGTGTGCAGTAACATGAATGTATTTTCAGGGTGTATGATGAAATTTGTTTGACATTGAAAAATATTGCGTCATCCGTGATTGTATCAGATTGTTTTATCCCGCCCTGACACTATTGTCTCGACTGTCGATTATTTGTCCTACAGCCATTATCGGCGTTGGACGTTATTCCAAGGAAGCGTACGAAAAATGTAACACTGCACGAACACACTGGCAAGCATTACCAGTGAGCAAATCAAAGTACTATAGACTGCCCCGGAAACTCTCTTGATTTAAATCCAATCGAGAATCAATCTGCAAGGAACGATTTCGTGGAATGGTCATACGTAGTACTATCATGTGCACTGGGTCATGTTTCACTGAAAAAAATACGAAAAAAAGTAAATAATAATGGAATTATTCGTTTTGTTTCAATTAATTTGTACAAGGGTATAGCGAAGAAAACGGCGACTTACCTCGTCAAACCAAGCGACAGCGTGTCGCGTGTATCCTACGGCCGAAAATGTGGCGAAAAAGAAAATTACTTACCAAAAAAAAAGGCACGTATTCTGCATGAGATGCTGTAGACGGAATATTTCAATTAGGAACAAGTCAGTCGCTATAAAAGTATTTTGATATACTAAAATTGGACGTCCTCTCCCAGTTGTCGACGAATGGAAAAAAAATGTTCGGCCGATAAAAGCAGTTGGTGTTCTCGAATTGAGGGTGAGAAATAAAATTCGTGTATTTTGGCTACCGCGTCCGTTGGAGAGTGAGTTATTTTTCTGACTGGTTACGTACATTGTGATTTGTGAGATAGTACCTGTGAATCGAGTTTTCGGCATTTCTTTCTGCCCCCGATATTCGAGTCTGAACTGACTGTGATTTGTTCTCTGCGTTGTGGAAATAATCTGCGACAAACATTTCCTTTGTAATCCCAGAACGCTTACAAAGGGTGTATGTTTTACCCGAGGTTGGTTTGGCAAGAATAATACCGATAAATTACTTTTCGAAAAAATCATAACCCAATTAAAGCACTAATTAAAAATTAAAATAGGGTAAGCTTTACGGAAAAGTAATACACTTACGCACAATTACCCTCGGGAAAGGTATGAACCCACCTCTTCTTCTCCCCAGCGATGAGTTGAACAGCAGGACAGACTGGAAAAATCTTCTGCCTCGTCAGTCATGTATCAAAAGATACATGATCGCCCAAACGTGGATCACGTGTGGCACTTTACTGAATAAATTCATTCACCACTATACTACCCTGTAGATGACCGGCATTGATTTTTTTTTTAATTTTTATCTCATTTTGGCTTTTATTTTTCTCTAATTTTTTCAAAATTTTCTTTAGCTAAAAAGTTTTCAATCAAATATCTTATAGTTCCATTTCAAATTCGGACAAAGGAAAGATTTCATGCGTAAAAGTTGACATGTTTGTTCTTTTCCCATAAAAGAATAGAAAGTGGTTGCACAAAATTGTCTTAAAAAATGTTTGCTTCTAAACATATATATATATATATATATGTGTGTGTGTGTGTGTGTGTGTGTGTGTGTGTGTGTGTGTGTGTGTGTGTGTGTGTGTGTGTGTGTGTTCTTGTGCATTTATGGGGTTGTGTGCATTCATTACTTGGTGTGTCGGTGAATATTTGGGAACCTTTATCGGGGTGGAGAGAAGGAAAGAATTCAGAATCGACCAGCTATGGCTGACGATTCATGACAAATCTTCGGCCGTAAATTCAAATGAATGCCAATCGATGGTCGCATTTCTGCTGGAGGACTGCAAAAATGGCGCCTTTTTAAAAGATCACAAAAAAGAACCAGCAGTCTAAGAACGGAGTCTCGGCGCTTCCTGAAGTCCCAAAAGTCCATCCCACGAGGAAATTTGATCAACCATATTTTTCGGATCCGCAGAAAACAGCCGACAGTTATACACATACCCAACAAAGTTAGATTTGGTTTGGTTTATTTTCTTTTACGGTATATCAACCTCAATGGGTTATTTAATGCTGACAACATGTTTAGGATAGATTCGTATGAATAGAATATGTATTCTTTGTAAGAAATCAGTTTCTAGGAGATTTGGTTTGGTTTATTTTGTTTAACGGCATATCAACCTCAGTGGGTTATTTAATGCCGACAACATGTTTAGGATAGATTCGTATGAATAGAATATGTATTCTTTGGTTTAGATTGGTTTGGTATATTTTGTTTAACGGCATATCAACCTCAATGGGTTATTTAATGCCGACAACATGTTTAGGATAGATTCGTATGAATAGAATATGTATTCTTTGGTTTAGATTGGTTTGGTATATTTTGTTTAACGGCATATCAACCTCAATGGGTTATTTAATGCCGACAACATGTTTAGGATAGATTCGTATGAATAGAATATGTATTCTTTGGTTTAGATTGGTTTGGTTTATTTTGTTTTACGGCATATCAACCTCAATGAGTTATTTAATGCCGACAACTTTATTTTTTCCTGGTAATATTTTTTTCCTCAAAAATGTATAGCTGCTAATATTATTTTAAAACATGGATTGCTGATAATATTTTTTTTTCAAAAACGTATTGCTGGTAATATTTTTTTTTTCAAAAACGTATTGCTGGTAATATTTTTTTTTTTAAATATATTACTGATAATAGTTTTTTTTTTTTTCAAAAATTCATCTCTGGTAATAATTTTTTAGAAAGTATTTCTGGTATTAAAAACTATTTTTACACTTTTATAATGTTTTTTACCTCAATTTGCCCATAGCTGTGACCCTAACAGGAGCTACCACCCCGGATCAGGGTGGACCTAGGAACACCAGCAGTTAAGAGGTGGTTCCACGCTCCTCAAAATCTCCTGATCAGAGGCCTTGCTGTTGGACGTAGTTTATCGTCATACCGAGGACGCGGATGTAGTTTATCGTCATACCCAGAACGAGATCTGGGTTTGGGGGTTAACACTTTGCCCATAGCTGGTACCCTAACAGGTGCTACCAACCCGGATCAGGGTGAATCTGGGAACACCAGCAATTAAGAGGTGGTTCCACACTCCTCAAAACCTCCTGATCAGAGGCCTTGTTGCTGGATTTAGTTTATCGTCTTACCCAGGACGCCCAATAAGGAAACACTATTATTATTCGGCCGAATAATGTAAATAGTGTACATAATACCTCATCTCAGAAATTTAGACAAATACTGAAAGGCCGAAACGTCGTAATAAATATGGCGACAAAGATGAGGACAATAGTCCGAATAATGTAAATAGTGTACATAATACCTCATCTAGGAAATATAGACAGATACTGAAGAGCCGAAACGTTGTAATAAATATGGCGACAAAGATGAGGACAATAGTCCGAATAATGTAAATAGTGTACATAATACCTCATCTAGGAAATATAGACAGATACTGAAGGGCCGAAACGTTGTAATAAATATGGCGACAAAGATGAGGACAATAGTCCGAATAATGTAAATAGTGTACATAATACCTCATCTCAGAAATATAGACAGATACAATAAAATAACGCTGGAAATTTTCTTTTCAAAAACAAATCGAACGTCACAGAACTTTCTTTTTTTTTCTTTTTTTTTTTTTGCTGTCACGTGCCAATCTGTTCACCTGAATATCGTGTTAATCAGAAACTGATTCAATTTCACGAGTTTTTCTAATTTGGTCTCCTCGTCGCGTTCAAGTAGAACTGCTGCCCGGGCGGCAAACACGTTTTTTTTCTTCCCCTACGCGCCAATGAAAAACGATCAGAATCACTTCAGAGATGATCAGACACGGGCCCCTCTCATTCAATGATTTTATAGTCTCTTGTCTGATATTTGATTCGCCCAGTTTGAAAAGAAAAATTATCTTGACTCTTTCCAGAGACAGATAGACATGAACAAATTAAAATATATAGATATTTAGATAGATATGAACATAGATAGATAGATAGATAGATAGATAGATAGATAGATAGATATGAATAAAATTGATAGATAGATAGATAGATAGATATGAACATACCGAGATAGATAGATAGATAGATAGATAGATAGATAGATAGATAGATATGAACAGAATGAGATAGATCTTAGTGTGTATATATATTTTAACATATCTACTAAGAACATTAAAATTACCAGAATGAATTATTGTCCTTTCTACTACTATCTTCATCTTTGTTGTTTTTTGTTTTTTATTTGCTTCAATGTTCTTTATATTTTTACCGCCACAAGTTGTCCAAGGAAGAACGAAATGTTGAACATCTAGATTTGCAATGAGCAATCTAACATTATAGATAGATATGAACCGGTATATGGGGACCGCCGGATGAGATCACTGTTAGATTGGCTGATCTTTTAGATCTTGCTCTCGCTTTCTGAAGACGATTCAGACTAACAGATTGAAAACTGATGAGATTAAACCGCCAGAAAACCGACACACTTCTTCGAAAATATTGATACACCCAGTCGGTGCAAATAAATGCCATAGACGAAGCATACAATAGATCTCATTATATATATATATATATATATATATATATATATATATATATATATATATATATATATATATATATAAGGTGAAAAATAACTTTAAATATGAAAAAGTAAAAACTGTTCTTTCATATATCTCCTTTCATATAAAAAAACGAATCTTGTAAACTGTTAGGTTGACAAAGTTTCTGAGTACGTGATATAATGGTTAACAAGCTAGGACAATTACGACTGAATAGTGAGTTTGATCTGCACTGGGTGCCCGATAGTTTCTTCTTTGCGCCAGATCTAAGCTACGCTTAGAAAATCAACATTCATTTAGGACACCCTGACGTGGTGCAATGGTTAGTAAGTTTGTTTTGCTGGAACAGTTACAACTGAGTAGTGAGTTTATTCCTCACTGGGTGCCCCATACTTTCGTCCCTGTGCCACATCTGTGCTATGCTTAGAAAATCAACATTCATTCCAAACAGTGAGAAGAAATTTCGTGAGCACTTCAGCCATTGCAGTTCTGTCGGAAATGTTGCCTGAAGATTGTCATTTTTTGAAATATTCGGTTACAGTTTCAAAGCTGAATGGGCCACCTGTCAAAAATATGGCAACAACACCTTAAGAAACCACTCCCAGGACAATATGTTCATTTATAGGTACGTCTTTTACAGAAATGATGACAATACTTTCAATTGTCACCAACTGCATCTCTTGGAAATTCTTTGCAGCTCAGTTTTTTGGTCTTGAGCTCTTTGCCGTTAAGAAATAGAATTCAAGTACAATCATTAACGTTTTCATGAATGAACAACATGAATGTTTTGTTGATGCCTACGACGCTTGTGAGGAATTCTTTCCATAAAGGCTTTTCCGGTGATGTTCTTCAATTCTTTATGGAAAGAGAAGGTCACTGTTATGCAGTATGATAGCAACGCAGAGTCCTGAACGAATATAAGACACTAATTTCTTCTACAGTGGCCTAAATTTTTAGCCAGGAGAAATAAACTAGATCGAATTTCAAAATTTAATTACGTAATCCCTACTCAGCATAAATAAACAGTATTTGGAACTAGTATGGAGTAGGTCCTCCATTTGCTAGTTTCAGTGATTGTATTCGATTTTTCATGGATTTGATCAAGTTATCAACAATCGCCTGATCCATATTTTGCCACTCCTTTAGCAATGTTTCTTTAAGGGTTGCCACTGTCGTGATTTTGGTTGCAGGCTCTCGAAGTTTTCCGTCAAGGTGCTCCCAAACGTGCTCTATTGGATTCATGACAGGACTTTGGGTTACCCATAGCAGAGACTTGATTCCTTGTGATTCCTTCCAGGCCTTTGCTACTTTGCTCGTATGACATGGCGCTCCATTTTCTTGAAAATGTAGCATTACTGTCAATATACTTGGTTTCAAATACTGGGAGTATTCCTTTCTCTAATATTTGACAGTATTTTGGACCATTCAACTGCTCAACAAGAATCAGATCAGAATGCCCTCCAAACCAGTCAGCGCCCCAAACAATTACTCCAATCCGTCCAGGTTTCACAGTCGCCTGCAGACATTCAATGTTCCAAGTCTCATTCTGATTTCTCCAAACATAAACCTGTTTCGAATTCGAATATTGGCAATATTTACGAGGGTCATTCAATAAATAATGTGAATTTTTCGGTATAAGGACTTCTAATACAGATAGAAGCTTACTGTTTTTTTCAACGTAGTCTCCCAGTACTGTCATACACTTTTCCCATCTGTGCACAAGCTTCCGTATTCCCTCAGCGTAAAAATCTTTGGACTGATGTCTCAGCCAGTCGCTCACAACACTTTTGACTTCATCGTCACTTTTAAACTTCGTGCCTCTCGTGAACGCTTTCAAGGGACCAAACAGGTGAAAGTCTGAAGGGGCAAGGTCTGGCCTGTAAGGGGGATGAGGGAGCAGTTCCCAGCCCAGCTCGTTGATGGTCTGCACCGCTTGGGCTGCTGTGTGAGGCCTTGCGTTGTCATGATGCAAGTTGACTCCTTCTGACTGATGACCTCTGCGTTTGTCCGAACAGATAAGCTCAAAGTCCTTGCAATGTCATCCACTGTCACCCTTCTGTCAGACTGAATGAGGTCATTGACTGATTCGATCACCTCAGGAGACCTCACTTCTGTAGGCCTCCCAGGCCTGTCTTCATCCTCAACACTGCTCCGTCCTTCTTTAAACAATTTAGCCCACTTGTAGACATTTTTGGGGCTGAAACATGTGGCACCATACACAGTTGACATTCTCCTATGAATTTCAACTGGTTTGCACCCTTCAGCAACCAAAAACTTGATAACTGACCGCTGTTCAATCCTGGAGCATGCTTCTTGGTCGGCCATCTTTGTTAATCACCAAAACTCTCAAAGTTTTTTTTTCATCTGCAAAAGAAATTAAATCCATGTGAAAAAGAAGTAAAAAAAAGAATAAAAAAGAATAAGCTTCTATCTGTATTAGATGTCCTTATACCGAAAAATTCACCTTATTTATTGAATAAGCCTCGTACTTTCATCTGACCAAATTACAAACTGCCAAAATTCATAATCTTTGCTCTCGAATTCTCTTGCCCAGTCCATACGAAGGTTCCCGTTAACCTTTGAAATCAAGGGCTTCTTTCTTGAAACTCTTCAATGGTAGCCTAGCTCTTTCAGAGTTTTGTTGGCGGCATCTTTGACGCTCTGACAACGGTTTCTGATGACTTCCCTATTCAGAGCCATTTTTGTTCGCTCAGACACGATGCTTGGTCTTCCTGAATGTTGTTCCACACGACAATGGCCTTCTTCATTAAATTTCTTGACAATATTCGTAACCGTTTGATGATTAACCTGGAAAAACCTAGCAATTTCTCTATTTGACTTGCCACACTGATGCCATCCTGTTATTTGCCCTTATTGAAATTCACTAATTTCCTTACTTTCACGAACTTTCATTGCATGATATAAGTCAACTATTGTTCATAGATGGGAGTAGCTTGATACTAACACGGTATTGTCTGGACAAAAAAGAAGAGACGTTATTAAACAGGCCAAAATTGCTGCAATCAAGGGTGGCTAAAAACTTATCATAACCGACTATATAGTAATGAGTCATCTTCATGTAAGTCTCTGGGGTGACATGCCTCATGAACACTGCAGCAAACTCTGCTACCAACAGGACAATGAGGGCCTCTCACTTCATAAATAGTATACAATGGAAGGCGCAATCGAACTGATTTGGAAGAACACTCTAGAGCCTTCCTAGATTTTTTTTTGTATTTTTGTTAAATATTTTGTTAAAGCAGATATCCAGAAGAAAATCAGAGAACTATCAGGAGTAAAGACATGTTCATCAAGAGGAGGTTTAAAATTCAAGGACATCACATTAGGAGTATTAGAGAAAGAAAAATAGTTCAGAGATGGAACGAATACATCGGTGGAATCTTCCACGATGAATGAGGACAATTTGAAATATATAGGAAATATTGAAAAACCAGGAATATTAAAATCTGGAGTGGAAGCAGCACTGGTCAAATTAATCCGGAACAAAGCAGCAGGACGAGACGGAATTTTAATAAAGATGCTGGCAGTCTTCGATGATTTCGACATTGACAAGATTACAGACATAATAAATTAAATATACAACACTGGTGATATACCGGAAGACTTAAGTAGATCTATTTTCATAGTACTGCATAAGAAGCCAGGTGCAAACGAATGTAAACTCCTTCGGACTGTCAGCCTAATGAGCCATTTAACAAAACTTATCATTCGAATTCTGATGAATAGAGCTTGCAGCAGAATCAGACCGGAAATAGACAAAGAACAGTGTGGGTCCGTTAAAGACATCGGAAAAAGGAATTTGTTTTGTTTGGTTTGTTGTAGCTTATCGTTTTACCCAAGAGGAAGAAAGGAAATAATAAATAACCATAATCATAGAATGAGGACCTCCTGAATTTTTAATGCCAATTTTGAATAGCAATATGCATTTATTTTCGATCATTTTATATTATAGAAAACAGAATGTAAAGAGGAAAGAAGGTTTGCTTTGCTTTGCTTTACGGCATATCAACCTCAGTGTGTTATTTAATATCGACAAGATTTTTATTGCTGCTAATATTTTTTTTCCAAAAATGTATTCTTGGTAATATTTTTTGCAAAAATGTATTGCTAGTAATTTTTTTTCCCAAAGAAATGTACTGCTGGTATTATTTTAAATAAAATGTATTGCTGGTAATATTTTTTAAATGTATTGCCGGTAATATTTTTTAAATGTATTGCTGGTAATATTTTTTAAATGTATTGCCGGTAATATTTTTTTAAATGTATTGCTGATAATATTTTTTTTTTAAATGTATTGCTGGTAATATTTATTTCCAAAAATGTATTGCTGGTAGGCAGCTTTTCACCGATTCCATCTATACCGCTTCCAAGTTCATCAATGAATAGGTCTCGTTTAGAAATGTAACTTCACTCGATTTACGAGGTCGAAGTTGTTTTTTTTTATAAATACTACATTATTATTAATCCAAGAATTATTGTGTTGAACTCATTCTTTGCACACTGTTTCATCCCAGTCATTCTCCAACCATGAATGGTTTACAATCCAAAAGGAAAGAAATTCTAACAGCTAAATTAGCACAAAGAATAAATTCAGAGATTTTAACATACTGACAAAGCTGATTTTTCTTAAAATTAAGAACCTCATTATTTTTCGTGAAATCCAATAAACCACCAATAACCCTTATTCTTAATTGCAAGGCTGGAACAGCAACTGTGCATCTGCCAATTAATTCATCTTCCATTTTGTTAAATATTCCTTATTTTTCTCATGTCGTCATGACCAGAATGCCAGATTCTATAAATTGAATGCATTTGAAATAAACTTTGCAAGATTCTTTTAGTTTTATTGATGAATAAATTTAAAATCTTTAAACGGAAATTCTAAAGTGCCAATTTCTTTCTTTTGTAACGGATTCTTAGGCTGGCCAATGAAAGTTTATTTACATATTCAAATCTGCAGAAAATATTTCTTAACAAGAGAATCATTATTGTACAGGAGTGATTTTATCTGCCATTAAAAATATGCCATTATTTTAATTATTATAATTATTTTCTGCCATTAAGAATAGGCAATTATTTTAATTATTTATCTGTCATTAAAAATAGACCATTATATTATTACAATTAATTATCTGACATTAAAAGTATGCCATTATTTTCATTATTTTATATATATATATCTGCCATTAGAAACATGCTATTATTATAATTATTATAATTATTTCTCTTTTATTAAAAACTGTCCATTATCTTAATCATTATAATTTTTCACCTGCGATTTAAAATAGGCCATTATTTTAATTATCATAATTATTTATCTGTCACTAAAATTATGCCATTATTTTCATTATTATATATATATATATATATATATATATATATATATATATATATATATATATATATATATATATATATGCCATTGGAAACATGCTATTATTATAATTTGTATAATTATTTTTCTGCTATTAAAAACAGGCCATTATTTTAATCATTATAATTATTTATCTGCCATTAAAAATCTGCAGAAAATAATTCTTAACAAGAAAATCATTATTGTACAGGAGTGATTTTATCTGCCATTAAAAATATGCCATTATTTTAATCATTATAACTATTTATCTGCCATTAAAAAATATGCCATTATTTTAATTATTATAATTATTTATCTGTCATTAAAAATATGCCATTATTTTAATTATTATAATTATTTATCTTTCATTAAAAATAGGCCATTATTTTAATTATTATAATTATTTATCTGTCATTAAAAATAGGCCATTATTTTAATTATTATAATTATTTATCTGTCATTAAAAATAGGCCATTATTTTAATGATTTTAATTATTTATCTGCCATTAAAAATATGCCATTATTTTCATGTAAGGACTTCTTCCAGAAGTTTATTTCACTTTAAGAAGGTTAAAACAAAACAAACAGCGGTTGAAAAAAAATCCCTTAAATCCGATTGTTTACGTGATTAATTCAGTCATTAATTATTAATCTGTTTTTATAATCTATTAAATAACTTTCTAAGAGGAAATAAATCCGCGAAAAACGTAATGTTTCGACTATTAATCAGTGTTGTAAAAAATCCAATTATTGTCTCATATGAACTTCTTAAATGTCTTTAAGAAACGTTTTGCATCATTCTTTGTAATGTTTTTCATAATTTCTGATGATTTCCTGATTGTTTTGCATATTTTATTTTCTCATTTTATTTTCAGGTTTTTTGTCTTCGGCCAATTCCATAATTCCGGGGAATTATGGGATGCTTGACCAAATTGCCGCCTTCCGATGGGTAAAAGAGAATATCATTCATTTCGGGGGTGACCCAGATCATATTACAATCGATGGACACAGCGCCGGGGGTGCAAGTGTCGGACTACACTTAGTTTCCCCTTTAGCCAAAGGTGAGTAACAGACTTCTAGAGGAAAAAGGTGATAATGTATGACGTACAAGATTATGTCACATGACATTCGTCCAATTTCTGTTACTGACTCGACTGATTAATATTGGTGTTTCGCTACCACAGGACTGACGAGGCACAAATCAAATATCTTGAAGACTAGACACAGATAGATAAATGGATAATGGGTAAATTTGCTTTTTAACGCCCGCGCTAAATATCTCTTAAAATTTTCCAAAATCGTCATAAATCCGTGTAATTGTACATGCTGAAATTGAATTAACAATTAAGTTATGAAGAATCCTATCCATTTGGAGTTATCGACAAGAAAAAATCGGACTTCTTGTTTGTAATTCGTCCTCCATTACAGGCATTGTTTTAATACACTCTGCCCTGACTCACGAAATTCCGGTGGCGCAATCATAAAATTTTGGCCTATTTACTTCTTTTACAGCTATATATCTTTTTGAAATCACTACGCATTATCGTAAAGCATTTTATTTTATAAGTGTAGTTTTATTTATAACAGGAAACTTTAAACAAAAACAAATTAAATAATACAATAAAACCTTTTTTTAGCAATGACAAATTAAAAGAACAATTTAAATAATACAATAAAACATTTTTTTATATTTTAAAATTGAAAATAAAACAAAAATTAATGCGCAAACTTGGTAAAGCAGAAACGAAATAAGAGTTTATTGTATTATTTAATATTTTTTTAATTTGTCCCCTTTTCTACACAGAAAGAAAACCCTAATCCTAACACCTAACCCTAAGCTTAAACCGGTTTATTGTATTATTTTTTAATTTGTCCCCTTTTCTACAGAAAGAAACCTAACCAAACCCTTACTAACCCTAAAGTTAACCCATAAACATAACACTTTGTAAAGAGCATGATTATGTACGAAATAAAATTACAAAAACACAAATGCTAGAAACGAAATAAGGGTTTATTGTACAAGGTAACCAAAAAAGTTCTGTCCGTTTTTAAAGGAAAAAAAGAAAATGCTTCACAGTATGTGTAACTTATATTTAGTCTTCGAAGTAATCGCCATCGGCATGCAGCACCTTCTGCCAACGTGGCTCCAGCTGTTCAATGCCCTTGCGGTAGAACTCGGAGTGGGGGTTGACGCAAAGAAGTCCGTGAGGGCTTTGCGCAAGTCTGCTTCATTGGTAAAGGATTTCCCACGGAGATGATTATCCAGGGAGTGGAAGAGGTGGTAATCGGATGGCGCAAGGTCAGGTGAATATGATGGATGGCACAAAGTCTCCCACCCAAGTTGCTGTATGGTATCCCTGACCACTCGCGCGACATGCGGCCTGGCGTTGTCATGGAGGAAAAGCACACCTTTGCGATTCACCAGTGCTGGCTTCTTCTGGCGCAATGCCTGTTGCACACGTTTCAATTACTGCGAGAATAGGTTTCCAGTGACCGTTTGGACCGTTGGTAGCAGTTCATAATGAACCACTTGGCGACCTGTCCACCAGACACAAAGCATAATCTTGCGTGGATGCATAGGCAGTCTTGCGGTGTGATGGACAGCATCCTGAAGAGACAAACAATGTCTGGAACGCTTGGGAGTTTCGTACAGAACCCACTTTTCATCACTGGTAAGCACTCAATTGAATAAGGATGCGGTACAGTGGCGAGAAAGTAGCGATACGCAGGCTGCCACTCGTTGTCCCTTGTGGACCTCCAACAGCGTCTGCGGAACCCACTTCCTCAATTTGTACGTCTTATCTAGGCGGTGCAGGTGAAGTCTAACTCTTTCATCGGAAACGCTGAACTGTCTTGCAAGTTCACGACACGTTAGACTACTGTCCTCTTCAATGGTCGCCTTCAGGACTCCGTCATTGAAGACCTGTGGTCGTCCACTGCGAGGCTCATCATGGAGAGACAAATCTCCCGACTTGAATTTTCGAAACCAACGCCTTGCAGTACGTTCATCCACAGCACTATCCCCAAACGCTTGACATATGCGGCGACTTGATGCAGCTGCTGATAAGCCCACTTTGAAGTCGTAAAGCAAACAACCCCGAACGAGATCTCTAGACACGTCCATCCTTCTTACAGCTGCCCGGCTTATAACTGATGGCCGGGCACGGTGCGCGTGTTTTTTATAACGTCTGATGTTCCTACTTCCGGCTGTCCGAATTTGAAAACAATTGCTACACGCATTTCGTAGATATTTCAACTTCATTCAATGACTAATCAAAAAACGGACAGAACTTTTTTGGTTACCTTGTACTATTTAATAGTTTTTTTTCTCAATTTGTCAGTTTTTAATTTGAAAAAAAAGCTTTATTGTGTTATTTAATTTGTTCTTTTAATTTTTCATTGCTATTCAACACGGAAAAAAGTTTCTATTGTATTATTTAATTTGTTTTTGTTATAAATAAAACTACACTTAGAAAAAAAGAAAAAGAAAATTACATTTCTTTACGGTAGTGCGTAGTGATTTTCCGCAACGAAAGTCTGTAAAAGAAGTAAATAGGCCAAAATTTTGCTTCAGCCAGCGGAAGTACTACGCAGTGAATCAGTGAACATTATGACAGTAATGGGGGACCAATGTCCAACAAGAAGTCCAAAACAGTAGTTTTCTTTCATAATTTAATTGTTAATTCCAGATCAGCATGTACATTTAAACGGAATTATGACGATTTGGGAAAATTTAAAGCGATATTTAGCGCAGGCGTTAAAAATAAAATTTACCTTATAATGAATATTCCACGAGTTGAATTGGCCCAGTCTATTGTTTCTTATAAAACTTTACTTAAACTTTATGACAAAAAATACATTTTCATGGGCCTCGATTGCAATGATTTGATTTATTTTACAGGACTTTTCCATCGAGTTATACAACAGAGTGGATCTCCGTTAGCTCACTGGGCGGTGAAGAAATACCCGGACCGATCTAATTTGCATTACAAGCTCTTCTTGTCCACCCTTCGCTGTCTGCAGAATTCCACAGTGGAAATCAAAAGATGCTTGAAAAGCATTGATCCTGAAAGATTAAAAAGAATAATTTTGGCCGACCTTGAAGTAAGCACCTCTCTTCTCTCTCCACTCTTCTCTCTCTTTCTCTCTTTCTTTTACGAGCTGTATTTCTTATATTATATCTTTAATCCGTTTAATATATATATATATATATATATATATATATATATATATATATATATATATATGCATGATAGGGAGAAGGAGAGCAGTGAGTGTTGGAAGGTGTAGACGAAAATTTAAAGTCGGTTTGGTTTGGTTTGGTTTGGTTTGGTTTACGGCATATCAACCTCACCTGGTTATTTAATGCCGACAAGATTTTTATTGCTGGTAATATTTTTTACCAAAATGCATTGCTGGTAATATTTTTTGTCAAAAATGTATTGCTGGTAATAATTTTTTTCAAAAATGTATTGTTGGTAACATTTTTTACCAAAAATTTATTTGCTGGTAATATTTGTTACCAAAAATGTATTGCTGGTAATAATTTTTTTCAAAAATATATTGTTCGTAATATTTTTTTTCAAAAATGTATTGTTGGTCATATTTTTTACCAAAAATATATTGCTGGTAATATTTTTTACCAAAAATGCATTGCTGGTAATATTTTTTGTCAAAAATGTATTGCTGGTATTATTTTTTACCAAAAATGTATTGCTGGTAATAATTTTTTTCAAAAATGTATTGTTGGTAATATTTTTTTTCAAAAATGTATTGTTGGTAATATTTTTTACCAAAAATGTATTGCTGGTAATATTTTTTCAAAAATGTATTGCTGGTAATACTTTTTGCCAAAAATGTTTTGCTGGTAATAATTTTTTTTCTTCAAAAATTCATTGCTGGTAACAATTTTTACAAAAATTTATTGCTGGTATTAAATCCTATTTTTACACTTTCATAGTGTTTTCACTCCAGTTAGAATGAATTAGAATATATTTTTACTTCAAATTGTTTTAACAAGATTTATATTAGAAACTGCAGATACATTTATATATATATTTAAAAATATAAAGAAATAAACGACTTCCGGTAAAATAAACGCCAAAATAGACTACCCACAATGCACCACTGACCCGTATATATCAATAGCCGAGAAAAATAACAGCACTCGTGGCCTGGCGATTGCATCTAGCATGAAACAGACTGTCGCCTCTAAGTGTTGACTTCTATGTTCACTTTTATATTTACACACGCTCTATCTCTGATATTGAGCACTTTATCCCATAAATATAGCACATTTTAAGACTACATTTCTTATATATATATATATATATATATATATATATATATATATATATATATATATATATATATTAGGTGTAATGGATAGCGGCTCGGATTGAGGAATCGGAGAGGCGAGTTTGAATTCCAGTCGAATCCATTACATTCACTTACGTGCTAATACCTTTGATAAAGGTATGAATCCTCTTATTCCCCCCCCCAACAATTAAGGGTAGATAGCAGGACAGACTGGGCTCTATAGCCTTGGATGGCGTCTAGGAGAAGGACAACTCTGAATTCAAAACCTGCGGAGTGTCATTTGGCGACCTTGTGGTACGTAGTGCACCAGGTCTCTGTATTCGGCCCTTCAAAAAGTGTGGATGGTTCTGCCCAAAACCTTCACCACTATAATCAAATCATACGTACTGGTGTCTGAATGTCGGTTCCTAGGAACTGAGTTGCTTGACCTTCACAGTCCAGCATACATTATATATATATATATATATATATATATATATATATATATATATATATATATATATATATATATTATGTATGTATGTATGCTGGACTCTGAAGGCCAAATAAGGTCATATATATATATATATATATATATATATATATATATATATATAGCATATTTTGTAACGACAAAATCGTCCAACAGCATAATTGTCCATCCAAAAAAATGTTTAATATCTATAAAAGAAATTCAATAAACTTATTGAGTTTCTTTTTTCCAGGTTTTCAGATGAGACGCTTAGCCATCTTGACACCATTTGTAGTAAGAATCACTGAAAAACCTTTTAAGTTATTCAGCTAAAAAGAGATCAGGCTAAAATCGTTTTTGTCTACCCCACTGTCTTCCCAAATATGCAATGGTGAGAGGAAAAAGATCATTCAAGCCTTCAGTAATGGTTTCAACATTCATACTCTGGCTTCCATCTTTAAAGTCCATTCCAGGACCACCAAGAGAACGGTGAATAAGTTTTAAAAAGAGGGAGCAGTAGAGAGGAAAACTGGATCAGGAGGTCACAACAGCAAGAGGGATTATCATTTCAACTTAGAGCTAAAGAGATCTATTAGAAAAGATCCAACTCAATCCATAAGACGTTTGGCACGCGAGAGAGGAGTTTCAGTTATGACAGTCCGAAGAGCAGTAAAAAAAGACTTGAAAATGAAATCGTACGTGAAACCTATGACGGAGGTTACACCAGGACAAACAGTTAGGATGTTAGAGAGGGCAAAATCATCTTGAATAAGTTGGAAAATGATCCTAGAATAATATATATATATATATATATATATATATATATATATATATATATATATATATATATGAACATTATTTCAATCCTTCATGAGCTTCCGATTCTTAGCTATGATTAATTAATGATGAACATGTCATTTTCGTTTATGATCGATTCTTCTGTTAAACTTGGAGAGTAATTATACATTCTTATTGCTCAAAGTAGAGTCCAGTAATCTTATTAAACCTCGGAGAATTCCGGTAAGATATCTTTAATCATTTCTATGATACAACGGTTCAAATTTTAATCTAACAAATGGACAATTTTGCTTTTACACGATTTTAATAATTTTGCTGTTACACCCGGTATATATATATATATATATATATATATATATATATATATATATATATATATATATATATATATATATATATATTCCTTACGTTGCAGGAGCTACGATGTTATTCCAGCTACTCGTGGCATATAATTAGCACTCACGATTGGAAAGTGCAGATAGGCGCTTTTCCCAAGGATTATTTTTATGCACACATACTTGGAAATATTAAATATATTTTATATATAGTGTACAGACAGGGGTACAACTGTGTCTAAAGTTTAACAGATAACCGTCTGCTTTTATTCTTGTAAAATCTGTGGTATCACGGTGTGAAAACCACAGCCATTTTATCAAAATTAATGTTGACGTTATAGAAATTCTAATATAACTTAACCTAGTTTGGAAATAGTCCCAATTTGGGATCGACCATTTAATCAGGGTCTATAGAGCGATGTTAAAGCTCTGTGTGTTTTCTTATTATAAATCTCTGGCTGACGAGTCTGATATTCTTGATGGACATTTTGAAATATAAATTTAAAAATGAAAACAAAATGAAGAAACATTTTCTGCTTTCGGCTTAATAATTTAACCAATTCCATTGCTCTTTCCTATTGTCTGCTGTTTTTAATTAAAGAATTCCTTATTATTCTTTCGCTTTTCTTCTATGATTGTCTACCTTAATCAAAATGGTTGTCATTTTCATGGTTTTGAAACTTTAGCTTATCAACTCCTCAGTTTCACATCAAGATGAAAGTTGATCTTAACTTTCAAATAATTGATTTCCATTCTAAAATGATAAAAAAACCTTTTAAATCATGGTTGAACTATTCGTCAAATACGCAAAAAAAGAAATTTCGATTTTTCTTGATTTTGCTATCATTTTTGGACGAAGTACATTATTTGCCGCCATTTAATTTCCTTTGCAGACGATAAGCTTTCCTTTACTTTCTCTAAAGTTTTACATTTAAATATTTTAACATAATCCTGCATGTTCATATATTTATTATACGAAAAATGCTACTGATTGCAAATATATCTCCGAGTTCATTATTTACATTATTCGGACTATTGTCCTCATCTTTGTCGCCATATTTATTACAACGTTTCAGCCGTTGTACGCTCCGGCCTTCTTCAGGTGGGTGGAATGTCAAACTGAACCCTTTATTTCGCTCACTGGCGTAGACTGTTCTAGTTCCATGCGCCATGTTTAATGGGTGTCAGTGATCAGTTATCGCCTGTTTATTTACCCTCTGAAAGTTCTCCACTGCCTTAACCGAGTATTGAACTCACAGTCTTTGGATCCTGTCACGGGATCTATTCAACGCCTTTATCCACTGAGGACATCTGTGTATGAATTTCTGGGTATTATAAACCCAATGTCTTCAGCAACCATTTTTACCGGTGCTCATATTGCAATTTTTGCTTTTATCATTGAAGAAGGCCGGAGCGTACAACAGCTGAAACGTTGTAATAAATATGGCGACAAAGATGAGGACAATAGTCCGAATAATATAAATAGTGTACATAATACCTCATCTCAGAAATATAGACAGATACTGAACGGCCGAAACGCTGTGATAAATATGGCGACAAAGATGAAGACAATAGTCCGAATAATGTAAATAGTGTACATAATACCCCATCTCAGAAATATAGACAGATACTGAAGGGCCGAAACGTTGTAATAAATATGGCGACAAAGATGAGGAAAATAGTCCGAATAATGTAAATAGTGTACATAATACCTCATATCAGAAATATAGATAGATACTGAACGGCCGAAACGTTGTGACAAATATGGCGACAATGATGAAGGCAATAATGTAAATAGTGTACATAATACCTCATCTCAGAAATATAGACAGATACTGAACGGCCAAAACGTTGTAATAAATATGGCGACAAAGATGAGGATAACAGTCCGAATAATGTAAATAGTGTACATAATACCTCATCTCAGAAATATAGACAGATACTGAACGGCCGAAACGTTGTAATAAATATGGCGACAAAGATGAGGACAACAGTCCGAATAATGTAAATAGTGTACATAATACCTCATCTCAGAAATATAGATAGATACTGAACGGCCGAAACGTTGTGACAAATATGGCGACAATGATGAAGGCAATAATGTAAATAGTGTACATAATACCTCATCTCAGAAATATAGACAGATACTGAACGGCCAAAACGTTGTAATAAATATGGCGACAAAGATGAGGACGACAGTCCGAATAATGTAAATAGTGTACATAATACCTCATCTCAGAAATATAGACAGATACTGAACGGCCGAAACGTTGTAATAAATATGGCGACAAAGATGAGGACAACAGTCCGAATAATGTAAATAGTGTACATAATACCTCATCTCAGAAATATAGACAGATACTAAGAAGATTAATCATTTATTTACCAACATGACTTTCGTCCACTGCTTTTAACTCAGCCTGTATGATAAGAGGATGATTTTCTTTTTCAATTCATGTGAAATTGCTGGTTTTATTCTCTTGTTGTAGTGGTCGTCTGAAGTTTCTCCGGTTTTCATTCCCATTGTGGATGGCTATTACCTTCCGGATATTCCGGAAAAACTGATGCGGAATCATCCTGTAAACGCCCACCAGTTTATGACGGGAACCACAAGAGACGAAGGTGCAAGTGCGGGTAGGTATTGTCAAGGTGGGGCTGAACTGACCTTCGATTCCATACACACCTCTTCCCGTTTCTCGTCGTGGTGTTCCGGTGACCAGTCCATGGTCGAGAAGAAATATCGCACGACAGAGGGAGGGTTGGATTCATGCCTTTCTCAAGGCTATTGCCGTGAAAGAGTCACCACAACTGTGATTAGATTTGAACTCAGTTTACTGATTTTTGTTTCATCAATGGCGTCCCCCTTAAGGGAGAAGAAATCCTTTACTGTCTACAGGGTGTTTACAGATTTATTAAGTTGTTACTTCTCTTGAAAAATACTATGAAGGTACGTCAGAGAACGAATTCCGTTGATGCTCCCATTTTTTTTTTAATTCGACTCTGAAAATGGCCGGCATTATAAAAAAAATTATACAGTGCTGTTCGCTAAAATGACTCACCAGATTTTTTTTTTTACTTAAAAAATTTTTCGCCTATTGTTTTGGGGGTCAAACTAACTTTTAATCTTACTAATATAAAGACCGCTTCCCGACCACCTAGTAAAAAAAGTTTACTCACCCTGAGGTATTCTATTGATAATTATAATTTTGGATATAAATGAGATTTAGGGAAAAACTCTGTGCAAAAAACGTGACTCACTTATTTCCTGCAACTAGTAATCAATAGAAACATAAACGAACAGCTTTAAATAAAGAATAATAGAGGTATAATTTATATATAATAGGTAATATAGTTTGAAATATTTAATAATATATAGGTCCTCCTTTATTTTGAATAACCTTTTCAACCCTTTTTGGCATTGACTTGCTTAGGTTCTGGCAAATCTCATCTCCAAGCATTGAATTCCATTCGGATATAAAATTCACAATCAAATCCTATTTATTGCTCAACTGCTTTCTCGAGATCCCGTAGTTTATAATGCTCCATAAGTTTTCTATGGGGTTGAGGTCAGGAGATTGGGGCGGCCATGTCATAACACTCACCTGCTTCTCATCAAAGTATTCCTTCATCAATTTTGATTTGTGACAGGGAGCATTGTCCTGCATAAAAATGAGCTTGGTGGGGTCGATTTGCACCCTTTCAGCAGAAGGGAGCAGACAAGACTCTAAAATTCTCTTGTACTGCTCGCTCCTGAGGGTCTTTTCAATAGGTTTTAAGAAACCAGTTCCATGAAAAGAAAAGCATCCCCAGAACATTATACTGAACGGATGCTTGACAGTACTTACTGCTAAATTCAAAGAGCTTTCAAAGCTTCTTCTTCTTCTTCAGATTTTAGATCGCTTATCCTTTGAATTTAGCTCAACTTTCGTTTCATCGGAGAAGAGAACATTTAGAAAAAAAAATCAGGTGAGTCACTTTTATCGAACAGCACTGTATGTGTTCCCCAAAGGGTGCACATTATTTCGATTTTAACTAGCATTGAACGATGTTGCAAAAGATGTGCAGACCAACTGGCAACAGCAACTCCAGATAGTTCTCTTTTTGAGAGCTGACAACAAAATGTCACTTGATTTTCAATCTGTGACAAAATTCCTTCGATGTTTAAATCTCAGTTTCTTAATGAAACATTTATTAGTTATGAAACATTTATTAGTTATGAAACATTTATTAGTTATGAAACATTTATTAGTTTCTTCAACATTTATTAGTTTCTTCAAACATTTATTCACCGTCTTTTTTGCTCGCAACTTTATTTCTTAATCTCTACCATGTTTATTTTGATTTTATAGATTTTGTGCAATCATTATGCAAGGGAGGTAAGCGAAAAGGGAGGAAACGTCGCATTAACTGGCTTACAAAGAGTTTAGATGGCTGTCATCGATGGCCGGGTAGGTGTTGGCTAATGTTAAGGCGAGGTGTTTGGAACTGGTCGTAACAACTTGAAACACAAGCAGGTAATACCTCCCCTGATGTCACCCCTACGCCAACCTACCCATAGACACAACGTCATTTTGATTTTTATTATTATTATTATTATTATTATTATTATTTTCTTTGATTTCTGTTGTGTACACATTTCTTTCCGGGTCCCGTCCAGAGACCCAAGGTCAGAAATGGCATAATACTGCTACTACTACTACTATTATTATCATTATTATTATTACTATCTTCTGTCGGCAATTAACAGGGTCTGCTTGGGTTTGAATTTAGTGACGTCCACTTCTAAACCTCTGTTTTAGCTTGCTGGGCCTTCACTGAGCCGGCCTGTTGCTATAGAAATGATTTCATTATTTATATTAATCAGGCTTCAGTGAATCGGACTGAGATTTCAAATCGTTCTTATATGTTCTGTATGTCCTTTACATATTCCACACATTTTTGCTGACTTTTCATCCTTACCATTTTGCCGTATATTTGATGTTATTTCCTTTTTTGTCTGAAATTGTTGGGATAAAAACAGAAAAATTACGATACACGTCCTAAAATGTATGGAATAATGAAAATACTTCCTCTCAAATTGAATTGACAGAATGATCAATTTGTTAATATTTGTTTTAAATAACTCTGTATTTGTAAGGCGCGCCAATTTCTGGACTATATTGGTAAGTATAGGTGACGGCTAAATATCTCCAAGTCACAAAAATATATTTCAATAAAGAGAATAAATTTTGGATGGGAGCGGAAAGAAAAAACAGAACCAAATTCACCGAAAGTCGATTTGATTTGCTACATAAAAAAACTGCTTCGCTGATGTGCATGTTATATGCAACATGTTTTCATTAATTTCAGTGATTTTAACCTTAGAAATAAGGTGAGGTCTGATCGGCACATATTTAACAAAATTGACCTCAATTTTATTACAAGTAAAGTCATTTTATATATGAAATCTTCTTCCTTTTAGAATATTGATTATTGTTCTTTTCACTGTAATATTTTTTGGGGAATTCTGTTAAAGTGTAAATAATTGGAAATGAATTTGGCACAATTCTCCATCTTTACTCGAAGCTGTAGAAAATGATGTCAATTTTAATTTGAAAGTGACAATTGGTTTTCCTTAAGAGCGGATGAAATTGGCAATTAATTAATGATTGACACAAAAGTGAGTGGCTTGGACATTGCCCAAACACATAGGTGTAAATACACTAAGGTATCTGTGTGTGTGTGTGTGTGTGTGTGTGTGTGTGTGTGTGTGTGTGTGTGTGTGTGTGTGTGTGTGTGTGTGTGTGTGTGTGTGTTCAGCAAATGTGTTTGTTAGCATTTGAGTGGATAGCGGTTTTCACTTGAAAACGTTTAATAAATTATTGATTTTTCTCCTTTTTGCATACGGATCATATATATATATATATATATATATATATATAAAAGGGAACATAGAAGTCAACACTTAGAGGCGTCTAAGTGTTGACCTCTATGTTCACTTTTATATTTACACACGCTCTATCTCTGATATTGAGCAATTTATCCTATAAATATAGCACATTTTAAGACTATATTTCTTCATATATATATATATATATATATATATATATATATATATATATATATATATATATATATATATTCAGTTGCATGGATATTAGTTTGTAAACGCGGGTTTCCCGCTTTTACGATTATCAAACTCCTGATTTTTCT
>OZ038489.1:16835505-16858005 GCA_964036315.1 Acanthosepion esculentum | reverse complement strand
TTTCAAATATTTTTATTCTTAATTACTAATAGACTATATTTCTTTTTAAATCAAGGAAATGTAATAGAATTACTTAAATTATTTAAAAATTATTATTACATATCAAATATAAGTATGTATATTACCAGCTCCCATTTTTTTATTCTTTTAAATGTGCATATATATATGAGTTTGTATCTAGCATAGGTCAATTTCGATTGGTTAACCACAGCAAAGCTCACAAGCTTTTTTTTTTTTTAAAGTATTCTGCTTTTGAAATTAAATTAATCTTTCGTTCGACAATGGTTTGACATCGCCCGAGTAGGCACATTTGGGGTGTTGAAGCATGATTGTAATTGTGTAGCGATTTTTAACAAGTCTTTGTTTTATTATCCAAAAATAAATAATATTTAGCTGTACTCTGTACTGAACCCTCTTTTAAATTAAATGTTGCGTACATGGAATTATACTCCATTTGTTCTCGTTTTACATATATATATATATATATATATATATATATATATATATATATATATATATATATATATATATATATACCCAAGTCTAGGATTGGTGTATACGGAATAAATTCCAACAATTACTATTCTTAAAAGAGTGCTCAATACAGAGTATAGTATATATAATTGTTTATTTAAAAATTATAACATAAATATGTTATAAAATCACTACAAAAATAGTCATTCACTTGATAAGACACCGGAGGTGTTGAAACAAAATGGCTATTTTGTAGTGATTTTATAACATATTTATGTTATAATTTCTAAATAAACAATTATATATATATATATATATATATATATATATATATATATATATATATATATATATATATATACAGATAAACCTCTCAGAAACGGAATAATAGTGCGGAGGGGTGGTCTGTTAAAGCCGATTCTCCGTGGATAGGAAGGGGTTATTTTTGAGTTATAATACCATTATAGCAACTACCAGTAGTTACGATCATAATGTAAAAACAATAAGCATGTATATATGGCATAAATAAATATATACTACACTGTATATATACTGTATAAATAATTTGAGAACTAATACGACTTGTTCCGCTAAGCCCGCAAATTTTGAAATACATCGCTAATGATTTGGAGTTTTTTTCCTGCAGATTTTTTTTTCCTGCAGATTTTGTCTGTTGCATCCAAAGTCCGTTGATGGAGGGTTCGTAGATGAGAGTTTTGTCTGTATATAGGTGATTGAAATGTCGAACTGAACCCTTTTTTTTCACTCACTGGAGTAGACTGTTCTAGTTCCACGTGCCATGTTTAATGGATGTCAGTTATAAGTTATCTCCTGTTAATTCCCCTCTCCAAGTTCTCCACTGCCTTAGCCAGGTATTGAACTCACACTCTTTAGATCCTGTCACTGGATGTAACCAACGCCTTTATCCACTGTGCCATGTGTCCTCGAAACGTTGTAATAAATATGGTGACAAAGATGAAGACAATAGTCCGAATAATGTAAATAGTATAAATATTTGTCTATTTCAGTATTGTTTATAATTGATGGAATTAATTTCTTTGAGTTATTTTAATCCTTGCTTCCATCTTGTTAAGATGCTAGTACAGGCAAACCTCTCATCAACGGACTAATAGGTGTGAGGAGTGGTCCGTTAAATCCAATTGTCTGTAGATGCAAGAAGCCCTAATTTGTCACTGACACTTAAGTTTGTATGCTACTTTTGTACGCTTTCTGCTTCAATGCCATGATTAGAGCAGAACAATTCATATACAGTGTAACTCGGATATAAGAGACCCGGATATAAGAGAGATTGTATCTGGTCCCAAATTAGAGCCATACTTACCTAAACAAAATAGACCAAACCCGGATATAAGAGAAACCCGGATATAAGATACTTCTTATCCGATCCCAACAACTCTCTTATATCCGGGTTACACTGTATTAATCAAAATAACAAAAATAATAGATTTCTCATAGCTACTTTCTCATGCACATGCTAATGTATCAGACTGTACATCCATCTTTGTTTACAATTGAAACGGCCTGCCACCAAGTGGTCACTTTGAGAACTAATACAACTCATTCCATTAAAAGCCCGCAAATTTTGAAATACATCGTTGATGATTTGGAAGTTGCAGATATTTTTTTATTTTTTGCCTGCAGATTTTGTCCGTTGCATCCGAAGTCTGTTGTTGGGGGGGGGGGGTCCTTAAATGAAAGGTTTGTCTGTATATGGTCGCTCTTCCAATCGCAGTGAGCGCGTATTTCCTATATTGTGTCAAGAGGCCGATTCGATCCCAAATCGATTATTGCTGCTACATTCGAGCTGAAGGTGTCCAGTTCTCCCTTCCCAGTCTCACCATCAAGAGCATTATCTTTATTTAATTCTCTCTCTCTCTCTCTCTCTCACACACACACACACTCTCTCTCTCTCTCTCTCTCACTTTCTCTTTCTCGCTTTCTCTCTTTATCTTTCTCACTCTCTATCTTTCTCACTCACTCTGTCTCTCTCTTTCTTTTTCTCCCACTCTCTCTTTCTTACTTTCTTTTTCCTTCACTCTCTTTCTCTCTTTCTCATTTTCTCTTTCTCACTCTCTCTCTCTCTCGCTTTCTCTCTTTATATTTCTCACTCTCTATCTTTCTCACTCACTCTGTCTGTCTCTTTCTTTTTCTCACACTCTCTCTCTCTTTCTCTCACTTTCTTTTTCCTTCTCTCTCTTTCTATCTTTCTCACTTTCTCTTTCTCACTCTCTTTCTCTCTCTTTCTCTCTTTCTCTTTCTCACTCTCTCCCTTTCTCTCTTTATCTCTCTCTTTCTTTCTCTCTCTCTCTTTCTCACTCACTCTCTCTCTCTCTCTAATTATTTAATTCTAGTGTTAAATTTATTTATCTATTTCTCCAAAAATCAGACTTAAAGAAAAGAAGAAGACATGCTTTCCTCTATAAACAATGGAAATAGAAACTTATATTTTCATGAAACTATTTCTAAATTTCACAAAGTATTGAATTTTCTTGATTCATTGTCTTTTGATCACTCCAATCTCACCCGTCCTGGGTATGACGATAAACTGCATCCGCGTCCTGGGTAAGACGATAAACTACATCCGTGTCCCGGGTAAGACGATAAACTACATCCGCGTCCTGGGTAAGACGATAAACTGCATCTGCGTCCTGGGTAAGACGATAAACTACATCCGCGTCCCGGGTAAGACAATAAACTACATCCGCGTCCTGGGTAAGACGATAAACTACATCCGCGCCCTGGGTAAGACGATAAACTACATCCGCGTTCTGGGTAAGACGATAAACTGCATCCGCGTCCTGGGTAAGACGATAAACTACATCCGCGTCCCGGGTAAGACAATAAACTACATCCGCGTCCTGGGAAAGACGATAAACTACATCCGCGCCCTGGGTAAGACGATAAACTACATCTGCGTTCTGGGTAAGACAATAAACTGCATCTGCGTCCTGGGTAAGACGATAAACTACATCCACGTCCCGGGTAAGACAATAAACTACATCCGCGTCCTGGGTAAGACGATAAACTACATCCGCGTCCTGGGTAAGACGATAAACTACATCCGCGTTATGGGTAAGACGATAAATTGCATCCGCGTCCTGGGTAAGACGATAAACTACATCCGTGTCCCGGGTAAGACAATAAACTACATCCGCGTCCTAGGTAAGACGATAAACTACATCCGCGTCCTGGGTAAGACGATAAACTGCATCTGCGTCCTGGGTAAGACGATAAACTACATCCGCGTCCTGGGTAAGACAATAAACTACATCCGCGTCCTGGGTAAGACGATAAACTACATCCGCGCCCTGGGTAAGACGATAAACTACATCCGCGTCACGGGTAAGACAATAAACTACATCCGCGTCCTGGGTAAGACGATAAACTATATCCGCGTCCTGGGTAAGACGATAAACTACATCCGCGTTATGGGTAAGACGATAAATTGCATCCGCGTCCTGGGTAAGACGATAAACTACATCCGCGTTATGGGTAAGACGATAAACTACATCCGCGTCCTGGGTAAGACAATAAACTACATCCGCGTCCTGGGTAAGACGATAAACTACATCCGCGTCCTGGGTAAGACGATAAACTGCATCTGCGTCCGGGATAAGACGATAAACTACATCCGCGTCCTGGGTAAGACGATAAACTACATCCGCGTCCCGGGTAAGACAATAAACTACATCCGCGTTCTGGGTAAGACGATAAACTACATCCGCGTCCTGGGTAAGACGATAAATTGAATCCGCGTCCTGGGTAAGACGATAAACTGCATCCGAGTCCAGGCTAAAACGATAATCTACGTCCAACAGCAAGGCTTCTGATCAGGAGGCTTTGAGGAGCGTGGAACCACCTCTTAATTGCCTGTGTTCCCACGTCCACCCTGAACCGGGGTGGTAGCACCTGTTAGGGTCCCAGCTATGGGGAAATAGTTAAACCTGAAACTGAGGTAAAAAGCATTATGAAAGTGTAAAACTAGGTTTTAATACCAGAAATACTTTGTAAAAAATTATTACCAGAAATAAATTTTGAAAAACCTAATTTTACACTTTTATATTGTTTTGACCCCAGTTTGGTGAGGAGTCAACTATTTGCCCATAACTGGGACCCTAACAGGAGCTACCAGCCCAAGTCAAGATGCACCTGGGAACACCAGCAATTAAGAGGTGGTCCCACGCTCCTCAAAACCTCCTCATCAGAGGCCTTGCTGTTGGACGTAGTTTATCGTCTTACCCAGGACGCGGATGTAGTTTATCGTCATACCCGGGATAGATAGATAGATAGATAGATATATAGATAGATAGATAGATAGATAGATAGATAGATAGATAGATAGATAGATAGATATGAATAGACTGAGATAGATAGATAGATAGATAGATAGATAGATAGATAGATAGATAGATAGATAGATAGATAGATAAGAACAATGAGATAGATAGATAGATAGATAGATAGATAGATAGATTTGAACAGACTTAGATAGATAGATAGATAGATAGATAGATAGATAGATAGATAGATAGATACGAACAATGAGATAGATAGATAGATAGATAGATAGATAGATAGATAGATAGATAGATAGATAGATAGATAGATACGAACAATGAGATAGATAGATAGATAGATAGATAGATAGATAGATAGATGCCCCTCTTCCTCTCTCCGTGTGCATCTTTAAAACAACTTCCTTTTAAAATCCAAGTTGATTTCTGCCAAAATGTTTAATGATTCAAATAAAAATAGTAATGAAGTCGGGAATTTTGAGTCAATCGCTATTTCCGATTTATTTTCTTGTACAATTTTAATAAGTAATTGGATGCATATAAATGTTTGCATGAGAAAAAAAAAGACTTGACTTGATTTATAACACACCTCCTCCTTCTTGCAGTTTCGTTGTCAATATTTTCTCTTTTGTTACAATGGCGTCCCGATGTGAATAAACCTCATTCCAACGTGAGTCTTGTTTCGCGAGCCGAACGCCTGATGAATAGCCACAAGAGAGAAACAAAGTCCGTTCGACTCATTCATTCTGACCACCTCTGGTATTTCGCATGCGTCAGTAATTGAAGTCGATCCCTCATCAGAAATGAAAAGTACACGCCGACTTGTTTGATGTGACAAACGACAATTATGAAAACAAATTCTATGTTTGAAGATAGCCAAAACCTTCCTTCACTCATACAAGAGTTTGTTTGTTTTTTCTTCTCTGCTGTGACAAGCAGGTTTCTAGTACCAAAAACTGATTATCCATCGAGTGAATTTCAGGGCTAAAGTCGCACCTAGAGATGTGAATATCTGCACTGATTATATTTCCCTTAATAAAACTCGAGTTGATTGAATATTTGTAGGACATTATTAAAAATACGCCCGCCTTGTGCTTGTAAATCGACCGAGTGTCTTGAATCAAATGGAAATCTGGGCAACGGGGATTTCGTTTTAGTTATTTGCATTCTGCCGAAAAATCACGGTGGAAGTAGGTGCTTTCAATCGCTTACACTAGCGAGTAGAGTGTGTCTGTTACAGGTAAACAAAAAAGGTGCAACAATGAATTGCCTCTACTCTGATAAGGATGACTAAAGATGATGCTATAAATAGATACGAACAATGAGATAGATAGATAGATAGATAGATAGATAGATAGATAGATAGATAGATAGATAGATATGAATAGACTGAGATAGATAGATAGATAGATAGATATGAATAGACTGAGATAGATAGATAGATAGATATGAATAGACTGAGATAGATAGATAGATATGAATAGACTGAGATAGATAGATAGATAGATAGATAGATAGATATGAATAGACTGAGATAGATTGATAGATAGATAGATATGAATAGACTGAGGTAGATAGATAGATAGATAGATAGATAGATAGATAGATATGAATAGACTGAGATAGATAGATAGATAGATAGATAGATAGATAGATATGAATAGACTGAGATAGATAGATAGATAGATAGATAGATAGATAGATAGATAGATAGATAGATAGATAAGTTCAATCTCACAGTAGTTAATTACCAAACGATTAATATCAAATGCCATTATAAGCAAGTTCTTATATCGACATGTGCCTACAAATGCAAATATTTTAGGCTAAGTCTATCGATCTATCGATCCCATTTCATAACAAATATTCTAGCATTTCTTTTTTGCTTGGCATTACTCTTTGTCCACGAGTTTTTCTGCAATTGTATTTGCATAAACGTTATGTAGGAGCGAGCGAAGATTTCTGTAAGGGGGAAAGTGAAAGTGAAAGTAAAAGGTATAGAAATGATGAAAGAAACAGGCAAAATCTCAGACATACATCTGTGTGAACTGAAGTGCCAACAACTTAGAGATAACAGTATATTGGATAACTTTTCCCTTCTAGAAAGGGATTTAGATGATGTAGCTGTAGCCTCCATGAGAAGCGGACGGGATTATGTATTTTCTTTTCTTTTGTTTTTTTTTTCTGGGTGGGCGCTGAGGAATGAATATTGGAGCCAGAAAGGTGAATCGTGCTCTCTCTCTCTCTCTCTCTCTCTCTCTCTCTCTCTCTCTCTCTTTCTCTCTTTCCCTTTCTCTCTCTCTACCTATCTATCTCTCTATCGCTTTCTTTCTCTCTCTCTTTCTCACTCTCACTTTCTCTCTTTCTCTTTCTCTTTCTCCCTCTCCCTCTCTTTCTCGTTGTCTCTCTTTCTCATTGTCTCTCTTTCTCTTTATCACTCTCTCTCTCTTTTCTCTCGCTCTTTCTCCCTCTTTATCTATCTATCTATCGATCTATCTATATCGCTTTCTATCTTTCTCTCGCTCTTACTCACTGTCTGTCACTTTCACTCTTTCTCTCTCTCTTTCTCATTGTCTGTCTTTCTCTTTATCACTCTCTCACTTTTTCTCTCTTTCTCTCTCTCTTTCTCCCTCTTTCTCACTTTTTCTCTATCTATTTCCCTATCGCTTTCTCTTTATATCTCTCTCCTTCTCACTCTCTCTCTTTCTCACTCTCCCTGTCTCTCTCTTTCTCTTTCTCACTCACTCTTTTTCTATCTCTTTCTCACTTTCTCCTTCTCACTCTCTCACTCTCTCTCTCTCTCTCTCTCTCTCTCTCTCTCTCTCTCTCTCTCTCTCTCTCTCTCTCTCTCTGAGGTTGTCGCTGTTCTCCAAAATTCACTATCTATGCACTTACTATTAATAGAGAAAAACCAAGACCAGCGGCAACCCCAGAAAGAGAGGGAGAGAGAGTGAGAAAGAGAGTGAGAAAGAGTGAAAGAGAGAGAGTGAGAAAGAGTGAAAGAGAGAAAGTGACAAAGTGAGAGTGAGAAAGAGAGAGTGAGAAAGAGAGAGAAAAAGAGAGTGAGTGATAAAGAGAAAGAGAGAGACAATGAAAACGAGAGGGAGTGTGAGAAAGAGAGAGAGAGAAAGAAACTGAGAGAGAGTGAGAAACAGACACCAGTGTTAATTAAAATCTTCGATCACCCGCACCCCCCAGTGATGCAAGAACGGAACTGCATAACAACTGACAAAGATTATTTCCCCTCCTCCAAAGTATTGCATTAAATCATATTTCAACACAGGTGCCGCTCAAGCCGTTAGTCAATACAATGTATACACTGCATTCCATGGAGTTTTGTAGTTGTCGACTAACAAGCGTACAACTATTGACACTACGGAATCAGCACCAGAAAACACCGCCATTGAAGACTCGTACTGAGTCGCCTGATTCTACGAGTCACGCTTCCATCTCTTTGGGGCCAATGGTGGTGTTCGTACGTGGAGTATACCGCATCAGGCTATGGATCTAGCCTATCAACTGGGTGTAGGGTTTAGCATGTTGGAGTTGCAAGGACAAGTAAAAGTGAGGCCACTGGTCGTCTGTTCCAGTAAAATCAAGAAACGTGTGCGGATAACGTAAAGCCGTTTTCCATGAGCACCAAAGCGGATCCCATTACACTCTCTATTGACCTTCGCACTCACCAGATTTAGTCTCCATTGAGAATATATGGGACTTATTGTTAATCTCGCTAAATCCATTGCACTCAACAAACTCAACACAGTTATGGACAACCATAGCACATGCCTGTATGAGGGGGAGCTGAAAGATCCTCGGTCACACCCAGTTCCGAAATATCAGGTTTGGAGGGAAACAGCTTTTCTGTTCGGCCAAGACGTTTTTAGTATTGCCTCGTATAGCTTCTGTCTACAAAACGATTTCAGCCATGTCGATGAGTTGCTGTCGATGGAGTGAGTTACATGTTATTAAGTAGTCGGGTTTTTTGCGAATCAGTTTATAAAGATTAAAATAAATCCTAAAATTTGAATAACAAACAAAACTCTTTAATACATGGAGATCGCATAATACTAATAAAATATAGATAGATAGATAGATAGATAGATAGATAGATAGATAGATAGATAGATAGATAGATAGAATTGAGTTTTATATTCCTTTTTTTTCTTTTTCTTTTTTGTGCTTATTAACTAATATGGGTCCTTAACCAAAAACTACAGAATGAACTGTTCCTAACACTATGTATACTAAGCCTCTCAAGAGAGAGGGGCGAATCGAGTCGAGCCGATAGTAGTTCACTCCAAACCAGACTGACAGTCATACTAACACCTTCCACATCTTGTATTATTATTCCGTGTAATATATCTTCGTTATTTCTACTCTTGGGTTCGTGTTGTTCTTCCTTGGTCCTAACCTGGACCATAACAATATATATATATAAACAAAACTGAATCATACGGGCATTAGATTCTGAGAAATATTAAAAAACTTGATGGGTGTATGAATAATTTTGTCGCTGACTGAATATATATATATATATATATATATATATATATATATATATATATATATATATATATATATATATATATATATATACATATATATATATATATATGTATATATATATATATATATATATATATGTATATATATATATATATATATATGTATATATATATATATATATATATATATATATGTATATATATATGTATATATATATATATATATATATATATATATATATATGTATATATATATATATATATATATATATATATATATATATATATATATATATATATATATATATATTATGAAATAGACAAAGTCCGACAATTATTTTAAGACAATTTTATGTTTATACGTTCTTTTTATAGATACAAATATTTAAGTAAATGCTCTGTTTAAACAGAGCATTTACTTAAATATTTGTATCTATAAAAAGAACATATAAACATAAAACTGTCTTTAAATAATTGTCGGACTTTGTCTATTTCATATATATATGGCTTGTATAATAAAAATCTTTTTCACGCCTTCACATGATTAAAAATCTTCGACATGCACATATCATCGCGTCTTTTGAAATTAAAATGATTTTGTAACGTTTATTTAGTTTGTAAAAATAAAATGTATCAACGTGATTCCGCTACACGACAATTTGCAAATGTTTTTAAAAAATTTGACTCTACATATAAGACATTGTTAAAAAATTTTGACCCTGAAGATGAACAATGATGTTCGAAAGTACTCGGTTATCCTACGGACAATATTTATTTCAATATAATTTTCAAATAAAAAGTCTCATTAGAAAATATGAGAAAATCCAAAAGAGAATATGCAGGACTATGTTGTTTTTGACATTCAACACAACATGTTTAAAAGAAAAGTTGCTGTCAAATTACACATATAAATATATAATATAATATAATATAATATAATATAATAAAACATAACGTATTTACAAAGAAATGTGTTAGTTTTTCTTGAGTTAAAATCTTCTTGTGGGTGTGTTTCTATAAAACATTGCATATATAAATGTGTTGGGGAGGGGTTACTTTTTACTCCGATGTTGTCATGTCTTAATGATTGATGACAATGATTATATGGCGAGCTTGGAACACCACCCAACACTTTCGCCAGCAAAATTGAGGCCGAAGCGAGGATCAGAATAATTACCAAGGCCGACATTCAACCCAACAGAACAAAACAGAACATGAATATGGCCATTTTTCTTTGCCAACTTTGGATTGAAAGTTACTTTATTACATGGAGATCGTATAACACTAGTAGGAGATAGATAGATAGATAGATAGATAGATAGATAGATAGATAGATAGATAGATAGATAGATAGATAGATATTAATAGACTGAGATAGATAGATAGATAGATAGATAGATAGATAGATAGATAGATAGATAGATAGATAGATATTAATAGACTGAGATAGATAGATAGATAGATAGATAGATAGATAGATATTAATAGACTGAGATAGATAGATAGATAGATAGATAGATAGATAGATAGATAGATAGATAGATAGATAGATAGATATTAATAGACTGAGATAGATAGATATTAATAGACTGAGATAGATAGATAGATAGATAGATAGATAGATAGATAGATATTAATAGACTGAGATAGATAGATAGATAGATAGATAGATAGATAGATAGATAGATATTAATAGACTGAGATAGATAGATAGATAGATAGATAGATAGATAGATAGATAGATAGATAGATAGATATTAATAGACTGAGATAGATAGATAGATAGATAGATAGATAGATAGATAGATAGATAGATAGATATTAATAGACTGAGATAGATAGATAGATAGATAGATAGATAGATAGATAGATAGATAGATAGATATTAATAGACTGAGATAGATAGATAGATAGATAGATAGATAGATAGATAGATAGATAGATAGATATTAATAGACTGAGATAGATAGATAGATAGATAGATAGATAGATAGATAGATAGATAGATAGATATTAATAGACTGAGATAGATAGATAGATAGATAGATAGATAGATAGATAGATAGATAGATAGATAGATAGATAGGATGTGAAGGAAGGAATGAGATAGTTAGATGACTGAGATAGATAGATAGATAGATAGATAGATAGATAGATAGATAGGGTGTGAAGGAAGGAAGGAATGAGATAGATAGATAGATAGATCGATAGATAGATAGATAGATAGATAGATAGATAGATAGATAGATAGATAGATAGATAGATAAAATTATTTTCCGAATAATCATTCTGAATTCGATTTGATAACATTTATCTACTCAGAGTTAGTATCGATAATTAATAAGCGAGTAATAGTATTTATTTTATTTCTATAATTATCAATACTTTATTATAATGACTTGTATATGTATTCTAACCCCTCAACTAACAGCCGCTTAGTTACTTTGACATCGAGTATTACTTGTAATCATTGTCTGCAGCATAAACTATGGCTTCTGCATCCCCCAACTCGTGTAGTATCAACTATTCCTCCGCGTAGAATCGTTTTAAATCGTTCAGATTCGATGACTTCTATTCATGAAAAGCAATTTTAAATTCATAACAAAAAAGTCGAGCGATAAAAAGAAGGATATCGATGACACTCTTCATGGCTGAGTCTTGTCTAAATTGCATCGGATCTGACGACAGTTTCTCCAGCAAAAGGAAACGAAGATACGATTCCTTCTGGAGGGTGCATTAATTTATTTAACAAGATTTCTTAAATATTACGGTCGGGAGAAGAAAAATAAATAAATATTCTGTTTAAAACATAGACGGGGCGTCTACTTATATATGGATATCCATTAAAAATGGCGTTTTAAGTGATCAAATCAGTCGAATTTGTAAAAAGGATTAGAAAGAAGTAAATCTATATTTTTTAAGGTTTTATTGAAATTTTATTTAAGTTTCCACATGTCCGCCATCATTAGCAATACAAAGGGTAATACGATTTTGCAGTTCACGGAAAACATTTGCCAACTGATTTTTTACAGTAATGCCTGAAATCACATTTGTTATTTTAGCTATACTTAAAACTAGGTACATTAAACTTTATAACATTTTTTACAGATTATTTCTATCGCAAATACAAATAAAGTTATAATTTTTTTAAAGTGCACACGAACTTTATGGACACCCTATATATATATATATATATATATATATATATATATATATATATATATATATATATATATATATATAATTATTTATTTGAATATTACAACATAAATATGTTATAAAATCACGACAAAAGTAGCCATTTTGTTTCAACACTTCTTGTTAATATTAATTGTTGGTTATTGGATTTCACTCCGTATATACCAATCCTAAACTTGGGTATATATATATATATATATATATATATATATATATATATATATATATATATATATATATTCTGTACCCAACACAAATATCAAGATACACCCACCTAGCCTTACCTGTGATAGCCATAACATAATCTACTATTTATTCTGCACAATATGTCCCAATAGTGGATATATTGGTGAATCTGGAAATAATTTTAGATTTCGCTTCAACAACCATAAACTAACCATACGTCAAAACAATCCTTATTCCCCCATAGCTGAACATTTTAATCAACCAGGACACTCATTAGACAACTGTAAATGTTTATTGATAGATTCCGATTTTAGTTCCACATACACACGCAGCAAAAAAGAAAAATACTGGATTTTAAAATTAGACACATATAAACTAGGGTTAAAGAAAGACTTGGGAATTTTAAATCTGTATAAATATTTCAATAGTTAAAAAAAATTTTTTGTAGATATAGTTAAAAAAACTTTTTAAACAACATCTAAAATATTATCGTTAGATTTACGTTAGAAATATTCAAACACAGATGCATTCCACATCACGTGCGGTCCGCGTCTCGTGACGGATGCTACTTGAAAAACAAACTTCTGAATACAGTTATTTAATTTATTTCTGACGAAAGATCGGGGCAGATCTGAAATATCAAATATATATATATATAAAAATATAAATAAATACTTTCACAAAAAAAACATTCAATTTTTTTTAATATGCAACTTTTCAGTTGTTTTCTCTCTCTCTCTCTCTCTCTCTCTCTATATATATATATATATATATATATATATATATATATATATATATATATATATATATATATATATATATAAAACAAAATAGATAAGAAAGAAAAGTCAACGATAAGTACATTTTGATTGATCTGAATTCGTTTTGCTTTGTATTTGCTCATTGGATAACTTCTCTTAAGCCCCCCCCCCCATAATAGTTGAACATTTGTTTTTTATTGTTAATTATATATATTTGTTGTAAATAAATGTGTTATTAAACTGAATGCCCTCGTCTTGTGTTTGTTTATCTTTGGTCTCATTATATATACATATATATATATATATATATATATATATATATATATATATATATATATATATATATATATATATATATATATATGTATTTGCTGTTTCAATTAATGTTTTTCAGCGAATTCACAGCCTTTCCGTTATCATTTCCAGGTTCTGTCCTTGAACATTACATGCCACTCCCCTATGATTCTATCAGCGACAATGTCATCAAGCAAAAACTCTCCGAGGTAAGAAATAAGAAATATCACTTTCAAATAATACAAAACTTCAAAAGATTTTTCAAGAATCTTTCTCTTCTGTCTGTCTTTTATAGAAAAGGCAAAACAAAGAAAGAAAATACATGAAATTAGAAAAAGTAAATCGTTTAAATCGTTTTGTTTTAAAGTGTGCCATCCGTTCGATCGCCAACAACTAAGAAAACACGACATAAATAAGCCATAAATTCTCCAAAACGATTCCTTCATCGGAAAGGCACCAGGCAATTTATAAAAATAAAATATCTCAGACCGAGATACAGAAGGATAGATATGGGAGCAAATTTGATTCTCATTAGGACCAACAAATGGATGCCATTGTAGCGGACCGGGGAGGTGAAGATGTGAAGAGATATCAGAAGGTTAAACTTTCCTGCCGGCCGGTCCAGCTACATGGCAATGTCAGACTTTAATTAAGTCCAAAGAAGACAAAGAAAACAAACAAGAGCGATATACATGGGTAAACAAATATATACAGGGTGACCCAAAAAAACGGGAACTTTTTAACAATCCAATAAAATCAAGAATGATGGAAGAAAAATATTTAATTCATAGTAATTGAAACCTTAAAACATGCCATTTAAGAAACAATGAGGGAATTTTCATTTTTTTTTTAATTACGTCCTGTAGATGGCGTCCTCCTGTACGAATGCATTCTTGAAATCTGCTGTTGAGATTCCTCATTGACTGCTGCAACATCTCAGCTGGGATACTGTGAATTTCATTCTCGTTACTAAAATGGCGAAATGTTTACTTGCTCAAGGTCACTGTCTCGCAGTGTTGCCACTTGCTCATGTCTAGCAATACGCACTTCAAACATTCCCGTTTTTTGGGGTCACCCTGTATTAATAACAAAACAAGTTAAACAAAGACATGGACTGTTACATATTGTTTGTATGGAGAAATTATGTGTGTATGTGTGTTGTAAGTGTTCGTACGTACGTGTATTGTTCTTAGCACATTCCCAGAATTTGGGAAACGCTGTATCTGTGAGAGGTCACATATTGGCCTAAGTGGAAAAAGAGAGATTTTACCTCATCTCCACGCGAGGTGGCGGCCCAAGGCCTGAGTCGGAAAAAAGAGAGAGAGAAGGGTCAGCCAGTATTTATACTCAGGGGAGAGAGACCTCTGTTGAAGGATTAAGGAACTGATGAGGAGCTAACTGCGACACCATGTCACGTATGACGGTGAACTGAAAACGAGGCTCATGTGTCGGGCATACTCTTTGTTAGCTATGAAAATGACATTGTCATCCGTTTATTCTGCTGGATAGAGAGAATTAGTTACATCTCTTCCAACTCGTAATTCAAGAAGCTTTTTGTTGTATCCTTTAAAGAGGTTACAAACAGACAAAGGTGGTACTCGAGTGAAGGAACAGCAACACGCGCGTAGATGAAAGAAAGACAGGTTTATTGTAAAAGAGAATATCCGAGCCCGTAGGCTCGGCCCAAAATTCCCGGTATAAAACGGGGTCGGCTAGGTGTTTCCCGAGACGAGATTCTGCCCTTCGACATAGCCTCGTCTGGGGATCCTCTTTGCCCGGAGACAGAGAGTTGACCAGCACAGTTGGAGACGAATCTCCAACTCTAGACTAATTCCTGAAGCAAGGATATCTACCAACCGCCCCACGCGGTCAGATTTGGCACAACGCCTAATTTAATGTGGGATTATCCGTGCCCGTAGGCTCAGCCCCAAATTCGCCGGTTTTTACGAATGATATAGGATCTTGATCTTATACATTCAATAAATAGAAATTACTCTTATTTTTTGTATTTTATTGCAGGCAATGATTTTCATAATCAATAGCAACTGATTGATACGCTTTAAAATCTGGGTCAATTGTTAGCACATCAGAACAAAAAGTCTAAGGCTTTCTATCTAAATCTCATTAATACATGTGTGGGTTTTTAGTGCTACAGATCACGACTTAAATAGAATGGTTTCACTCGTAAAAAATTGGGGTAATTTATTTTAGAAAAATATCGATAGATAACACTGAACTACATTATAGTATAAAAAAATGATAAGTTCAATCTAAGGGAAACAATAATTGAAACAGAGCAAGTTCAGTCGGCCAATGATGACAATTCCAGAACAACGTAACTATAAACAAAATTTTTTTTTCTATCCTCTGCCAGCCGCTATGATGGAGAAAGCATTACCTCGAACCGTCGCCAGTGAGACACGCTGCAAGAGCCACTCCGTTTCGCGAGGCTCGTTCCTTAATCGAGACGCAATCGCGCCAATCCTCCGAAGGAACACCATCGAACGAGGGCCAATAACCCCTGAAGTCTCCACTGCCACAGGAGTAAAAAAAAATCTATCAGCAAGAGAAGAATATTTAGCTATTATTTTTTAGAAATATTTTTCTAGATTAACATGTTTTAGGCCTTCCTTAGGCCCCAGCACTTTATAGAATGGAGAAATGCAATTTGGAAACGAGGTCCTGTTAATAATATTGACACAGTCTTAAATCGTTATCTGATTTTAACAGAGTTATTAGACTAGCTCTCTTCGTCAGGTTCCTGCCTGAAAACGTTATTTTTCTCGAATCTTCAGGCAGGCACACGAAAGTAAATAAATATTCTAAATAAACGGAGCGTTTACTCAAATACGTGTATCCAATAAAAAATAACATTTAAATAATAAAAATCTGACGGATCAATGTATTAAAAAATCAATTTCTTTTCTTTTCCACACACAGACACACACACACACACACACATATATATATATATATATATATATATATATATATATATATATATATATATTCAGTTGTATGGATCTGAGTTTGCGACCCTGGGTTTCACGCTTTTGCGATCATCAGTCTGATGATCGCAAAAGCGTGAAACCCAGATAGATAGATAGATAGATAGATAGAGCATTAAATTGTAAATTTTTAGGTGTCAAAATTGCTGGTTCCTTTTCCGTAGTTTACTGGTGAAAAACCATTTTAGGTAGACATGTTTTTTTTTGTTTTGTTTTTTTATGTGTTGATATCCTTTTAGGTTGCCAGCATATATATAAACACACACACACACACACATATATATATATATATATATATATATATATATATATATATATATATATATATATAGTATTAAATTGTAAGAGTTTTAGGTACCAAAATTGCTGGTTCTTTTTCGTTAGTTTACTGGTGGAAAGAAAGGCATTTGGCATTTTAAGCGGGCAGATTTTTGTCATAAAGTGCTCAATATCAAAAGTTAAGAACGAACAGAATTAGTGTAGAGAAACTTATAACAGAAAAAACTTGTTTTATTTTTCTATGAAAAGTCACATAAAACCTCAATGAATAAAGATTAGACATTAGAGAAATAGAGACTTTTCCCCACCTGATTGAAGCTGGATTTGCTTACCTGTTGCCCTTTTAGTGACCTCAACACTTTCATCATCTGAGCCGGCGTTGAGCAATTAATGACGAAAATAAATAATCGATAAAGAAAGGAAACAAATTATTTTCCACTAATTAATTTTTCTGTCAGCTCGATGTGGAGCCCATTTTCAATCCAACTGATTTTCTCTTTCCACCTGGACGACGCGAATTTTGATAAAAGTCACTTATTAATGAAAATTTTCTTTTCTTTCTTTTCTTCACTAATTAATCACCATTTTGGACCATAAAATTACTATTTTAATTTCTCTAAAAAGAGTTTTTCAGACAGACTTAAAACACATAAGCAATAAAAATTCGTGTTTATTTTGATAATACTTTTATGAAGTTCATTTTATAAATAAGAAAAAATTGATTAAAAAATCAATTTAATATCGGTTCATTTTTTTTCATATTAAATCAACTGGAAAAATTAAGGAACCGTTTCATTTTGATGTATTCCTACGTTTCGGGTGTTTCCCTTCTTTGTAATTAATAGCCACACACAGGCTATCCAGACTTGGACAATATGTGCAACTCATTCTTCTTACGATTACTTTCGATTCAGACGAAAAGTAAGCAAAATTTCCTGCTTACCAACAAAGAATTCCAATATGTGTCTATATTTATATATATTATATATATAATATGAGGTATTATGATTACTTGCATTATTTACATTATTCAGAGTGTTAACCTTATCTTCATTGCCATATTCACAACGTTTCGGCCTCTATATCTCTGAGATGAGGTATTATGATTACTGTTGAGTCTTGACTCATTGTTGAATCTCGCCTAATGCATGGAATAATAATGCAACACAAAATGTACTTAGAACAAGAATGTATTATAACAAGAAAGTGTACACAATAAGTACATATAGTATTTCTGTATATTTCTGGGAAGACGTTCCTGGAGAATGTGTTGACTAGTCGCAGTCGATCAGAGTCTCTAGTTAGATCTCGTGATTCCTCCCCCCGTCTACCGGTACCAACCATTATTTATATAGTTGGTAGTCACCTATGCAGATTAGGTGGATCCTACCACAACACCCCCCTCCCAAGCCTTGGAATCCTTTTGGATTTCAAACTGGCTTCTATATGGGATGATGATTATGGTTATTTCTTTGTAGATCCCCTTTGCATAGTTCATATGTATATCTTTTTTTTTCAATATCTTTTTCGTTTTGGATTCACGTCCAATGGGTCCGTGAACTTTCGTTTCCTACCGGATCTTCTCGGTTCAGGAGCACTCTGCGGAGGTTCTACTTGAAAAGTATCATACATTACATCAATGGGATCTTCCTCCTCATCCGGTATACTCTCTTCATGCTCTAGCACGTAGCATTTTTTGAGTTGGTTCTGGTGCCTTTTATGAGTATTCTTCGGCCCTTTTATTATGTAAATCAGGTCACCGATTCTCTTGTCCACTATGCCTCGCTCCCAGAACTCAATGTTGTTTCTATAGCACTTGAAAAAGACCTTCTCTCCGGGGGTGTATCTTTTTCTAGCTGTATACATAGTGTTCTTTATTCTATTTCTTCCTGGCAAAAGCTTGTCAAACACTGACTTAACTTTCCTAGCGAACATTAGTTCAGCTGGTGCCATGTTTGATGGTGTTCTCTGGTTAGGCGTGATTCTGTATACTTGTAGGAATTGCTGAAGCGCCTTTTCCGTTGGAACTCCTGAGGCTTTCTTCAGAGCGCGCTTTAACGTATCTACAAATCTTTCTGCGAGTCCATTGGATCTCGGATGATACGGCGGCGTCGTTATGTGGTTAATTTGATATAACTCACAAAATTCCTTAAATTCGTCAGAAGTGAATTGTGTACCATTGTCACTCACAATACACTCTGGCACACCGAACCGTGCAAATAGTTCATGCAAAAAAGTTGTTGTGGTATTGGACGTAGGCTTTTTGCAGCGTAGTACTTCCGGCCATTTTGTAAAGCTATCTACCACTATTAAGTAGTAATAATCTTCTACTGGACCAGCGAAATCAATGTGTAATCTTTCCCACGGATGATCCGTCTTTGGCCATGGTTTGTGTACTATAGGTGGTGCCTTAGCTGCTAACGCACACCCTTTACATCGATGAACCCTGTTTTCGATATCCACATCCATTCCTTTCCAATATACAAAGCTTCGCATTAAGCTTTTTGTTCTATTAATCCCCGGGTGACCCATATGAAAGTCCCGTATGATTCTTTTCTGCAACTTTTTTGGTACTACTACTTTCTCTACACTTGCGAAAGGCACGTTACGTTTCTTTTTAAATATAGGCATAGTATTTTCTTTTAATTCAAATTTAGCTTCAAACTTGTTACATCTTCCAAGACCAGGTGTAAAGGTTTCCGGAAACTTTTTCTTTAATTCCTCTTTAATGTCCTGTCTTGTTTGCGTATTACTTTCTACTTTTCTGCAGAATGAGTTTAAAGGTTTATCCCACAATTCGAATGTTTCAATAAAATCTGTACCCAACAAGTTTTCTCCATTTCTCAGAATGAAAACTTTTATTTTTTTAACGATCCCATTCAATTTCATTGGAAGTACAACCTCGCCTTCGAAGTTAATTTGCTTTCCAGTTACCGTTCGAGTTTCGTTGACTTCATTATTGTAGGCCTTTTTAAAATTTTCCATGTTTTATCGTTCATTATTGTTAAATCTGACCCCGAATCGAGTTGAAATTTGATATTCTTTTTGAATATTTCAGTCGTCACATATTTCCTCAAATCTCTATCTGATTTGATATTCGAATTTGTTTGTCTAATTCAGCTCTTGAATTTTTTCGTTTTACAACACGATCCTTCGTGACCATTCTTTTGGCACACGAAACATTTCTTATTTCTATATGGGCAATTTATCTCCCAATGTCTTTCGTTACAACGTCTGCAATTATATGGTGGGACTTTTTTATTTTCGTTGTTTTTATTTTCTTGTCTATTATTAAAATACGCTGAATTTTTTCTCCAATTTTTCTCTGATGGGTACTTTGACTGCTTTTTTATTTTTTTAATATAAGCAATACCAGCTTCTTCGATTTTTTGCGACTCTTTTTTTAAACTTACGGCCCGTTGACACTCCTCTGCTAACTTTTGCAGGGTAAGGCCTTGTTCAGATTCGAGTTTAGACAAAACTCTACGTCTTATTTCGGCACTCTTACTGGATACCAGTCCTTGAGCAAAAATTAAGCACTTGAATTCTTCAACCGTAATCTCTGCCAATCTGAAATTGTCACAATGTCTATTCACTATAGATGCATATGTTAAGTAATCCTGATCGTCGGATTTAGAGACATTCATGCATAACCATCGCTTATGCCAAAGCGACATATTTGCTCCAAACAGCTCTTTTAGCAATTTCACTGTTTCCGAGAATTCCAATTCAGTTGTTTTTCGCGGTAGAATAAAATCTACAAATTTGCTATGTTCTGCTGTACCTAGCTTTCTTAGTAATAGACTGACTTTTCTTGAATTCGACAAGTTTTCACAGTCTGTGTAGAAAATATCTTCATATCGTTTAAAGTACGCTTCAAACGTTTTTTCTTCGTCTGGCACATAGTTGAAAGTTTCCAGCGAATTAAATATGGTGTTATTAGAATATGAAGAATTTCCCTCATTTGCCTGATAGTTGTTTAATTTCTCCAGTGTTAACTTTCATCTCGTTTATCTTGATATTTTTGCAGCGCTATCTGTTGTTCTTGTTGTCTTTCCTCTTGTTTATCTTGATATTTTTGTTGTTTATCTTGAAATTTTTGCTGTGCTATCTGTTGTTCCCTTATTAATAAGGCAAACTGTTCCTGCTGGCGTTGTTGACTCAACTGCTGGGATTTTAATAATTCAGATATGACTTTGGATAGTTCCTCCATTTTTAGCTGATAGTGTTCATGCAACAAGGAATATACTTTTAATTTGTGTATCCACGAATATCATATAAGCTGACCAAAAAATCGAACAACGTACGACTTTTATATTTTATGTCTTGCTTTTACATTCACGCCCGTGCTAATCAACTTTGGTATTTTTTTTTTTTTTTTCGTGAACAGAGAGCGTCGGACTTTTTTTTTTTTTTCGTTTTCGACTTCTGTTCGCGTATTTCAATGACAACGTCTGATTTTCTTATCAGAGGTAATTCGTCACTATATTGTTGAACAAATAATTTTTTAAAGTTTGTTACCTTTCAAAGTCGACACGGTGTATTTGTGCTCCTTTTAAATCCATGCATGTTTTTGTAGTCGGCCAATTTTTTTTTTTTTTAGAGGGTGTCTCGTTGTAGATAATTTTTTAATTTAAAATTACCGTTACTCGTTTACGACACCTTTCAATTTTTCCGAGTGAACGTTCCTTTATGCTTAGTCGTCTTTTAACGAGTTCTACATATCCAGAAGTTCAGAATCCTTCGTCGTTACGTTAACGTTGGACTTTGAATTAATAGTTTGTTTTTTTCAGCCTGGGTTCTTCAATGACTTGTCCCAATTGTTGAAAACTCTCACTATTAATTCTTTCTTCTTTCCGTATGGTTCGTTCTACTTCTTTGCCATTGTTGAAACTTGGCGTATGGTTCGTTCTACTTTGTGGCCATTGTTGAAACTTGACGTATGGTTCGTTCTACTTCGTGGCCATTGTTGAAACTTGACGTATGGTTCGTTCTACTTCGTCGCCATTGTTGAGTCTTGACTCATTGTTGAATCTCGCCTAATGCATGGAATAATAATGCAACACAAAATGTACTTAGAACAAGAATGTATTATAACAAGAAAGTGTACACAATAAGTACATATAGTATTTCTGTATATTTCTGGGAAGACGTTCCTGGAGAATGTGTTGACTAGTCGCAGTCGATCAGAGTCTCTAGTTGGATCTCGTGATTCCTCGAGATTCACTTGACCTCCCACAGGGCCAGGTTGTGACACAAGGTCGGAGTTTAACGTGGGAAGGGAGGGGGAATGGACCCGAGTTTTCACCCGGGTCGCAGTGCTTTGGCTTTAGCTAGTCATAGCTGGTCTTGGGTGGTCTTATCTGGTCATAGCTTGTCCAAGCTGGTCAGAGCTGGTCATAGCTAGTCAGACATAGCCACGATACTACCAGCGCAGGGACGAATCCCTGCTGCCGGCTTGTATCGGAGAAGGAATCCC
>OZ038489.1:16740505-16830505 GCA_964036315.1 Acanthosepion esculentum | reverse complement strand
AATTTTCTGTTAACAGTATGAAAATAGCGTTCTCTAAATTCTTCCAGTTGCTAAGGACATTTTGTTTTTATTATTAGTTACTTTGTTTAAATAAATTCATTTCGTTTTTTGCCTTGAGAAAGTCCACATCGGACGAAACACGTCGGCAATTACTAGTTTTCCTATTGTCATTTACATATATATATATGTGTGTGTGTGTGTGTGTGTGTGTGTGTGTGTGTGTGTGTGTGTGTGTGTGTGTGCGTGCGTGCGTGCGTGCGTGTGTGTGTTTATATATAGGCTGGCAACCTAAAAGGATATCAACACATCAAAATTAAATCAGTTTCAACCATAAACATCGAAGTATATCTATTGATACTCCGGCTAGGGATTTTCAGTTGCCTTCATTGATATCACGAATTCTTTTATCAATCTTTGATGGACATATTCGTCATGAGTGCTTATGAATAATATCCGAAATTCAAAATCATCAGATGGAACTTCGAGTTCACGAGTATGGGCACCTCCAAGATGCATATAACAATATTTCAAGCAACGACATTGTCACGTTGTTTATTTTGCCTTCAACAGGATGCAGAAGTGAATTTAGAATCCAATGACCTATGTTCAGTCCAATCGAAATACTGACTTATTTATCATGTGAACATGTAATCAAAACTGAACTATATTCAGGACAGAACCACAAAAATAGACAGCCCTTACTTGTAAGGATATGCAGCCTAAAGCAAAAAAAAATTCACTGAACTCCACTTTGAAAATTCTATCTTTGGCCACAAGACCTGCGTTTATCATTGAGTGGCAAAAACAGAGACTTCTACGTGCCTACTACGGATGAAGGCAAAACCCAGCCATCACAGATAGATTTCTTCACTTCTGAAAATTTCCCTGATCCAGTTACAGCTTCTCAGCCTCATGAGCTTGTCAAGTTTCGCATAATCATTGTCCTCTGTGTACGAAGGAATTTATCAAAGCATCCAAGAGAGTTCGCCCAGAAATATCCTCATGGCCTGCTGATGGGAAACTGAAACTGAATGAGACGCCAAGAAGATGGCGCTCAAACAGCGGAAATTAAGCAAACACGTAATGACATGTTCTCGGGAAATCACTATAACCAATAAATATGAACTTCCTCGGTATAGATATGTACCTCATTAGTATGCTTTGGTTAATCTTTTCAGCCTACGTCAGTTTTCAGCTGTTTAGAAGTATTAAATCTATCAAGTATGTTTACAAATGCGTCGACAAGCGTTCAAAATGGTTATCTTCTGTCTGAAGTAAACTGATAGAGAGAAAGTCACCCCGTATCCGACTGGCCGTATTTCCTGGTATATGTATGCATATATGTATGTATCGGTAGGGCGCAATTGTTTCAGTGGAAGCAATAAATAACTATGTATATATCGGCAGCAAACCTTCATTTAATCATGCTCTCTTAAATGGAAAAGACAAAGAATGTCCGTTGAAAGTTTTGTTGAATTTCTCCTGGGGTCGAATTGATTATTTTATGTCAATTGCGGACAAGTAAATGAACCGGTCGAAAGTAAACAGTAAAATCCTCGGATTTTGGGACATCGCTGGACGTTGATATAAAAAAAAAAAGGTCTTTAGCAAATTTTTCTTTTTTGTTTTGTTTTTGTTTTCTGTAGAATGGCAGAGATTTGGCATTGCCATAGATTTGCCACAGACTATATGGAATGCCAAAGGTTCCAAATGTTAAACCTTGTTACCAATAACACGTTCTTGACGTGTTATTGGTATTAGGTTGGTGCAAAAATAATGTCGTTTTCTCACATGAAGTTGAACGTCAAAAAACGACATTATTTTTGCACCAACCTAATAACAAGGTTGAACGTTTTGCACCTTTTTTGTAATATATGATGAACCTCTAACTGTTATTAGTAACTGTGGAATTTTTTAATCTATGGTTGATATTTTCATTGCTTTTTCATCTTTTATATAATTGAAGTGGAACTGGTTACAACAAAATAAGTTATAAGTATTTGGGGTTGGAGTCTAAATCGGGATTTTGTGTATGTTTCTTTGATTGTCTGTAAGAATCATTTTATTTACTCATCGGCTAAATGATTACGAAGGTTCTTATTACTAATTATTAGTTTCAATCCTCTTCTCTTGAAAACGACTAACGATGGTCAAATGGTATTAGGATCTTAACATTTTTGTGCACGTTTCCCCCTGAGATAAAGAAATTAATTCACTGGCAAGAGAAACTAACGTAGATATTCGGTTTGATTTGGTTTGGTTTGGTTTGAATGGTTTGGTTTGGTTTGGTTTATTTTGTTTTACAGCATATCAACCTCAATGGGTTATTTAATGCCGACAACATTTTTAGGATAGATTCGTATGAATAGAATATGTATTCTTTGGTTTAGATTGATTTGGTTTATTTTGTTTTACGGCATATCAACCTGAATGGGTTATTTAATGCCGACAACATTTTTAGGATAGATTCGTATGAATAGAATATGTATTCTTGGGTTTAGATTTCTTTGGTTTATTTCGTTTTACAGCAATGGGTTATTTAATGTCGACAACATTTTTTATTGTTGGTAATATTTTGTTTTTTTTTCCAAAATTTGTTTCTTTTCATTATATATGTTAATTTTAGCGAACCTTTAGAGGAACTTAAAATAATATGATAATAAGTAATTCTTACAAGATATATAATTGCAAAAAAACATATTTTGCAAAGTTAAAACGAGTCAGACTATTATATAGAAATATGACGTTTTGTTTTGTTTTGTTTTTGTTTGGTTTGGTTTACGGCATATCAACCTCAATGCTGACAAGATTTTTATTGCTGGTAATATTTTTCTTCAAAAATTCATTGATGATAATAATTTTTTACAAAAATGTATTGCTGGTATTAAAACCTATTTTTATACTTTCATAGTGCTTTGACCCCAGTTTGGGGGGTTAACTATTTGCCCATAGCTGGAACCATAACAGGTGCTATCACCCCAAGTCATGGTGGACCTGGAAACACCAGCAATTATGAGGTGGTTCCACACTCCTCAAAACCTCCTGATCTAAGGCCTTGCTGTCGGATGTAGTTTATCGTCTTACCCAGGATGCCTCATTCGGGGTTGGGGAGGGTGTCTTACCCGTCTGCAGAGGTGCAGTCGGCGTATTCTGAAACCCCAGCCGACAGGTCGGGGAAGATATTCGTTGTCGTTTCTAAAATAGATTTTGTTTAAGTGCATATTATTCTTTTCCTCCTCCTTTTTCTTCATTTCTTTCATCTTTTCTTTTTTCTTTCTCTTCTCTAAGAATCAAACAACAGGGCATCTTTTAGCCTGAACAACTTCGACAATTCTGTTAGATGACTTTTTTCTACCTACTCAAATTTTTCCACTCTTTAAACAAATGCCACTGAGATAGTTTCCTGTCGCGATAAAAACCAAGTTTGTATTCCATAGTTTTGGTGTCCCTCAAGCAGGATCTTGATATTTTACGAGTTTTTTTCATTTTCTTTCAGTGTCACTCTATTCTAGACTGAATGCCACACTTATTTTCTTTGACAGATTTTCTTTTTCTTAGTATAAATATTGAATGTCAAACGCCTCAAAAATATTACGATATTCACGAAGATTATTATTATTAATATTTCCTTTGATTTCTGGTGTATACTCATTTCTTTTCGGCTCCCGATCAGAAACCTAAGGTCAGAAATGACATCATGGCATTTTCCACTGAGCAATTAAAAAAACAACAACATATATATTACATAGATAAAGCCCTTCGTAAGGTGTGGGCTGTACTCGTGAGAACAATTTTTGGTATTTCTTTAAGGCATGGGCTTCCAGGAATCCCTTCAATAAGTCTATTGGAATCTTTTCCAACCAACCCGAGGACTACAACAGGGATTGTTGATGTTCTCGTGTGCCACATTTTTGAGATTTCGATTTAAATGCCCTTGTATTTTCCTAGCTTTTGAAAATTTTCATTGCAGGTTGCAGGGACTGCCATATCAATAAGGATGTAGTTCTTTTGTTTTCGGTTTCTAATAACGATGTCTGGGCGATTAGCTTTGATTGTTGCGTCCGTGTTTATTTTGTAGGGCTCCAACTACAACAGGGATTGTTGATGTTCCCATGTGCCACATTTTTGAGATTTCTATTTCAAGGTCCTTGTATTTTGACAGCTTTTCGAATATCTTATATATTATTATTATTTTTATTTCCTTTGATATCTGGCGTTTACACATTTCTTTCCGGGTCCCGCCCAGGGACCTAAGGTTAGAAGTGGCATCATGACACTTTCCACTGCAAAAAAATAAAATAAAATAAAATAAAAAATAATTACATAGATAAAGCCCTTCGTAAAGTGTGGGCTGTACTTGTCAGAACAATTTTTTGTATCTCTTTGAGGCATGGACTTCCAGGGATCCCTTCAATCAGTCTACTGGAATCTTTTCCAACCAGTCCAAGGGCTCCAACTACAACAGGAGTAGTTGATGTTCCCATGTGCCACATTTTTGAGATTTCTATTTCAAGGTCCTTGTATTTTGACAGTTTTTCGAATATCTTCAAAGATACATTACAGTCTGCAGGGACTGCCATATCAATAAGGAGGCACTTATTTTGTTTGTGGTCTTTAATAACAATGTCTGGGCGGTTGGCTTTGATTGTTCTGTCAGTGTGTATTGTGTAGTCCCATAGAATTGTAACAGGTCCTATCTCCGTAACGGGGTCAGGGTGGTGTTCGTACCAGTTTCTTTCAGTTTCCTTCCTGTAGAAGTTGCAAATTTTCCAGTGCAGATATTGGCCCACTCTGTCATGCCGGGTTTTATATTCAGTGGGTGCCAATATCGTGCAACCTGATATAAGATGATCAATGGTTTCTGGATATTTGTCACAGAATCTGCATCTTGGGCTAACACAGTATTTTAGTATATTATTATTATTATTATTATTATTATTATTATTATTACTATTATTTGTTGTTGTTGTTGTAACCTCGAGAAGGTTACTGAATAAAATAATCAAACGGAGGTTGGTAATGAACGATAATACTTAGGACAAGAACAACACATATAAGATTGTTACAGGGCCTATCTTCATACCAATTCCTTTCAGTTTCCTTTCCGCAGAGGTTGCAGATTTACCAGTGCAGATATTGGCCCACTCTGTCATGCCGGGTTTTATATTCAGTGGGTGCCAATACTGTGCAACCTGATGCAAGATGATCAATTGTTTCTGGGTAATTATCACAGAATCTGCATTTAGGACTAACACAGGTTTTAGTATGCGTGCTTGGTAATTTCTAGTAAAATTTACTTTAGTTAATTTCGAATCTCACTCTGTTCTAGACTGGATGTTGCAATTAATATTTTGACAGCTTTTCTTTTCTTAGTCAGTAAAAATATTGTATTTCAAATGCCTCAAAAATATTACGATATTCACGAAGATTATTATTATTATTATTATTATTTTTATTTTCTTTGATATCTGGCGTTCTTTCCGGGTCCCGCCCAGGGACCTAACGTTAGAAATGGCATCATGACACTTTCCACTGCAAAAAAAAAATAATAATAATAATTACATAGATAAAGCCCTTCGTAAAGTGTGGGCTGTACTTGTCAGAACAATTTTTTGTATCTCTTTGAGGCATGGACTTCCAGGGATCCCTTCAATTAGTCTACTGGAATATTTTCCAACCAGTCCAAGAGCTCCAACTACAACAGGGATTGTTGATGTTCCCATGTGCCACATTTTTGAGATTTCTATTTCAAGGTCCTTGTATTTTGACAGCTTTTCGAATATCTTATATATTATTATTATTATTATTATTTGTTGTAACCTAGGGAAGGTTACTGAATAGAATAATCAAACGGAGATTGCTAATGAACGATAATACTTACGGCAAGAACAACACATATAAGATTCGCCAGCGTCGCATAGAAAAAGTAGTCAACTGCTAGAAATGAGTCAAGTGAATTCCACAATTAATCTCCAACTGCAGGATATCTACCAACCGCCCCACGCGGTCAGATGTGACACAAGGCCGAATTTAATGTGGGGTATCCGAGCCCGTAGGCTCGGCCAAAAATTCCCCATAGACCTCGTATAAAACAGGGTCGGGTAACTGTTTCCAGAGACGAGACACTGCCCTTCGACATAGCCTCGTCTGGAGATCCTCTCCGCCCGGAGGCAGAGGGCTTGACCAGCACAGCTGGAGACAAATCTCCAAATGCAGACCAACATACAGTATTTACTACTGCACTTATGCGAATGGAGACATGCACATTATCGTCCGTAGGTATGCTACAACATTATTATTATTAAAATCTCAACAACCGTAAAATTTCGAATTCATTTTATGCGAAGATGTTTTATGTTTTCTCTTTTTCTTTTCAACAGATTGTTGGCGATTATTTCATCACAGCTCCGACACATTTAAGCGCTGACATTTTGCAGTCGAAGAATGTAACCGTTTATATTTACCATTTTTCCTACTTGTCAGCCTTAGACCAAGATCGCAGTAAGTTCATACTTTTTAATCTAATCGATCAGATCTGATTGTTGGCAATTCCTTAACGAACATTTATTTCAAAGTCTTGTTACTGATTCTCGTACGTTTTTCCATTAAGTTCATACAACTTTTCCGTATAAATATTTTCTCTATGCTTTTGTAAATGTCGTTATATTTGCATTCATAAGATAATCTGGCCTAAAAAAATAAAAAAAAAATTCAGACAAGTCAGGTGAAAAGAAATCATCTTAAGAAATCAAGTTTCTAGAAAAAAAAATTAAATATCATTTTTATTTATCTATCTATATCTCAGATATTATGATTATTTACATTATTTACATTATTCGGACTATTATCCTCATCTTCATTGCCATATTCACAATGTTTTGGCATCTATATCTCTGAGATGAGGTATTATGATTACTTGCATTATTTACAATATTCGGACTGTTATCCTCATCTTCATTGCCATATTCACAACTTTTCGGCCTCTATATCTCTGATATGAAGTATTATAATTACTTGCATTATTTACATTATTCGGACTGTTATCCTCATCTTCATTTCAATATTCACAACGTTTCGGCCGTTATAGGCTCTGGCCTTCTTCAGGTGATTGTAATTTCGAACCGAACTCTTTATTTCGTCCGCCTGGATAGATTGTTTTATATCCACGTGCCATGCCTCTTCCGAGAAAGACGGTGATTAGACTTGAAGAGTTGTGAATTCAATAGTGGTCCACAGCAGTGGTGAACCAAAACTTGGAGAGTTGAGTTAAAGGGAAATAACTGAGACATCTGGAAGAGGCATGACATGTGAAACTAGAACAAACTATCCCGGTAGACGAAATAAAGGATCCAGTTCGAAATTCCAATCACTTGGAGAAGGCCGAAGCGTACAACGGCCGAAACGTCGTGAATATGGCAATGAAGATGAGGATAACAGTCCGAATATTGCAAGGAACACAAGTGAAATTGGAGTCTGTTTTGACGGGTGCAACACTCAGAATGCAAGTAATTTTATTTAATATTTGTTTTCTGAAGAGTCAAAATGGCGTCACGTGCAATGGTTGTTTGGCAAAGCCTAAAACACTAAAACAGGAAAAAAATTAAATTGCTGCCCAATAAAATTGCAGTGTAATAATGTGCAGCCATTTTCTTCCCAAGTCTAGCAGCGGCTAAACAATTTGACATGGAGCCTTTGGGGTACGTGAGTCCTTGCTTGCGCATGTATATAGAGGTATATCCCAGGGCTACCGATAAGAGGGCTGCCGAATGTTGAATTGATTTTAAGGACCTGAATGATATCTACGACATCCCATAAATCCTTTTGCGTACGTAGAGGTTAATACAGTATTTGAAGGTTAGTCGATTATCCTTGAAACCAGTTTCGCCCCAGTTCCGCAGGAATGTGATTGTATCCCCACGGAGAAATACGAGTACCATAAGGGTGTGTAAATAGCCTTCATCAAGATCTCTGAGTGTTGCGCCCGTCAAGACAGACTCCAATTTAACTAGTGGTTCTTGAAAACTCCAACAGTACAGAGACACCATTAGATTGCGTAAAAACCTGCTGACAGTGAGTGGGCCCATGCAGCCTCCTCTACGTACACTTCACTGTTTATGCGAAAAGACTGACTGACACGTCTAACCAGAAGACATTTCCCCAGCCTTCCGTGGTCCAAACTCTATGTTCTCTTGCGATAATTGTCAGTAACTGATGGTGCGATGTTAATGCGTAACTCCATTGAATACAGTTTATGCTATACAGGGCATTCACTGAAGGTGGCGTCGGCGTTGAACTGTGATATGATTTGATGTAATGTTCCCCTTGGTTGAGCAGTTACCCCCACTGTCACGCGATCCTGCTCTTGCATCGCTTTTGGTCTGCCGCAGTTTTTCACGTGCTGCTGATGCCCGAAATTCACATAGACCTGGGTATAAGTTTGCTAAGAAAAACGTAGAACTATTTTCGCCTCGGAAAATAATATTCCTCATCTCTTTCTGGCCCGAACAACCATTCCTCAGTCGAATCCTATCTACGCCCTAGAATAGCTGAATCCACACCACCATTTTCTGTATGACGTCACAGATACGTCATCCGGTTGATTGCATTTCGAGAAATGCAGGAGCGAAACTTTTTAGTTTGGTTTGGTTTTGGTTTACGGCATATCAACATCAACACGTCATTTAATGTCGACAATTTTTATTGCTGGTAATTTTTTTTTTTAAGTTTTCCGGTAATTTTTTTTTTTTTACAAAAATGTATTGCTAGTATTTTTTTTTTTCAAAAATGTATTCCTGGTAATGTATTACTGGCAATATTTATTTTTCCTGAAAAATTTATTGCTGGTAATAATTATTTACAAAAATGTATTGCTAGTATTAAAACCTATTTTTACACTTTTATAGTGTTGACCCCAGTTTGGGGTTTAACTATTTGCCCATAGCTGGGACCCTGACAAGTGCTACCACCCTAGGTCAGGGTGGACCTGAAAACAACAGCAATTAAGAGGTGGTTCCACGTTCCTCAAAACCTCCTGATCAGAGGTCTTGTTGTTGGAAATAGTTTATCGTCATAACTTGGACGAGCGAAACTTATCGTTTTCCTGAGGTTCCCAATTTTGCATTCAGTATTCGTTCAAGTGTACATTTGTCAAATAAAAAATAAATGTAGTCACCTTTGCATTTTCTTCGTTCTAAATCTATAAGTATTTTCCAAACACAAAGAGGTTATCTTAATCTAAAAAGATTTTCCGAAATGATTTCCTGATAACGGTAAATATACCGGGTGACTCAAAAGTCGTGCACCATAGGGATAATTTATTAAAAGTATAATTACACATGAAAATTTTATTTCCTAGTTATTTAATTGTTATCTGTGCTGTTCAAAATGTCCTCCACCTTTTTCAAAACACCTTTCAATTCTGTGCCTTCATAATTCATTAACACGTCGGAGAGTTTCCTCTGTCATTTTACTGCCTTCATATTTAATTTTTTTAGTTCCTCAATATTTCTAGGGTGCGTCTGATAAGCAACTGATTTCAAATGGCCCCACAGAAAAAAAAATTCAAGGGTGTGACCTCGGTGGCTATTCAACAAGACATCTTCGACTTATCCATTAGGTTCTAAGGTGTGCGACTTTTGCCTCGCCCTGTGTAGTACGTCACATTATAATTGGAATTTTTTCTTTTGATTTTTGCAGTTGTCTCCCATGGATCAGAACTCTTCTACCTGGCCGGTGCGCCTCTTGTTGGACACAAGAATATCAGATTTGATAACAAAGATAGAACAATGTCCAGATACATGCTGCGATTGTGGGCCACCTTCGTGAAGCTTGGGTAATTCGTTTTCTTTACTTGTTAATCCTTTGAGAAAAGTCCGCCAACGACAGTCAATTATTCAGTGATTCTGGATAGAAAAGAGACACAAGCGTAAAGAGTTTGTCTCATATTGATTCCTGCAAGTTAATTGGCGAAAACTTTTCAGACAAGGCGGAAAGCGACTTAGAAAGAAAATGGCTTCTTTGGCTCTAAATTTTATTTTGAAGAAAAAAAAGTGAAGAAGTTGTTGCTTAGAAAATGGTAAGGAATTGAAGAAACCAAACAGAAATTGGAAGTCGAGGAGGCAGTCTTCTAATTTTCATTATTCCATAAATAAGTCCTGGCACTGTTCTTCGACATTCGCCTTCCTTTTGCAAACTGTTTCTTCTTCCATTATTTACCAATTTCCAAACTCCTTTTTGAAAATCAAAAGCGGAGATGAACACCAGGGAAAAAAATTGTTGGAATTTTCCGAACAAAATTACATTTTCTCCAGCAGATTTCGCTACTATTCTCTCTTTCTTTCTCTCTCTCTCTCTCTCTCTCTATATATATATATATATATATATATATATATATATATATATATATATCTGTATCTCTCTATCTGTCTCTTTCTTTCTCTCTATCTGTCTCTTTCTTTCTCTCTCTCTGTATCTCTATTTCTTTTTCGCTCTCTCTTCCTCTCACTCTATCTCTCTTTCTGTCTCTTCCGTTCTCTCTTTCTCCTTCTCTCTATTTCTCACTCTCTCTCTTCATCTCTCTGTATATATCTCTATCTTTCTTTTTTCTCTCTCTCTCTTCCTCTCTCTCTTTCTCTCTCTTCCCCCTCTCTTTTTCACTCTCTTTTCCTTTCACTCCCTCACCATATCTCTATTTAGTTTTCTCTCTCTTCCTCTCACTCTTTCTTTCTATATCTTTCTCTTACTCTCTCTCTCTCTCTCTCTCTGTATCTCTATTCCTTTTTCGCTCTCTCTTCCTCTCACTCTTTCTCTCTCTTCCGTTCTCTCTTTTTCTCTTTCAGTCTCTTTCTCTTTCACTTTCTCCCCATATCTCTATTTCGTTTTCTCTCTCTCTCCTCCTCCTCCTCCTCTTTCTCTCTATCTCATTCTCTTCCTCTCTCTCTTTTTTCTCTCTCTTTCTCTCTCTATCTCTCTCTCTGTATCTCTATTTCCTTTTCACTCTCTCTTCCTCACACTCTTTCTCTCTATCTCTTTCTCTTCCTCTCTCTCTCTCTCTTTTTCTCTCTCTTTCTCTATTCCTCTCTCTATCTCGCTCTCTATCTCTCTCCCTTTTCATTCAGTATATTCATAAATCCAGCTCGACATTAGTTTGTAGCGTCAATCGACATCTCCAGTTGCCTTGATCTATCCACTTCCCTTCTCCAGATCCTTTCATTTTTCATTCCTATCTGCTCTCGCTCCGGATCTTTTGTGGCCCCCTTGCCTTGATCGACCCACTGTCTTTCTCTTTCTCCACATCCCCTCCCTTGCCACTCCTATCTGCTCTTCCTCCAACCCTCCTTTAACCCCTTGCGTGATAGTGGCCTCCGGTCTTGCTTGGGGTGATATGATTAAAAAAAAAAATCTCTCTTGAACACTTGTTTTAGTTATATGTATATCTGTCTCAATTTCCTTTCATATCTACCTATCTATCTATCTATTTATTTATTTTACTCACCCAATGCAAGACTTAATCGCTGTTCAATGTAGAGGGTTACTCAATGCGGATGTTGTAAGAGCGCCTATGGGGCAGAAAGGCACAACGATTGCATATTAGGAGGATGAATAACGGTTGCCCCTAGAATTCAAGAGGCTAAGATTGTAATGATCAGTGAAGTATCCCCACGTGAGTCCGTTCCAAATTGAAACAGGTCCGGGGAGAGAAGCTTCCCGAGTGAAACTTCCTCCTTACCAATGGAATACGAAGTGGGTGAGAAGGAGTCGACTCGGTGTAGACGACACGGCGTGTCCGAGCTTTACGGGTGTGGAATGTTGAAAGCAAGGAATATAGTTCGCCCGAACATCTGCCAGGAAACTAGGAGTAAGTTGGCGAGAGGCCGGCAAGGTTTCCTCTGTGAGAAAAGGGGGGGTCTAGGGTGACAAACAATCCATTACCTACAAGTCCACACAAACACCTTTGCGCACAGTCAAAGCTAGAACTATCCATCTATCCCAGTCTTTTCATACCTATCTATCTCAGTCTGTTCCTATCTGTCTATCCCAGTCTATTCATATCTATCTATCTATCTATCTATCTTTCCCAGTCTGTACATACATACATACATATATATATATATATATATATATATATATATATATATATATATATATTATTTAAAGACATTTTATGTTTAACATTCTTTTTATAGATACAAGTATTTCAGTAAATAGTCTATTTAGAATAAACACTATTAAATAACATTTACCGGCCTGAATGTCCGAGAAATTTTCATAGAAAATATTCGTCCCCCGACAGGATTCGAACCTGTATCCTCTAAGGAACCGTCATTTAGCTTGACGTGCCTTTAACCGATATGGCCACAGAGGAGAGTTTACTTAAATACTTGTATCGATAAAAAGAATGTTAAACATAAAAATGTCTTTAAATAATTGTCGGACTTTGTCCAGTTCATAATATATATATATATATATATATATATATATATATATATATATATATATATATATATATATATATATATATATATATATATATATATATATATATATATATATATATGGTGTCCATATAGTTCGTGTGCACTTTAAAAAAATTATAACTTTATTTGTATTTGCAATAGAAATAATCTGTAAAAAATGTTATAAAGTTTAATGTACCTAGTTTTAAGGATAGCTAAAATAACTGTGATTTCAGGCATTACTGTAAAAATCAGTTGGCAAATGTTTTCCGTGAACTGCAAAATCGTATTTGTATTGCTAATGATGGAGGACATGTGGAAACTTAAATAAAATTTCAATAAAAGCTTAAAAAATATAGATTTACTTCTTTCTAATCCTTTTTACAAATTATTTCTATCGCAAATACAAATAAAGTTATACATTTTTGAAAGTGCAGACGACCTATATGGACACCCTGTGTATATATATATATCCCAGTTCGTTCATATCTATTCATCTAGCTAGCAATGGTAAGATAAAGAGTAAAGAAGAAACGTTTATCAATCTAACATGTTTCACTTTTATTAAAGCTTTATCAGATCATAGAAATGAAGAAAAAGAAGAAATTCTTGTATTTTTGTGTATTGTGTTGTTTGATATTCATTAGTTAATCCTGCTTCACGTGCATATAATATATATATATATATATATATATATATATATATATATATATATATATATATATATATATACGAGGGTCATTCAATAAATAAGGTGAATCTTTCGGTATAAGGACTTCTAATACAGATAGAAGCTTACTTTTATTTTTATTTTTCAACGTAGTCTCCCAGCACTGTCACACTCTTTTCCCATCTGTGCACAAGCTTCCGTATTCCCTCAGCGTAAAAATCTTTGGACTGATGTCTCAGCCAGTCACTCACAACACTTTTGACTTCATCGTCACTTTTAAACTTCGTGCCTCTCGTGAATGCTTTCAAGGGACCAAACAGGTGAAAGTCTGAAGGGGCAAGATCTGGGCTGTAAGGGGGATGAGGGAACAGTTCCCAGCCCAGCCCGTTGATGGTCTGCACTGTTTGGGCTGCTGTGTGAGGCCTTGCGTTGTCATGATGCAAGATGACTCCTTCTGACTGATGACCCCTGCGTTTGTCCCAACAGATAAGCTCAAAGTCCTTGCAATGTCATCCACTGTCACCCTTCTGTCAGACTGAATGAGGTCATTGACTGATTCAATCACCCCAGGAGACCTCACTTCTGTAGGCCTCCCAGGCCTGTCTTCATCCTCAACACTGCTCCGTCCTTCTTTAAACAATTTAGCCCACTTGTAGACATTTGTTTCGCTGAAACATGTGGCACCATACACAGTTGACATTCTCCTATGAATTTCAACTGGTTTGCACCCTTCAGCAACCAAAAACTTGATAACTGACCGCTGTTCAATCCTGGAGCATGCTTCTTGGTCGGCCATCTTTGTTAATCGCCAAAACTCTGAAAGTTTTTTTTTTTAATCTGCAAAAGAAATTAAATCCACATGAAAAAGAAGTAAAACAAAAAAAAATTAAAAAGAGTAAGCTTCTATCTGTATTAGAAGTCCTTATACCGAAAAATTCACCTTATTTATTGAATGACCCTCGTATAAACAATCCTGGGATTTTCAATTGATGAAATAGAACACTTGTTAGATAAAGGACATTGGTCAGGATTCTTACAATTACATAAGTTAGTTATACGGGACAAATTAGAATCAATACTAACATTATGGGTAAATAGAAGGACAGACCGGGTTCTATAGCCTTGGATGGCAACTGGTCTACCGCAGAAGAAATAGCAATCTACTGCGGGAAAAAACTGCCTCGTCAGTCATGTATCGAAAGATACATGATCGCCTAAGCGTGTATCACGCATGGCATATATAACTGACTGATTGACGAGCATTAGAGTTATTATTTGTATATAATTTCAATGTTTTATTGTTATGTGATTTAATTATTTTCTCTGGATTATTAGTACAACTATAGCTAAGTTTTAGAGTATTCCGATTGAAAATTTTTTATGAATTACTTTTAGGATAATGTTTATCAATTAAGTTAAGAAACTTATGTCCCAATTTAGTACGAACTAATTAATTTAATGGAGGTGTATACCATATGATCTTCCTATTTCTGTTTTTCTTTTATATATTGGTAGTACAATGAATACCTTTAAAATGCGTTTGTATAATCATCTCTTATTCTTTACTAAAGCTGACAAACGAAATATGACTTCACTTTCTAAATATTTTTGGAAATTGAAAGAGGAAAACAAAACACCTAAAGTTAATTGGAAAATTCTCAAACAAGCCAGAAATCTGTACATCCGTGACGGGACCGTGTTTCCTTTGTCTACATGAGAAAATTCAGATATTTAAACTCTTGAATGGCAATCACTTATTAAATCAGAGATATGGAACTACGGTAAATTGCAGGCATATTAAGGAATTAACCTTACAATCTTACTAAATTTTATAACTGAATAATCACTCCTCTTATGTTATATTACATTTATATAAACATCTTAATGTTATCCTTAGTGGTTTATTCTAGATTAAGGTATTAAATAGGTTACACTATTTACATTATTCAGACTATTGTCCTCATCTTTGTTGCCATATTTATCACAACGTTTCGCCCGTTGTACGCTTCGGGTGGTTGGAATGTCGAACTGAACCCTTTATTTCGCTCACTGGGGTAGACTGTTCTAGTTCTATGTGCCATGTCTAATCGATGTCAGTTATTATCTCCTATTAATTCACCTCTCCAAGTTCTCCACTGACTTAACCAGGTATTGAACTCACACTGTCACTGGCTCTAACCAACGCCTTAAGGACACGTGGCACAGTGGATAAAGGCGTTGGTTAGATCCCGTGACAGGAACCAAAGAGTTGTGAGTTCAAAACCTTATTATGGCAGTGGAGAACTTTCAGATGAGAATTTACAGGAGATAACAGATAACTGACATCCATTTGACATGGCACGTGGAACTAGAACAGTCTACCCCAGCGTGCGAAATAAAGGGTTCAGTTCGACATACCAACCACCTGAAGAAGGCCGGAGCGTACAACGGTCGAAACGTTTTGACAAATATGGCAACAAAGATGACGACAATAGTCCGAATAATTTAAATAGTGAACATAATACCTCATCTCAGAAATATAGACAGATACTGAAGGGCCGAAACGTTGTAATAAATATGGCGACAAAGATGAGGACAATAGTCCGAATAATGTAAATAGTGTACATAATACCTCATCTCAGAAATATAGACAGATACTGAAGGGCCGAAACGTTGTAATAAATATGGCGACAAAGATGAGGACAATAGTCCGAATAATGTAAATAGTGTACATAATACCTCATCTCAGAAATATAGACAGATACTGAAGGGCCGAAACGTTATAATAAATATGGCGACAAAGATGAGGACAATAGTCCGAATAATGTAAATAGTGTACATAATACTTCATCTCAGAAATATATACAGATACTGAAGGGCCGAAACTTTGTAATAAATATGGCGACAAAGATGAGGACAATAGTCCGAATAATGTAAATAGTGTACATAATACCTCATCTCAGAAATATAGACAGATACTGAAAGGCCAAAACGTTGTAATAAATATGGCGACAAAGATGAGGACAATAGTCCGAATAATGTAAATAGTGTACATAATACCTCATCTCAGAAATATAGACAGATATTAAATAGGTTAGCATTCGTAAATTACTGGTAGTAAGGTTAGCCGTGAATTGGCTTCTAAGTATTTTACTGATGATGTTGTTTGATAATAGTTTTTAATTTAAAATAAATATATAAATGCCATATAAATATTTAAAATTTATTTTGTATTCTAATTTATAATGTAAGCTTGGTATAGTTAAGTTGCTGTTTTGTTTGTATATGGTTTTTATACTTAAAGTGTCTTTTATTTACGTACTATGTTTAATTTTTTTTAAATATGTGATTTCATTCAAATTGTCATAAAATTTATAATGCTACATCGTATCTGAAATATGTTTCTATCTTGTCGCGTTATATTTCCGTTCAGTTTTGAATTCTCCATCTTAGCGTGTCTTCATTGGCTAAAACTGGTATCAACAACTTATTTTCTTCTCTTTACTTTTCCTTTGTATCTGTAAAATTTAGATATACCCCTCTCCTTCTTTTTCCTTCCTTTTCCTTCCCTTCTCTTTGTAGTAGGGTTGATTTCTTATGCCTTTCCTTTTCTTTCCTCTTTCTTTTTCTTTTTATTAATTTCTTATTTTCTTCCTTTCTTTTTTTTTTTACTTTAATCTGCTTTTTTCTTTCTTTTCCTTTTATGGAATAAATAATTTTTTTTATATATTTGTTTTTTTGCCTTCTATGGAAAATTTTCAAAAATGTAAAAAGAAGTGATGTTTCATAAATTGTATTTTTAAATAAAATCGTTTATACCACCATCGTTAACCACCTAATGAGATGTCTTTAGACGTCGAAACAAATATGCATTTTTATCGTGGTAACTTGCATATTCTATTTATAATAAATATCTATTGCTCTATCTTGTATTGAGCCCTTTTTTAAATTAATGTTATGAACATTTGAATTTATATTCTTTTACATTTGTATATATATATATATATATATATATATATATATATATATATATATATATATATATATATATAAGGCTGAAACACTAATATTCCATGGTTATAATTTATTACATTGGAATCGTAATCACGATCCAATTCACCAGACCTACAAATTCAAAAAGCTTTTTGAATTTGTAGGTCTGATGAATTGGATCGTGATTACGATTCCAATGTATTAAATTATAACCATGGAATATTAGTGTTTCAGCCTTTTATATTATTTTCTTACTCTGTCCTGGACATTGAGTTCTACCTGGATTCTTTCCTTTTGGGAACTGATATATATATATATATATATATATATATATATATATATATATATATATATATATATATATATATATATGCATGTATTGACCACTAATATTATCAATATATATATATATATATATATATATATATATATATATATATATATATATATATATCGGATTCTGACTTTTAATGGAGTGAAGCGTGAGTGAAACTAGCAATTTTATGTTTCAAATCTTCTTACAAACTCGGAAGAATATTTTTTATTTATCAGTTTTTTTTCTTTATCCAATGTAATATTTATTCTTTTTATTCCAGAATGAAAAAATGGAATTTTATCTTTTTGTAAATTCTGAAGATGTTAAATAAAAATTTGCATTCTGTCATGACACCCTTTCTGTCATTTATTTTTATATACAGTGTGCCGGAATAAAGAGAATTCTTGTAAATTATCGGCAAATAATTTTTGTTTTTAGTTCAAGCGAATGAACCAGATTTTCGAATTGGTATATTTCTTTGTTAACTTTGCAAAATATTCGAAAGACCAGCAATTCGACAAAATGAGGCTCAATTTACCCCCCACTGTAGGGTAAAATTGGAATTAAATATTTAATAGATAATAAGAAAGATAAGAAGCCAGTCCCGACCGTGGACCATTTAAAAGATACTTGGATTGGTTGTTACAAACATCCAATCGGGTGTGCGGAAAACGTGGTCTTTTTACGTCTAATTCATTAAAAAGGCCAGAGTAACTGTTAGCGTTTGATTGCGAGGCGGAATCAGGGATTGATCTCCCCTGATTGGGTCGACTTGGTGATGGGGTGTATGATGTTGAAAGACCCGAAACTACCTGATGAACCAAGTGAATTTATATCACTGACGACCTCCTCCGGCACATAATTAAGAGCGTATTTTTGAATTATGAATTAATTGAAGGTGGAACAAGTATGGCATGGTCTCTCTAAACTTCCGACTTGGTGACACATCCTCTTGAACTCTGAGGTTTCGAGGAAGATAAAATTTCGCCACACGATGATTTAGAAACTGCAAACACTTCAAGCTTATTTCTTTGAAAGCGAAATATCAAAGTGGAAGACTTTGCAAAAAATAAAGCAATAACTTGAAGCAAAAACACATTCACTGTTAAGAAAGAAGAAGAGAAAAAATGAAAGAATATTTTTACTGGAATTTATGTTGATTCTATGTTTTTCACCGGACCGTTTTTTTTTATTTTCTCTTCAGGTTGCCTTCCCTGTTGTCCTTGAAGAATTTCTACATTGACCGTTACACGGCAGAGAAGCCAGTCTACGCCCAAATCTCGAACAACGAGTGGGGAGAATCGCACATTGAAATGACGACAAATTTCAAACCGGAGAAAATGAACTTCTGGAACCGAAAAGTACCCGAAATGTACCGGCGCCAGTACCGGCGAGATTCCCTCTACATGGACGGCACGGCGACCACTCCTTATGATACCCGCCGGCAACCGTACAGTGGTCGGGGTGGAAACGACCTCCGACCTTTCCCGGCTTGGGGTCTCATGACAGCCTGTATCGTTTTGTCCGTCCTGCTTCTCATAGTGACTGTCTTGTACTGCCGCACCCGACGTTTGGTCAGGAGACTCATCCGTCAGAATAGCGTCTCCAGTGGGACCCGGATGATCAATCACGTGACTTAGAAGTCGCGGCGTCAAAATGTCAGGAGAGCGGGCGAAGCGCCTGACGCAATACTAGAGAGAGATTGTGTGTGTGTGTGTGTGTGTGTGCGCGCGCGTGTGTGTGTGCGTGTGTGTGTGTGTGTGCATGCGTGTCAGAGAGAAAAATAGATTGAATGAGAAAGAAAACTGAACGTGAGAGAGGTAAAAGAAAATAAAGAGAAAGGGCAAGCTAAAAAGAAGGAGGAAGCGAAGAAAAAAGGTTGTGGGGTCGGACGACAGGGTTAGAGACGTAAGCTTTATTTCGGAACCAGACTGAAATGCACGGTTTATTTTTTTTTTTTTTTTTTTAATGGGACCGTTCTTTCCCCGATTCAGTAAGTCCCCTCCCCCACCCGCAACATATTTAATATACTTATATATATATATATATATATATATATATATATATATATATATGTAAGTGTGCATGTGTGTGTGTGTGTGCGTGCGTGCGTGCGTGTGTGTGTGTGTGTGTGTGTGTAAATAGTTGTGTGACTATGCGTAATAGCTCATTCATAGGATATGTGCGTCTCTGTGTTACTCTATTTCTGGATAAGAGTTTTAATTTATTCTGCTTGTTGATATTTGTGTTCACCTTTTACTGAAGAGCGTCAAAATTGACGATTTATCTCCCTTTTAAAACGGCGCATATAATAATGTCAAATTCATTTTACATCAAAAATCCAAATTAATGGACCAATTTTCTTTACGTATTTATTTTGGATTAGCAAATGAAAAAAAGGAAATGTCATCGCACTCATTAACAATCGCTTTCCAAGTATCTACTTAATTTCTGATCTTCAGTTTACTCCTGAAAATTACAACTGCGCCATTAAAATAAGATTCAAAATGATGATTTTCAATAATTTACACAGTTTATTCATTTATTTTTCGGGCTGCTTCGTTTTTCTTTTAATGATGTGGTCTCGGCCGATATGCCCTTCAGCCTTCCTCGGGTATATAATACATCCAATCTTTAGAATTCGCTTCGTATTTGCTCTTCTTTTTCATGTCCTCCACTAAAACAGAATCGCAGATTGAAGTTTTTGTGATAGTAGTGTCTAACTTTAGACCAAACGAAACTGGAATCTGCAATGGACGGCTGAAGAAGGCCGGAGAATATTTGGGCCAAAATGATGTTTTTTAAAACGATAAAGATGAAGACAATTTGTCTCAAGAAGTGGTTCCCAACAGAGGTTGGGGGTAGAATTTCAGAGGGAATTGGGATGGGCAGATTCAAAATTGTTTGAAATATTGATATTTCCCCAGGCCCATTATTCTACAAAGCACTTCTTGTGTCAGACTATCTTGAGAGAGTGCCATGACATTCCGTAATATACTGAAAAAGCTGAACGAACTAAAAGAAAAGATGAAGAAACATTTTTCTAAACGATAAATGAAATAAACAAAATGAAACAGTTCAGAACTTCAGCAATTACAGTGCTGTTCGATAAAAGTGTCTCATCTGATTTTTTTTTTTACTAAATATTCTCTTCTCCGATGAAACGAAAGTTGAACTAAATTCAAAGGATAAGCGTTCTAAAATCCGAAGAAGCAGCTTTGAAAGCTCTTTGAATTTAGCAGTAAGTACTGTCAAGCATCCGTTCAGTATAATGTTCTGGGGATGCTTTTCTTTTCATGGAACTGGTTTCTTAAAACCTATTGAAAAGACCCTCAGGAGCGAGCAGTACAAGAGAATTTTAGAGTCTTGTCTGCTCCCTTCTGCTGAAAGGTTGCGAATCGACCCCACCAAGCTCATATTTATGCAGGATAATGCTCCCTGTCACAAATCAAAATTGATGAAGGAATACTTTGGTGAGAAGCAGGTGAGTGTTATGACATGGCCGCCCCAATCTCCTGACCTCAACCCCATAGAAAACTTATGGAGCATTATAAAGTACAGGCTCTCGAGAAAGCAATTGAGCAACAAAAATAATTTGATCGTGAATTTCATATCCGAATGGAATTCAGTGCTTGAAGATGAGATTTGCCAGAACCTAATCAAGTCAATGCCAAAAAGGGTTGAAAATGTTATTCAAAATAAAGGAGGACCCATAGATTATTAAATATTTCGAACTATATTACCCATTACAAATAAATTATACCTCTATTATTCTTTATTTAAAGCTGTTCGGTTATGTTTCTATTGATTACTAGTTGCAGGAGATAACTGAGTCACTTTTTTTGCACAGAGTTTTTCCCTAAATCTCATTTATATCCAAAATTATAATTATCAATAGAATACCTTAGGGTGAGTAAACTTTTTTACTATGTGGTCGGGAAGGGGTCTTTATATTAGTAAGATTCAAAATTAGTTTGACCCCAAAAACAATAGGCGAAAAAAATTTTAAGTAAAAAAAATCAGGTGAGTCACTTTTATCGAACAGCACTGTAGTTTCGCTCCGTTACTTTCTTTATATTTATTGATTAACGTAACGAAAATGTTTTTGCTTTTTTTTTTGCGTACCTCCACCAGTGTCATGGAGGTTAATGAATCACGTGACACTATCAGTAGGAAGCTGAATTTCATTCTCATGGTAAAAGTTATGCAGTTTGATTTACACGTCAAATTTCTCCAAAACTAAAAAAAAAAACATTTTAAAGACAGTTTACGTCTCAAATCATTTAAACATCTATCAGCAGAATTCTGTTGGCAACATTCTTGGAAAAAACAAAAAAACAATGGACTTATATGAATAATAAGCTTCTTGTTTCCGGGTGGGAAGAATATGAATTATTTGGAACTTTTACAGTCGCCAGTTTTTCTTTTTTCTTTTACTCCCTTTATATAACAAGACCCACTTTGAAATTATCAGAGCCTAATCGATTCCAATAACCCGTAACCAACTTTTTTTCTGTTTCTTCAAACAACTCTATCGCTTGCTCCCTCTCCATATTTTTCTTCCGCTCTCTAATCATATATATATATATATATATATATATATATATATATATATATGTCAGTATATATATATATATATATATATATATATATATATATATATATATATATATATGTCAGTATATATATATATGTCAGTATATATATATATATTATATATATATATATATATATCAGTAGATATATATATATATGTCATTATATATATATATATATATATATATATATATATATATATATATATATATATGTGTGTGTGTGTGTGTGTGTTAGTATATATATATATATTTCAGTATATATATATATATATATATATATATATATGTCAGTATATATATATGTCATATATATATATATATATATATATATATATATATATATATATATATATATATATATATACTGAATGCTTGAAGCGTATTAATGTATGTTAACAGTGTTGATGGTGGTGAAAAAGTCGATGTCAAAAGTGTATAAATTAATTAATTCCCAACTTGAAGCCATTGTACATTTTTACCTGTCAATTGTATACGTATGCATTCTTAAAATTCTTAAAAATTCCAACAGCACCGTTTTACAGACGCGTTTTTTTCTCAGGTCACCCCCCTCAACCCCCACTACCCCCCTGCCTCCCCTACTTCGTTGCTACCTTTCATCCACCACCACCTCCAGATTTTGGGGGGCATCTTCAGTCCCTCCTTTCTTTCAGTTGCTCCTGTTCTTTCTCGATCTTTCTTCCTTTTTTCTTTCTCCTTCTTTTTTCTTTCTTCTTCTTTCATTTCTTTTCCCTTACTTCTTTCCTTTCTCCTCTTTTCTCTACTTTTTTCCTTTCGTTTCTTTTTCTTTCTCTTCTTTTCCCTCCTCCTCTTTTCTCTTCTTCTTTCCTTTCTTTTCTCTTTCTTTTTCTTTCCCTTCTTTTCTTACCTCTTTATTTTTCCTCTTTTCTCTTCTTCTTTCTTTTCTTTTCTTTTCTCTTTCTTTTTTTATCTTCTTACTTCTTTCCTTTCTCCTCTTTTCTCTTCTTTTTTCCTTTCGTTTCTTTTTCTTTCTCTTCTTTTCCCTTACTTATTTCCGTCCTCCTCTTTTCTTCTTCTTTCCTTTCTTTTCTCTTTCTTTTTCTTTCCCTTCTTTTCTTACCTCTTTATTTTTTTCCTCTTTTCTCTTCTTCTTTCCTTTGTCCTCTCTTTCTTTTTCTTTCTCTTCTTATTTCTTTCTTTTCTGCTTTCCTTTCTTTTCTCTTTTTTCCTTCCCTTCTTTTCTCTTACTACGTTCCTTTCTCCTGTTTTCTCTTCTCCTTTATTTTCTCTTTCTTCTTATTTCCTTTCTTTTCTATTTCTTTTCTTCCTCTTTCTTCTTTTCTTCTTTTTTTCTCTCTTCTTCTTTCCCGTCTTTTCTCTTTCTGTTTTTTTTTTTTTTCCTTTTTTTTTCAGTCTTTCGTGTTGGCAATTACTTTTTCCTCTTCCTTCTTCACCTGAAATAATCTTCTTTGTCGCATCAAAATTAATTGACCAATTCTACAGCGGGTCAAGTGACAACAAGACCCCTTTAGGCTCGAGCCCCTTTTTTTCCTGTTATCTTGCATTTGTCCGCTGTTTCCTTTTGTTGGGGTTTTTTTTTTCATCTTCTTGCGATTTCTAATTTCACTAGACTTTCTAGATAAAAAAAAAACATCAGCACCGGTTCCAGTGCTCCAAATATTATAGGGACGACTTTTATCCATCTATATGCAGTTTTGTTAATATTCCCTTGCTAAATCCTGGTGCTTTTCCTTCATTCAATTTCAGTACCGATATGAATGATATTTGATATTATTATAAACTTCTTTCACACCAAATATTTTGGTGGGTGTTATTAGATATCAAGTGACAGCATTTCTCCACAGGTCTCTTATACCTTCCTCACTAGCTTTATTTATTTGTATCTTCCTTGCATTTGTCACATTATTTTTTTCTTTTTTATTTCCTTTGATTTCTAGCGTTTACACATTTCTTTCCGGGTCCCGCCCATGGACCTAACGTTAGAAATGGCATCATGACACTTTCCACTGACAACAAAAAACATAGATAAAGCCATTCGTAAAGTGTGGGCTGTACTTGTGAGAACAATTTTTTGTATCTCTTTAAGGCATGGACTTCCAGGAATCCCTTCAATTAGTCTACTATAATCTTTTCCAACCAATCCTAGGGCTCCAACTACAACAGGGATTCAATATGTTCCAATATACCACATTTTTGAGATTTCTATTTCAAGGTCCTTGTATTTTGACAGCTTCTTGAATATCTTCAAAGGTACATTGCCGTCTGCAGGGACTGCCATATCAATAAGGAGGCACTTTTTTGTTTGTGGTCTTTAATAACAATGCCTGGGCGGTTGGCTTTGATAGCTCTGTCAGTGTGTATTGTGTAGTCCCATAGAATTGTAACAGGTCCTATCTCCGTAACCGGGTCTGGGTGGTGTTCTTACCAGTTTCTTTCAGTTTCCTTCCCGTAGAAGTTGCATATTTTCCAGTGCAGATATTGGCCCACTCTGTCATGCCGGGTTTTATATTCAGTGGGTGCCAATATCGTGCAACCTGATACAAGATGATCAATGCTTTCTGGATATTTATCACAGAATCTGCATTTTGGGCTAACACAGTATTTTAGCATGTGTGCTTGATAATTTCTAGTTAACAAGCACTGGTCCTGTGCAGCAAAGATAAAACCTTCAGTTTCAGCTTTTAACCCTGCACTACGTAGCCACTGATGGGTACGGGTTTTGTCTACGTCAGCGTGTTTGGTACGGGCAGAGTATTGGCCATGAAGCGGTTTATCTTGCCATTGTTTCTGTATCTGGTCGATTGCATCTGTCTTTGCATTCTTTTATATTATTATTATTTTGAGCAGTAAATTCCTACTTGTTATACTCACAAGCACCGACACTGAAGAAATCTTTCTACAGTTGACGTTTGCGTAGATATCGATTCTAACTCTTAGGTAAAGATCTCAACCGCTTTGTGCCGGCGGGATCCTTTAAAGGAGAAAGTGAGAACAGACACCTTTGGAAGATAACACACAGTGATGCCGGTTCTGGTCTTACTGTTGTCCAAACCTCCAGTCGTCCCACTTCACTGACCCTGGCCATAACAAACGATTACCACTATTTTATATATATATATATATATATATATATATATATATATACTCACATCTCCATTTCATATCATTCCTCTTTTTTGAGTATCAGCAAAACACGAGACTAAAAAAAAAAGAAAAAAAAAGAAAGAACGAAGAACGGGAGGCTTTTTTTTTTGTTTTTTGTTTCACCTCCACCCCGTCTCTACCCAACGTAGACACCCCAGCTTCCGGCGTCGCCTGCTTCTGTATCTTAAAAAGTCGGGTATTCCGTGAATTGCTAGGCTTTCAATTCAAGCCAAGTGAATATTTTTGAGTGTCTGCTTTCCTGCTTGTCTGTTTGCCTCACTTAAATGTCGTCGTCGGCCAGAATGACTCTCCAAAACAGACCCACACTCAAAGATTCGTTGATAGGACAAAAAACGAACAGATGACGAATCAGAAAACAAGCAACCTAGAATAAGGTGACGCATCACAGCTCAGTGACACTCAACTCGTGTGTCAGCGTGTGCACATGAAAGTTTCATTGAGGGTGTTAGTAAGTAAAGCAGAAACCAAAGTGTTCATTTCCATTCGAGATACGAAATTAAAAGACGAGTTATAAAAGGAATATTGTGCTATCCCCACTTGACTTTGGGAATGACACGAATAAGAAGAATACTTTATCAACATGTAATAAAGATATTTATTTATACCTAAACATGAATACAACGATTAAAACATAAACACAATGTCCTTTCCTATACAGAGAGAATATATCAGGTGGACTTACCCATCTGGTGAGTAAAATAAGGCTAGATAGTTTGTACCCTTAAAACCCTCGGCAACTGGTAGCGTGGACTTACCCATCTGGTGAGTAAAATAGGGCTAGATAGCTTGTACCCTTAAAACCCTCGGCAACTGGTACCGTGGGCTTACTCTTATTGTGAGTAAAATAGGGCTAGATAGCTTGTACCCTTAAAACCCTCGGCAACTGGTAGCGTAGACTTCCCCATCTGGTGAGTAAAATAGGGCTAGATAGCTTGTACCCTTAAAACCCTCGGCAACTGGTACCGTGGGCTTACTCTTATTGTGAGTAAAATAGGGCTAGATAGCTTGTACCCTTAAAACCCTCGGCAACTGGTACCGTGGGCTTACTCGTATTGTGAGTAAAATAGGGCTAGACAGCTTGTACCCTTAAAACCCTCGGCAACTGGTAGCGTGGACTTACCCATCTGGTGAGTAAAATAGGGCTAGATAGCTTGTACCCTTAAAACCCTCGGCAACTGGTAGCGTGAACTTACCCATCTAGTGAGTGAACTAGGGCTAGGTAGCTTATACCCTTAAAACCCTCGGAAACTGGTACCGTTGGCGGCCGAAAGAATTTCTTCCGTGTTACCTCGGAGCAGGTCCGGTCCCTTCTATGGTGGTAGTCAGTTTTTTCTGAACCCACGTGGTTTTATTACCCAATGAGAGACCGCCTAACATCACGTGACCAATAACACTCAGTAACAAAGAGAGAATCATCAATTGCAAAAACTGCCAAGGAAAAACATGATATGAAGTAAACGCACAAAAGATAAAAGAAGGTTCGTGCAAATAAAAAGAAACAAGATAACCCAATATTTACTGGAATAAGACAAAGACCCTTAACGCATATGAAATGAAGGAATAGTAAATCTTAATTTACCTAAGCAAAGTTCTGAACGTTGAGGAATCCAAATAGCGATATTATAATCTGACATTAGAAAAAGCGGATTCTGCTTACAATATTTTCATTTTTTTTACGACACAATGAAAGCTTCGAAAGACAAAGTATTCCCTCTAGAAAATAATAATAAATGTTTGAGAAAAATATGTTTTACCAAACACGCAGTACTAAACACTGCAAGAAGTTAAAAATTACGCATCGTCCCCAAAAGGGAGATAAATTAAAACGTCCGTATATAGAGATATATCGATATAAAAGATCACAGATAATGTTTATTTGGATAAATTTTAGTATTTTCTCTCATCATTCGTACAAGGGAATGTGTGATTGATTTCAGTCTATTTAAAATGTGTCCGGATTTGAGCTTTTTCAATTTCTTTGATCATTTTCAAAAACGGAATATATTATGGTTTTGAAATTCAAGAAAACTTTCAGGAATTGTTTGTTTTGTTTTTTCATGGCATTTACTGTTTGAAACGTTATAAATTTAAATCATGTTTATAGTGTAATTTGCGGGCCGCTTCCAATAATTGCAAGCGTTCAAACACAGCCGTAACGTCATTTTTAATACTCACTGGAACGAAACCTCTTTTACCTTGAATGAAAATCACTAAACAAAATTACGAAAACAAACTTTGCATGAAACCAACTTCAATGAAAAACAGCAACACACACACATACGCACATATATATATATATATATATATATATATATATATATATATATATATATATATATATATATGCGTGAAGATCTAATTACATTCTATCAAAAGCACGATCATGTCCAAAAACGAATAAAAATTTCAGAAGGCAAATACATTCCAATATGGCCGTGCTTTTCCCGCGTATTATACAAATTAATGAAACCAAAACAGTTTCGCATTGCTGTTGATATCTGTAAGAAGCTAAATCCACTGGTCAAGTGTCCGCCATCTTTCCTATGGCTTTTCAGATGCTAAATAAAAAAAATAAAAATCTGAAATTCAACTCAGCGCATACATACATACATTCACACACACATATTAACACACACACATTCACACACACATATTCACACACACACACACACATTCACACACACACACACACATATTCATACACATGCCTATACCCAAGCAACTGTCGTTTCTACAGCAGTCTGACACTGATGTTCCACAAAATCCGACCAGACAGCTGTTAAATCTTTCTCAAATACCTCACACCATTATCCAGCATAATCCTTCGCTATGTACACCTCATTTTGTTCAAGAGACAGCACAAGAAACAATGAATAAATAAATAAAACTGAAGCTGGTTCAATTTTTTTCCTTCTGGCGACAACAGAGGCCCTGACGGAAAGTTCCGATTTGCAGGTTTCCGGAAGACACCACAAGTTATTTTCTTAGTTCCTCAGTCAGTTTCATTTGTAGTCAACAGACACTGACTTAGTGGAAGTCTACAGATGTCAGATGTTGAAGTAGCCCAAACCATTTAGATATAAATACTAACACGCATCTTTATGACATTCATGACACAGATACAAGCATATTTATAGTGAAAAACTTTCAAATACAAATCTGTATCACATATTGAAACATTCACAAATAAAGTTTAAAAAAATGTATATGTTTGATTGTTTTATTGCTTTTTTTGTTTACAGTTTTCCCTCAAAAAGCAAAGCATGAAGCAATTTCCACGCGCCGCTATTTCTCTGCCTTACAACCGGAAAAGGAAATAACATATTTGTTTATTTCTCGAGATTGCCTGAGACAGACCCATCACAGATGCGCTGTTGCGACCGTTCAATTCGCAATACGATATAATTTATACAATCAATGTTACGAGGACTCTGGAGTAAAAACTATAGCATTAGAAAAACACAAACTTAGGAATTACCGTAATCCTCCATGTATAATACGCTTTCAACCATAATACACACCCCTAAAATTGTACTGAAATTGAGAAAATGCTTCTACTCATGCATAATACGCACCCCCTTTTTTGGTAATCAAACCCTATAAATTGTACCTCTCCAATTTCATTATGGCCAGCGTTTCCTACTCTTATTTTTAAAAAATGGTTTTAAACATAGAATAATATTATTCTAATTTAGTTTTATGATAATTCTTATTTTATTTTACATTTGTAAGTATTGTTAGGTACATATGATTGTATTTGACATCCTTATGCGGTCGCAATCGCCGAATGTTAGTGTCAAATTGTCGTATGTATGTATGTGGTGAGTAGTCAATTTGGAACACAAATCGACCTATCAAATGGCAATTTTTAAAAAAAAAATTTTTGGTAGCTGTGCTTAATACGCACACCTAATTTTGCTTATTATTTTTTAGAAAAAATGTGTACTATACATGGGGAATTATGGTAATCATAAGTTACCTTACTAACCACAGATCCCTTAATGATTCTATTGGATTTGTTTGGCTGTTTTGTTTTATGGCATATCAACCTCAGTGGGCTATTTAATGCCAACAAAATTTTTTAAATAGATTCATAGCGATAGTTTGGTAAAAAAGGTGTGTGTGTATACATATATATTTGAACCATTTTTCAATTACTCATATTTTTGAGTACAATCCAACTTCTTTTAGGAAATTTACAATCTTGGATGGTTTTATCTTCATAAAAAGTTTCATATAAATTGTACTTCTCCAATTTCATTACAGCCAGCATTTCCTACTGTTATTAAAAAAAATACCTTTAAACATAGAATAATATTATTCTAATTTAGTTTTATGATAATTCTTATTTTATTTTACATTCGTAAGTATTGTTAGGTACATGTGATTGTATTTGACATCATTATGGGGTCACAATCGCCGAATGTTAGTGTCAAATTGTCGTATGTAGGGGAGGAGATTTACTTGACCCCCTCCCCACTGAGTCAGGTTGTGACACAAGGTCAAATTGTCGTATGTAGAGGAGTAGTCATTTCGCAACTGAAATTAACCGATGAAACGGCAATTTTTTAAAGATTTTTGTAGCTGTGCATAATACGCATACCTACTTTAGCTTATCAATTTTTAGAAAAAATGCGTATTATACATGGGGAATTACGGTATATATGTATATATAATTGTATTTTTATTATAAGATGTTATAATAAAAACATTTTTAAATTGCTACACAAAAGCTTTCATGTTTCAACACTATGATTGTACTTCTTCAGGCGATGGTAGGTAACTGGTTATAAAATGATTTCCCTAAGAAATATAACAAGTTACCTACCATCGCCTGAAGAAGTACAATCATAGTATTGAAACATGAAAGCTCTTGTGTAGCAATTTAAAAATGTTTTATTATAATCTCTTATAATAAAAATAATAATAAGATTTTGCTCTACTTTGTATTGAGCAATTTTTTTACAAAGTAAACGCTTCGAACTGTGTTTTTTAATCCATTTGTCCTTTCTTTCATATATATATATATATATATATATATATATATATATATATATATATATATATATCCGAATATAATGAGAACTAAAATAATATAAATTCTAACATTCACAGTATTAATTCAAAAGAGGACTCAATACCACTAGTAGAGCAATAATTATTTTTTATAATTTTTACATACGGACAAAAACAACTTACTCACTACAAAGATGCATTCTTGTTTCGATGCGGCTGCATCTCGACTGGTGAGAAGCAAAAATGGTTATCTAACATTTTATCATAACCATTTTTGGTTCTCACCAGTGGAGATGCAGCCGCATCGAAACAAGAATGCATCTTTGTAGTGAGTAAGTTGTTTTTGTCCGTATGTAAAAATTATAATATATATATATATATATATATATATATATATATATATATATATATATATATCAGAAGTGTGGATACTACCGTCTACACCTAGGCCAACATATTCAGTCCTGAAGATTGTGTTCAAGAATGAAACTTTCATATTTTCACTTGCCCTTTTCTGAATATTTAGCACTTTTACCCATAAATATATAATACCTTAAATATATATATATACACATGGCCCGACGATTGCATCTAGCATGAAACAGACAGTCGCCTCTAAGTGTTGACTTCTATGTTTACTTTTATATTTACACACGCTCTATCTCTGATATTGAGCACTTTATCACATAAATATAGCACACTTTAAGACAATATTTCTTCATATATATATATATATATATATATATATATATAAGAAAAAAACCTTTATTCTACATTCAACATCATAACTTGATAAGACAGCAGAAGTGTTGAAACAAAATGGCTATTTTTGCAGTGATTTTATAACATATTTATGTTATAATTTTCAAATAAATAATTATATATATATGTGTGTGTGTGTGTGTGTGTGTGTGTGTGTGTGTGTGTGTGTGTGTGTGTGTGTGTTATTATTGATTTCATATACTCTCTGACACTGAGACGTTTCGGTCGGATGATGATAGCTCTTACTCACAGCTTAGAAACGGAACACTCTCCATAGTACATAAGCTATTCCATGCAGCCCCGCCCCACCTGTGCATTCCCAATGATGCCAGCTAGCCCCAAGATGTCTAAGCACAGACGTTGCCGCGGCTACAGACGGGACATTTTCAGCTGCTGTTTAGCACCTATCTCCGATTTGCCCTGCTAGTAACTTGTGTCTTGTCCGCCTTCCCGATGTTCTTATCCCAAAGTATTGCAATGTCTGTCAACCTCTATTCAGTAAAAGCACCTGCACGCAATTATATCAGGGCGATTTCTCTCCAAGTGCTTGTCAGTTGTTGACTGTATTCCACATGATCTACAGTCGTGTATTCTCCAGCACTGTCGATAACGAATAGTCATACCACTGTCATACCCACTAGAGGCCATACTCCTTGCATGCTGATCAATGTCTTCGGAGAGATGATTATTATTATTATTTTAGGCGTTCCGATTGATGCAGACTGAAAGTTCCATTTATTTCTCTTCTTCTTACTTTAAAGCATGGATAATCAGAAATGGATATCCTTTCAAATTGAAAACATATTTCCTCCTCTACAGTTTTATTATAGATAGATAGATAGATAGATAGATAGATAGATAGATAGATAGATAGATAGATAGGAGCAGAATGGGATAGATAGATAGATAGATAGATAGATAGATAGATAGATAGATAGATAGATAGGAACAGACTGAGATAGATAGATAGATAGATAGATAGATAGATAGATAGATAGATAGATAGATACCTTGTTCACATTGACCCTCAAGGCTTTGTGCGTTCTAGGATGTTGTATATGAATATATGAGCAAATGTTTTTTAAAGCGATTATGTGCAACCAATCATGTAAAAATACGTCATTCTGTTATTCTGTATAACCTCGACCCTGCCGAAGGCTCAATTTTTTCTTTAATAAGATTTCTCGAATATTAAGGCCGGTAGGTGATATTAAATAAAAATGCTGCTTAATAAATAAACGGAGCGTCTACTCAAATACGAGTATCCATAAAAATAACGTTTCAAGTTATACAAATCTGTCGGATTAATTAATAAAAATCCATTTAAATATATATATATATATATATATATATATATATATATATATATATATATATATATATATATATATATATGAATATATATATATGAAGAAATATAGTCTTAAGATGTGCTATATGTATGGGATAAAGTGCTCAATATCAGAGAAAGAGCATGTGCAAGTATAAAAGGGAACATTGAAGTCAACACTTAGAGGCGACAGTCTGTTTCATGCTAGACGCAATCGTCAGGCCTGACGATTGCATCTAGCATGAAACAGACTGTCGCTTCTAAGTGTGGACTGTTATGTTCACTTTTATATATATATATATATATATATATATATATTTTGAACAATAAAAAATATTAAAAAATTAAAGTCTTCAGACACATTGGGTTGCATATTAATATTCTTTCGTTTCAGGAGAAAAAATGTTCTTCTTACTAGTAGCAGTGAACTAAAGAATTTACATATATATATATATATATATATATATATATATATATATATCATAATTTTTTCATATAGACAAAACCATTTTACTCACTCCAAAGATGCAACTTGGTTTCAGTGCATTTCAACTGCACTTCGATCGGTGAGGTAACTGTTTTCGATTCTCATCCGTCGAAGTGCAGTTGAAATGCACTGAAACGAAGTTGCATCTTTGTAGTGAGTAAAATGGTTTTGTCTATATGATAAAATTATAATAAATAAATAATTGTCTCTCTACTATCGATATCGAGCCCTCTTTTGGATTAATACTGTGAACGTTGGAATTTATATATTACTTTCGTTCTCATCCATCGGATATATATATATATATATATATATATATATATATATATATATATATATATATATATATATATAAGTTAAGAAAATTTGGTAATCCGTATAGGTAGACCAAGGAGGATGAAATTCTGAGAGCTCAATGTAAATTCAGAGCTAATAATTTAAAGAAAAACAGACCACTTTAAGGCTCCATGTAATAATTTATTTCACCGTAGCCCTTTTAAAGGACGCTGGATCATCAGACTACACTTCCAAAAGATGAAACGAAAAATGAAATGAAAATTTACACTTTTGACGGGTAGTATTAAGTTTATGTAATTTAACAGAGAGGGTAATGAGTGGTGGTGTGAGAGACATGATCGAGCTTAGAGAGGGTTTATTTTAATATTTCTATCTATCATACCTAGTATTAGGGGAGGAGGGACCAGACATTGACCTATTTATTCTGGCATATATATATATATATATATATATATATATACATATATATATATATATATATATATATATATATATATATATATATATATTCGCTTGACGAGGAAATGGAACTAATGTCTTTGGTTTAATAACAAAATTAAATTCGAAGGCTTTAGCTTCCATTTTTGAAACATGGTTATCACTGTTTAGCGGAAAACCCATATTTTAAATCAATTAATTTATAATATATATATATATATATATATATATGCCAGAATTTGCTAATGGTGTCTGCCTAATAAAACAATTTGCAAATTTCAACGTTATTCATGGACTTTTGATAAAAAAAAAAACGATGAGCTCAACTTTTTGTTTTAAATAGTTCAGCGATACGGGGACACTATGGAAGCATGTAAGTGACAAAATATTCAGATAACCGTGTTACAGCCGATATAGTTGGTGCTGATTACAATAATTAATAACTGCGAAATATAGAAGCAAGAAACATGGCGCACTAAATTTGTTATTTGATCCATTTCAAAACAGTTTCCTTCAAATGAATCTTGAATTTCTCATTTACAACTCATAACGTTCTTCTCTGAATTCAACTCTTCTTTGATATTTAAACTTTGTAAACAGAATTTAAATCTTTATCCTTTTTGATTCCATCACGACTATTGCCTTGTCATTTTTAATAATCTTATGACATCAAAAACATGTCTTTATTCGCACAGATTATATTTCTTACCAACAGGTAGAATCCAACTACGGTTGTTGGGCAGGTGAAATATCTTACCTCAAGACAAATTGGTTAATTTGCAGTATAACCATCAAAAAACCCAATGTTTTAACGTCATTTTGGAAATAACCAGGCAATTTCACACCAGAATGGTACATTCTCAGCACTCAGGGCTTTTGGTGCTTATACTGCAAATTAACCGTCAAATTCATTTTTTTACATGGTTAGGTTTATCAAAGACACTATCAGACATTTTGACATAGAGGCATTTTCTTGAAAAAAAATAGGTGGCCCAATACACCCATCATTGCAAGCAGTCTGATAAGGGTATACGAAGCACATGCCTGTCAAATGTTCAAGATAAGGTTACAGGTTTTGATAAAAGCGGTACATAACCTTGCAGTTGGGGCCCAGTTAGAAATACCCTTAAGTCGGGTGACCCAATCTGCCTAGTTAGAAATATCCTTAAGTCGGGTAACCCAGTCTGCCCAGTTAGAAATACCCTTAAGTCGGGTAACCCAGTCTGCCCAGTTAGAAATACCCTTAAGTCGGGTAACCCAGTCTGCCTAGTTAGAAATACCCTTAAGTCGGGTGACCTAGTCTGCCTAGTTAGAAATACCCTTAAGTCGGGCAACCCAGTCTGCCTAGTTAGAAATACCCTTAAGTCGGGTGACCCAATCTGCCCAGTTAGAAATACCCTTAAGTTGGGTAACACAGTCTGCCTAGTTAGAAATACCCTTAAGTCGGGTGACCCAATCTGCCCAGTTAGAAATACCCTTAAGTCGGGTAACCAAGTCTGCCCAGTTAGAAATAACCTTAAGTCGGGTAACACAGTCTGCCTAGTTAGAAATACCCTTAAGTCGGATGACCCAGTCTGCCCAGTTAGAAATACCCTTAAGTCGGGTAAACCAGTCTGCCTAGTTAGAAATACCCTTAAGTCGGGTGACCCAGTCTGCCCAGTTAGAAATACCCTTAAGTCGGGTAACACAGTCTGCCTAGTTAGAAATACCCTTAAGTTGGGTAACACAGTCTGCCCAGTTAGAAATACCCTTAAATCGGGTAACCCAGTCTGCCCAGTTAGAAATACCCTTAAATCGGGTAACCCAGTCTGCCCAGTTAGAAATACCCTTAAGTCGGGTAACCCAGTCTGCCCAGTTAGAAATACCCTTAAGTCGGGTAACCAGTTTGCCCAGTTAGAAATACCCTTAAGTCGGGTAACCCAATCTGCCCAGTTAGAAATTCCCTTAAGTCGGGTAACCAGTTTGCTCAGACAATCTCCGATTGAAAGTATTCCCAAATATCTTAATGTGTCTCCTAAATTGCTTAAGTTACCCCTAAAAAAAAAAGCGAATTAACTTTATTTTCTTTTTAAGAATGGAAGACCTTCTTTTTTTTTTTTGTAAATGAAATTTTCTTTCAGTGTTTGAATGGTTTCTTGAGATTTTTACCGTCTTGGGTGTAGATTCGGACGTGTTGAAAAGTTCTTGGCTTAAACAATTTCCGAACAATCTAACCAAATAACTTAACATCGAAATGTATTTTAGTATCCTCTCTTAGTCAGGCCGAGAACTTTTCAGTAGCTTCAGTTGAAGTTGGTATGCAAATAACAACTGGACTATGGCAAGTACTCATGTACACAAGATAGATAGATAGATAGATAGATAGATAGATAGATAGATAGATAGATAGATAGATAGATAGATAGATAGATAGATATGAACGGACTGGGATAGATAGATATGAACGGACTGGGATAGATAGATAGATAGATAGATAGATAGATAGATAGATAGATAGATAGATATGAACGGACTGGGATAGATAGATAGATAGATAGATAGATAGATAGATAGATAGATAGATAGATAGATAGATAGATATGAACGGACTGGGATAGATAGATAGATAGATAGATAGATAGATAGATATGAACGGACTGGGATAGATAGATAGATAGATAGATAGATAGATAGATAGATAGATAGATAGATAGATAGATAGATAGATATGAACGGACTGGGATAGATAGATAGATAGATAGATAGATAGATAGATAGATAGATAGATAGATAGATGTGAACGGACTGGGATAGATAGATAGATAGATAGATAGATAGATAGATAGATAGATAGATATGAACGGACTGGGATAGATAGATAGATAGATAGATAGATAGATAGATAGATAGATAGATAGATAGATATGAACGGACTGGGATAGATAGATAGATAGATAGATAGATAGATAGATAGATAGATAGATAGATAGATAGATAGATAGATGTGAACGGACTGGGATAGATAGATAGATAGATAGATAGATAGATAGATAGATATGAACAGACTGGGATAGACCTGGGTACATTATATGAATACTAGTGGATAATACATGCTCTGATAAAATGTTCAGTCTTCGACCATCTTGCGAGATAGTAACACTGGTATTGCATGGTCTGTGCCTAAGATTTAAACTGTGTTGCATACTGCGACAAATTTCGGTGTGCAAGTAGAATTCCTCCTGCAGAGGTATGCACATCCTGCTTTTGTGCAATTAGAGCTATTCCAAAGCGGTCGGAGTGTGGGCTTAACAAAGGCTGGGTGGTCCTTTCAGGGAACCTTTGCATATGCCAGACGTAACTGGTCGGTAACAATGGTGAAATGAACATTCATAATCTCCATGGTGTGCACAGCACAGAGCAGAGAAAATGTGACCCCGTGTCAGTTTGAACTTTGCGAATCCTACTTAGTTTCTCTTTACCTCTTCTGAATTGAAACTAGCCTCTTAGTACTCGATTGGCAGCCAGGCCCCATAATTTCACTGTGGAAATTGTTAGCTGTAACCGTAGGTTCTATGCTAATAGTTTCTTCTCTCGCAGTTCTCGCTTGTGGAACTCTTTCCCGCCGCCTGTATTCCATACATTTTTCAAAAATTTAGATACAATGTCAATCGCCAGCTTCTGCCTCCTTGAACGCCGTTCTTTCATTGTTTTCTCTGTTTCTTTCATTCTCGATAATCTTTTGCGTTTTAGGAGCTTTTATTGCCTTGCTTGGGGTGAAATGATAAAAAAATTCAATAAATGAAAATGCGTCTATAGTCAAATATCCACTTAAGACACAACGCTGGAAGCGATATTTTCCAGAGTTTATTCGACCAAGACACACTGAATCAATCCCCCCTACCATCATGGTGTTGCCATGTCAGAACTCTCGCTCATCTTTGGTATTTGTGACGGTAATGTTGACCACATTGTTCAACCAGTTGCGCTGCTATTCCTGCAAAAAGGCGACGTGCTCTGCCAGAATAACACCCGTACTACTTGAACATGCTCTGAACAATGTTCGACAACTTTTTTTCCGGCTGGCATGATTACCAGATTTATCCGCCATTGAACATGTAAGAAACTTGATAGGACGACGCCAGATTCGTTCAGCTCACCCGCCTACAACTCTTGCCGTATCGCATGAACACTCACAGAAGACGTGGAATAATGTAACACGGAAGGGTATTCACCATCATCTGTGAATAAATAACAAATTTAATGTTCAAGGAGGAAATACAGTATATATATATATATATATATATATATATATATATATATATATATATATATTAAACCTGATTTCAGTTCTTTTATTTTAATCTGAATATAACCCCTCATATCTGGACTTTGTAACCAATTCCTTTTTCTTTCTTTTTTTTTTTTTTGATAGTTTATTATTTAGTGAAACAAAGCAAGTCCAGTTGACCATTGATGACAATTCCAGAACAAAGTAACTATAAACAATTTTTTCTATCCTCTACCAGCCGCAGTGATGGAGGAAGCATTACCTCGAACCATCGCCAGTGAGACACGCTGCAAGAGCCACTCAGTTTCGCGAGGCTCGTCTCTTAATCGACACGCAATCACGCCAATCCACCGAACGAACGCCATCGAACGAGGGCCAATACAGTATATTATTATGGAGTCTAATTACAGTTGATGGTGCCTTTATTTTGGAACCTGTGCAAGTATTGATCGGGGATATATGATCATTTAATGTAATCCAGCTATATTACCGGTAGGAGTAAACTAGAAGTTTGCATCACAAATGAAAAGGCGCTCAGAAGAGTGAGTCATCAGATAAATGGTTTATAATAAGGGTCGGCAACCCCCGGGCCACATCCGGCCCGCGAAGGATTTTTATCCGGCCTGCCAACTTTAATACTTGGACACAAATTATTTAATTAATTTGTGGAGCAAATGGCAGAAAAATATCAATTGGAGTTAACCTATTACCTGCCATAAGCCTCATTTGGGGATCTGTTAAAATTAAACTCACTAACTGTTATTCCTTGTATTTATATTGAATTGCTTACATATATTGCATTTGCAAAAGGATGTTTTACAACACTTAGCCTTTAAAGTTTTTATTATTAGCCGTAAGAAGACACTTTCTGTTGTAATTTTACATTTCACGAGTAGAAAATAATGACTATTTTGAAAAGTATTGTTTTATTATTTCTAATCATTATTTTTTGATGTTTTATACACATATATATTTTATGTTCTAGTTTCTATAAAAATGACAATGGTAACTACTGAAATTAAACATAAGGAATAAATAAACTCCTAAGACACCTGTCTGGGCTAAAAATGCGCATTAAAAAAATTAGCAGTTAATGGGTTAATCAACTCACAATGCGACGAAATTTTAAAATCAAAATGTAATTGCGAATCCACTGCTAACTTCTACAAGAAATATGTTTTGCCAAGCGGAAAATATAAAAGCCTATTGAATGGTAATATTATTTGGAAGTACATTTGCTTGTGAGCAACTTTTTCGAAATGAAATATACTAAAATCGTTGTCCTAACAAGGCTGGGTGATGTTTTGCTCCTGTTGCCGACAAATATTTCACCCGATGTGAAGAAGTTATCAAACAATAAGCAGAAACAAGTGCCTCATTAAATAATTTGCCATTTTTAACTGTATTTTATTTGTAGTAAGGAATTTGCATTTTTTGTTGACTCTTCGTTGTTATCCTGTTATACCTGCAGTAAAATAAGGAAACTTGTTTAAATAATATAACATTAACATCGTTGTTTTTTCTTCTTTAAACCTCCAGACCAAGGCAATCTTCTGGACGTAGCGGTCAGGCGTCGAGACAATTTATTATAGTAAATTTGATATCATGGCCCTCCTCCAAGTCACTGCTCAGCTTTCTGGCCTTCTCACTCCAAAAGGTTGCCGACCCCTAGTTTATAATGACCTGTTGACGACCACGTACCTAGTCTGCTTGGCCTCCAAGAAATGGCAAAAGGGGGAACGAGAACAGAATGCAAAGAAAGAGATAGACAGACAACGTCATCAAATGGACCGACGAAAGTTTTATCCAGGAGATGGTCAACGATCGGATAAAACAAAGGCTTCTTGTTGAGCTAGCCACTATCCAGCCCCCACCCCTACGTACAGAAGGAAGACATTGAAACTCGTGGTCCGTGTAAAAGATTTTTTTGTTCAAAGATAGACAAATTACTTTTCACGCATTTTCAGAATTCTAAGTCACTTTGACGTTTTCTCTTTTCTTCTTCAATGTCAATGGATTCCCAAATTTTGCGCTTTGTCCAGTTTCTGAGCCGTTCAATTTTCTCTCTCAATTATGAATGTCGGCTTATTTTCTTGACATGCACTGTTTTCAAATGCTAGTTATTTGGTGTCAATTGGTTTTCTGTGCGTAACAGAAGCCAATTTGACCTAAACTGAATATCCTTCCGTCTATCTACCATACCCAATCCAACCAATCAGATTAGAATAAATTTAAATAGAATATTCTTTTATTGCGTCGATTGTTACAAAACTAGCAGAATTTTAGCCGGGGCGGTTGGGTGGGGGTGGGCAGAATTTTAGCCGGGGCGGTTGGGTGGGGGGGCATATTTTCCGGTAGACACTGGAGAAATTGAGTTCTCACTGCTTGTTTTAAAGTGTTCATTTTAGTTTCACAAATGCCAAATTTGACATAAGTCCTTTTTTTTCCTTTTAAACAATTATTAGCAGCTAGTTTTTTTGTTTTTTTTTAATGTAAGCCAAAATTTATTTCTAAAGTAAATCTTTAGAATGAAGGCGAGAAATTCAATCCCACTCACCGTTATTCATTTCGTGCCGTAGTTTTATGGCCTTGTACCATACTTAATATAGGGTATTGGATGATCATTCTTGTGAAATTATCAAATGTTCTGGAAGTTTCTGCAGATCTTGTAAGCTGCTGAAAGTAGGATTTCATTCAGTTTAACAGGATTTTCAAGCCTCGAACTAGTTTTCTTTTTTTTTTAACATGGATTCGGGTAGTTTCTGGACAGAGTTAAAAAAAATGCTTATATCTCTAGTAGGACCCTGGGGCAGTCCTAGCCAAACGAACGTGTATTATTAAGATTACATTTAAATAAAAATTAGCAGCTGGTATTAAAGTGACCATCGCTACTGATAATTCCTAAAATTGATAGTCTGGCACAAGATCAGAAGGAGTACTAAACTCTTAATACCAAGGTAAGATTTGTTTTCTTTTATGCATTAAAATTAGGATTAATTGATAAATGTAGGCTTTTATGATTTCATAAAATTATGAGTAATAATTACAAATTTAGTTGGTAAATATCACTGACCTCAAAGTTATCTGGTTAATAATCTTCAGGGTTCCTTTTGAATACAGCATTTCAGCGAATTCTCTTTTCTAATTAAATATGCTTAACCCAAAGAAATTTCATTTTCGATTGAGTTAACGACTAAAATGAAAAACTGAATCAATCCAAGGGAGATAACCCTTAATGTATTTTTGAATTTTCTCCCTTGTATAAAATTATTGCATGGCTTTAAAAATGGCACTTTGACATAGCGTAATGTAGGAACCTCCACTTTCTCGCTGAAAAACAGCATAGCTTGATAAAAAAAAAAAGAAAAAAGGCCCAAAACTTAATAAAAACAAAGTTTTATCATCAAAATGTTTGTTATTATTAAGAGGAAAGACCAAAGTATTTTTTTTTATTATTAAATTTTTTTAATCCTTTCTAGCACATTCAAAATTTTGGTTAATTTTTTTTTTTTTTTTTTGGTGTTAATGGTCGAGGTAATATTTACAATTAGTGTTTTAGCTACACTTAGTAAATTGCAATAAGACCCATAGATATTGGGCATACACATTTAATGGCATTAAAAGAAATAATATTTGATTATTCGCCATAAAACAAATTTGAAACGCTTGGAAGACCTGCAGCATTTCTGGGAATCGCACAAGACAGGGAGATTTGGAGAGGATTGTTAAAAATTATTTACAAATTTGCTGAAAATGAGAAATCCCATTTATTGTGATGTACCTTCAAGGTAAACACAGCTCTCATGATGATTTGGTTGGGCCTGTCAAACATATCTAAACTATGAAAATTTTTTTTTTTTGTAGTTTTTTTTGGGGGGGGGGGGATTTAGAGCTTTAAAACGACAGGATTTGTCCACTTTATCTATTGACTTATATTTGGTTAAAAACAAACCTGAATCTTGTTTTTTTTAAAATCTCATCTGAGAGTAATTTGAGAAAGTGTGAAGCAATAAGGAAATTGATTATGTGCTGTGACGATGAAACCATAAATAAGAGTGAATGAATGGGCATAAAAGAGGGCAAATATCGGTGAAAATCTCAGAACAGAGAAAGTGGATAGGCAGAGGGGCCGTTTATAAATTCATAGTCAAACCGATAATGGAGATAAATGTTGTCAAGTTTATAAAATATCAAATTCAGTGAACACACAACTTTCTGCTGTATCTGTCTATATTTCTGAGATGAGGTATTATGTACATTATTAGAACTATTGTCCTCATCTTTATCGCCATATTTATTATGTTTCAGCCGTTATACGCTCCGGCCTTCTTCAGGTGGTTGGAATGTCAAACTGAACCCTTTATTTCGCTCACTGGGGTAGACTGATGACAGCAAAAATTGCAATATGAGCACTGGTAAAAAAAATGATTGCTGAAGACATTAGGTTTATAATACCCAGAAATTCATACACAGATGTCCTCAAGGACACAGAGGCGTTGGTTAGATCCAGTGATAGGACCCAAAGAGTGTGAGTTCAATACCCGGTTAAGGCAGTGGAGAACTTTCATAGGGAAATTAACATCTGATAACTGACATCCATTAAACATGGCACGTGGAACTAGAACAGTCTACAGTCTGAGTGAAATAAAGGGTTCAGTTCAACATTCCAACCACCTGAAGACGGCAGGAGTGTACAACAGCCGAAACGTAATATGGCAACAAAGATGAGGACAATAGTCCGAATAATGTAAATAATCTACTTTCTGCTGACTATTCATTTTTCACATTTTTTTTTTAATCTCTGAAATATAATTTCTCTCCCTGACAACCTCAGAGTGGCAAGACAGTTAAGATCTCGTTAAACCAAGCTTCTTCCAACAGGAAATGCTGAAAATGACTACCCTAACACAAATGTGGCATCTGAGAGGCCATTGCACGCAGAATGGATTCAACATCAGTGGGAGACGTGAGCCAAATTAAGTTAACCTGAGTAAATCACAGATATGAGATTAGATTAAGATTTAGCTTTTAATCTGAGATTATCTTTTATAAATTACTTGTTCAACTAATTTGCAGTTTTTTATAGATCCAATATTATAGAATCAAAACTGAGAATTAAGTTTACCCTTTTGTTATGGAAGAGGGAGGATATTTTTAAAGACTTATTTTTAATAACTTCAGGTGTTTATTCTAAAAATAAAAAACACTGAAAATATTTAAAGCAGAGGTAGAGACAGATGAAATAAAAAAATTTTTTTTTAAATTAAAAAAAAAAAAAAAAAAAAGTCTCAAGGGCCAAAAGGTCAAAGTTAACTTATAACCAAGTTTTTTATATATATATTCTATGTCAAAAACACCAATGCTACAGTAACACAGTGCTCAATTTAAAATATAGCAAAATAATACAGGGGAAAAAAAAAAATGCTCACCTTGATTATTACCGATCCTGCTACTGGCAGTTCCCAATCTTCAGGCAATGAGAAAGGAACACTAATTCCCTGAATGAAAAGTAAGTGTGTGTGTGTGTGTGTGTGTGTGTGTGTGTGTGTGTGTGTGTGTGTGTGTGTGTGTGTGTGTGTGTGTGCGTGCGTGTGTGTGTGTGTGTGGAGGGCAATGGCAAAAAAGGTTATTCCCCCTCATCCGCCACCAGAGATAATAGCATTGCCATCAATGGCAAATTACCCCTGTTCCCAAAATGGAGGCGTAGGATATTCTTCATGTCGCCCAGATCAATGGGTTGTAAGGCAGGAATAGGGAAGTAAAGTTATAAATTGCCCCTTACGATATTGGTCTATATCTCTGAGATGAGGTATTATGACTAGTTACATTATTCAGGCTTATTGCCATATTCATGTTCCGGTTGTTGCAAGCTCTGGCATTCTTCAGATGATTGGCATTACAAACCAAACCCTTTACTTTAACTGAGACATCTGGAAGAGACATGGCATGTGGAACTAGGACAGTCTACCCCAGTGGACAAAATGGTGGGTTCGGTTTGAAATTCCAATCACATGAAGAAGACCAAAGCATACAACAGCCTAAACGTTGTGAGTATGGCGATGAAGATGACAGTTCGATTAATGTAATATCAGTATTTTTATTTTCTGTAGACACACATAATTTTGTTCAGTGTGCTATCAAACTGTAAATTCTCATCTCAGAATGCCAATTTTATGACACACACTCAAACCAGAAAAAGAAAATTAGGGCTGGAAATTCCCATACACTAAGCCAGTAGTTCCCAACCACTGTGCCGCGGAATGATTACTGGTGTGCCGCAAAGAGATAATATCTAGAAGCCATTGAATTTCATTTTGTTTAATAAAGACATTCAATTTCTTAATCATGATGACACCGCTCAATTCAAAATCGCCGAATTTCTGGAATCTAAACGTTTCGCGCATACTAATTGCTAAGCGTTATTATGGTTTATATTAGTCATGGGACGATTAATCAGAATATCAGGAGTTTTTCAAAGTATCGGGAATTGGCATCGGAGCTGAATAATTCAGACCCGATTTCGATACCAAAACGATTCCTAAATACACAGGTTGTAAGACAAACAGTTGTAACACAGAACTGTACTATGTGAGGTTTTACGTAATGCTCCTAACTCCCAAACATTTTTTTACCTTTTCCTAACCATTTTGAATCTTTCAGGCTAATCTAACTTTATGCACAACTGTCCCACTTACATTCACCATTATTCTTTTATACCCGATATTGAATACAGGATATGTTGATTTATGTGAATAAAAATTCTTATATAATATTCTTTGTTTTTTTATTAATTTATTGCAAAAAGGCTTTAGGAGTGGAAAATATTTATTTTTTGTGATAGGTGTGCCACGAAAATTTAAAGAACTCAATAGTGTGCCGCCACATAAAAAAGGTTGGGAACCACTGCACTAAGCAGTCAAGGTTTTGTGTACTTGTAAAATCAGAAGTACTCCTTCACTCTATAACAAAACTTCAGGATCAAAATTTCAAATCAAAACAAAGGCATAACATGGCATAAAGTCTTTATTTTTCAGGATTTTTAAAGAATTTTCAATTTATTATTAATTATTTTTGGCTTTTATTTATTTATTTATTTTTTTTTTTTTTTTGTAAACACGAATTGAAGTCTGACAGCCAGAGGCAATACAAATGAAATATGACAAGTCTGGTGTTTAAAGTGTTCTCGCTTTTGCCCACCCACCCCCATTCCCAGACTGATCAATGGTTAACTAGTCTGGCTACTTCAACTCGTGTTGTTGGAAAGCAGTGCTACAAACACTGCAGTACATTATCAAGACACAAATTGACGGTCAATATTTACAAAACTTGTGTAAGAGGGTCAATGTCTGCAACCAGACTGGAATGACGGCAAGCTCACTGGCCCCAGCCTCGTCTTTTATAGATGGAAAGCAAAGAGCAAGTTAGAGAAAACAACCCTTTTTTTGAAATTGGGTGTGTCTGCTTGTCCTGGCCACCAATCCCTTTAGCCCAATTCAAAAATTGGACACTTCTCTCTCTCAATTTTTTTTATCCAAATTGGAACACATCCATAATTGCCCAAACGAGCCAAACTTTAAATTTTCCTTGCAAAGATAAATGGGAAAAATGGCAATAAATAAAATGAAAGCGAAAATTCAATTACTAAGTTAAAAAAAAGAAAAAAAAAAAAAAAAAAAAAAAACACACACAAAATATATATATATATATATATAAAAGACATTTTTTATGTTTCTACATTCTTTTTATAGATACAAATATTTAAGTAAATCCTCTGTTTATAATAAAAACAGTAAAATCAACCTTGCTAACCGAAATGCTCCTCTGTGGCTAAATTGGTAAAGCACATCAGGCTATATGATGGTTCCATATAGGATACAGGTTCGATTCCTGTCCCAGGACGCATATTTTCTATGAAAATTTCTGACATTCAGGCTGGTACATGTCGTTAATACTGTTTATTATAAACAGAGCATTTACTTAAATATTTGTATCTATAAAAAGAACGTAGAAACATAAATGTCTTAAAATAATTGTCGAACTTTGTCCATTTCATCACATTATATATATATATATATATATATATATGAATGAATGAATGACTGACACATTTATACATACATGTTGCACCCACAAGTGCAACATTACCACACATTCAAAATTTGTTACACTTAACAATTCAAATAAAAGAAAAAAAATTTACAAATAAATTTACAATTTTGTGTTTTGGTCTTTTCAAGATGGTTGACCAAAATGTAGATAAGAAATTATAAAAATCATTAAAGCTTGAAAGAAAATATTCATAAAATTTTGTTTGCCATTTTTGTTGTGTCCAAAATCAAAGAACTGTTTCCAAGCAGAACCTGGTCCAATAGGAGTTGCCTTTGGAGAGAGGGGAACAGATATCCCCGACCCGACAAGTGGATCAAAGGTAAAGGGGATTGAGAGATTAGTTAGAGAGCCACCATCTCCTTGCAGAAATTTAATCAAGTACAAAGATGACTTGCACATTTTGGTTCTTTTCCATTAATAACAGCAGAGACTTTTTTATATATATATTTTTTTTATTTATTTATTTGGATAACTATTTTGGTAATTTATAAATTACAAAGTCTTGACATCAGCAGTTATTTGTCAATCAAATGGATAGTGCATTTGACAATTGCTAAAAAACTAGACAAATGTTTTTTTTCAATGACTGTGTGTGTGTGTGTGTGTGTGTGTGTGTGTGTGTGTGTGTGTGTGTAGGAGAGGGAACAGGTAGAAGAAAATATCTTGGTTTAATTGTCAAATATCTAGTCAGAAGAAGGATATACAAAAAGAAGCAGACACTGACTATGTGAAATCTCAACAAAAAATAAGAAAAATAAGAAAAAAAAAGAAGAAAAATAAGAAAAAAAAAGAAAAAAGAAGAAAAAACTAAGAAAAGAAAAAAGAAAGAAAAATAGAAAATAGAAAAAAAGAAAGAAAAGAAAAAAGAAAAATAGAAAAAAGAAAAATAGAAAAAAGAAAAAAGTAAAAAGTAAAATAGAAAAAAAGAAATAGAAAAAAAGAAATAGAAAAAAGAAAAAGAAAAAAGAAGAAAAAAGAAGAAAAAAGAAGAAAAAAGAAAAAAAAGAAAAAAGAAAAAAAAGAAGAAAAGAGGAAGGAAGGAAAAAAGAGGAAGGAAGGGAAAAAGAGGAAGGAAGGGAAAAAGAGGAAGGAAGGGAAAAAGAGGAAGGAAGGAAAAAAGAGGAAGGAAGGAAAAAAGAGGAAGGAAGGAAAAAAGAGGAAGGAAAAATGAAGGAAGAAAAAAAAAGGAAGGAAAAAGGAAAAAAGAAAAAGGGAAGAAAAAAAGAAAAAGGGAAGAAAAAAAGAAAAAGGGAAGAAAAAAAGAAAAAGGGAAGAAAAAAGAAAAAGGGAAGAAAAAAGAAAAAGGGAAGAAAAAAGAAAAAGGGAAGAAAAAAGAAAAAGGGAAGAAAAAAGAAAAAAGAAGGAAAAAAAGAAAAAAGAAGGAAAAAAAGAAAAAAGAAGGAAAAAAAGAAGAAAAAAAGGAAAAAAAAAAAATCACTACATTTGGGAAGAAAATTTGTTGAGAGAGAGAGAGAGAAAGAGAGAATACTAAACACATCAATGACCCAAATGCAAAACAGGGAAGTTGGAGAATTAAGGATTAGAGGTCAGCAATTATTAATTAAGTGCCCTTCCCTCTCGTCCACCCATCCCCTGTCCACCACCAGCAACAGGGGGAACAAGAATGAGAATCAAATACAGATAATTAACAATCGTCTTCAATCACAGCTCAACTGACAACAGTTTTGCTTCCTGGTTATTTTGGCTTTTTTTTTTTTTTTTTTTTTTTTTTTTTTCTTTACACAAAAATTTGGCCAAAAGCAAAACATTTTCAAAACATCCTTTTTCCAGTTCCAGCATTTGGAATTGTTAAATGTCAGGGGCTCCAAAATGAAAAAAGCTGAACTTTAATTTTTCTAACAGAAAAAGTAATTTAAACTAAATAGCTTCACTAAATCTTGTCCAGTAGACAGAACAGTGATCAAAATGAAATAATTGACACATGCACGCACACACACACACACACATATATATATATTATATATATATATATATATATATATATATATATATATATGCATTTATCAATATGGTTAGATTTGGAGATTTTGTTTCCAGGAGATGCAAAAGAGAATCAAGAAAGAAAACTGCATGGAAAAATTTGTTTGCATTTTGCTACTGCTTGATTTTTCATCCAAAAGTCATTTCAACAGAAGTGGAAAAAATTACTTTTTCTAAGTAACAGATTACATTTCAGAGTTGGAAGATAGCACTCAAAATGTCCATATTCTTTGAATGAGACACAATCACATGCAATTATTAATAGATTATTTAAAGTAATAACTTCTCTCACCCACCCACCACCAAAAAAAGAGACGTTAGATTTGCGATAATCCACCTCCAATTTCATTCCAAACTGTTCGTCTTATTTCCTGATCTTCATTTTTATTCTATCTTATTCATTTCAATTTTTTTTTCTTTTTTTTTTTTTAAATAAATTTTGATGCAACTAGCAACTTTTACAAAGTCTGAATCCAATATGGTTGACAAAGGGGAAAAGAACAAAACACTCTGGGCAGAAGAATCCCAACAATTGGACAGAAAAAAAAATCATGTAAAACAATTTGAAGCTTCAGTCTATAATCATTCTGAAAAAGCCTTTGGTCAATAAATATAACAGTAGTTCCCCCACCCCCACCCAATGTTACTATTCAACAACTAGGGAAGCAACAGAAACAACAATGAAATATTTGAACAACAGGCAAAAAAAAAACAAAATGGAGAATTGGACCACAAGATAGAAATTATAAAATTCAAAATAGTCATTTAGCAAAGTTTTTTTTCTTTCAATGGCAGAATTTCTGACCAGTATGTCAGAGACAAAATGGAGGAAAATGTTCCCATTTTTATACCTCCACAAGGAGAGAAAAAAAAAAAAAAAAGAAAGAAAGAAAGAAAGAAAGCAATATGCAAATGATCAAGAGGGGGATAATCAGACATAGTGACACTTTGGTTCCAGTCAAAACAAGACAGCTTTTAATCTTCTGTCCCAAATAATTAATAATTATTTTTCTTTTTTCATTACACAACAGTGTTTTTATATTATTAGGTTGGTGCAAAAATAATGTCGTTTTCTCACATGAAGTTGAACGTCAAAAAACAACATTATTTTTGCACCAACCTAATACTTTCAGAGTGAGCTGAGGGGAGAAAAAAAAGGCTGGGATGGCAGAGAGAACATGAACAGGTCACTCATCACCAGAGAAACAAATCTGAAAAGGAAAAGCATGTTGGTTTTATTTTATAATATATATATATATATATATATATATATATATATATATATATTATATAACACACACACATACAAATAATCTCATTCTAATGATTATGAATATCTCTTCAACCAGTCATCCTACCCTTCCCCTATACCCTGCCTTCTGTTTTTTAAAACAACTTTCAGACTATAGGAAACTTTAATCAGGACCTTTCTCTCTCAAAAGACAACACGTACACAGTTTACAGTTTCTTAGGAAGAGTGGAAAAAGGAAATACTACTTATAATTTATGAAACAAAATGCAACATTTGGGTCTGTGAATAATTAAAAGAAAGAAAGAAAACCTACTTTGTCACAGACAATATAGACAAGAATTGTTAGCAGAAGGCGGAGGTAACTCTAGAATTTGATTTTAGACACACAAACACACACACAAACACACAACAAGGAAAGGAGGTAAAAGAGGGAAATGAAATGAGGACTAAAGAATTTAACTGGGTTTAGAATGGAAGTGAAGCATTTTTTTTTATCTTTAACTATAGAGAGAGAGAGAGAGAGTTGAATGTTTAGAACAGTAAAAATTGTTTAATGTTGCATTTGATAAGTTTTGCTTTCCTTGACCAACTGTTCCCACTGCAATGAGTTTTGATATTTCCCACCCGACTGTCTACACAATGGGGGGGGAGGCACAGCTGCAAATTCAAAAGGAGAAAAAGAGTTGCTGGCCATATGACCACACGTTGACAGCCAAAGAGAGAAACAAGAGAAAAGACGATGGCAGCTTGCGGCATGTCAGACTCCAGCAGGTAAAATACTTTCTGCTCACAGAAATTCTCTACGTCTGAATTTCAATATCACTTTCAACCATCAAAGGTTCTTTCTCATATTTCTTTGTACCTGAAATGTGAAGAAGAAAAAAAAAGGTGTAACGCTTACAACCAAAATGATCGAACAAGAGAATGGAAATAGTGTAAATGAAATCTGTGGAGAAACATTTTCAAAGACAAAATCCTTCAGATTAAAGTGAATGACAACTTGCATAAAGTATTTATATTTCTGAGATGAGGTATTATGCACACTACTTACATTATTCGGACTATTGTCCTAATCTTTGTGCCATGTGTCTTGAAAAAAAAAAAAAAAAAAAGAGGCTGGAAATTCCATACACTAAGTACTATTTTTGCAATATGAGCACTGTTAAAAAATGATTGCTGAAGACATTAGGTTTATAATACCCAGAAATTCATACAAAGAAGTTCTCAAGAACACATGGCACAGTGGATAAAGGTGTTAGATCCAGTGGCAGGACCCAAAAGAGTGCAAGTTCAATACCTGGTTAAGGCAGTGGAGAACTTTCAGAGGAGAATTAGCAGAAAATAACTGACATCCCACGTGGAACTAGAACAGTCTACCCCAGTGAGCGAAATAAAGGGTTCAGTTCGACATTCCAACCACCTGAAGGCCAGAGTGTACAACGGCCAAAACATCGTGACAAAGATTCGGACAATAGTCCAAATAATGTAAATAGTAGCTTGCATAAAGAAGAAAAATGCTCATAAAAGTTTGGAGAAACTGCTCTCTTCCTTAACACATGTTAAAACAAAATTCTTAAAATTATCAAGTGCTTAGCAGCAAAAAAAATAAAAATAAATAAAAATTCAAAATATATGAGCTTTTTTGTTTGGACATCATCAACAGGATAATCTAAAATTAGTTAAAAAGTCATATTTTAACTGTATATATATGTGTTGATACGAGCATTTCTAATTTGCATGAAAGTTTATCTCAATTGCAAAGTATTCATTCAACTGGGAATGAACTAGAGGTTCACCACCATACCACAATGTCAAGAGCAGATAATCTAGAATTTTCGTAGTGGATAAAAAAAGCCATTTATTTAAATATATGCTAAAATGATTTTTTTTTTTCTTCTCTTTAGTAACACGTAAATGATGCTAATAATTTCAAACTGTGATAACTCTCCACTCACCTATTTACATTATTCGGACTATTGTCCGAATCTTTGTCATCATGTTTATCACAATGTTGTATGCTCCGGCCTTCTTCAGGTCGTCGGAATGTCGAACTGAACCCTTTATTTCGCTCACTGGGGTAGACTGTTCTAGTTCCACATGCCATGTCTAACGGATGTCAGTTATCTCCTGTTAATTCCCCTCTGAAAGTTCTCCACTGCCTTAACCAGGTATTGAACTCACACTCTTTTGGGTCCTGTCACTGGATCTAACTAACACCTTTATCCACCTTGAGGACATCTGTGTATGCATTTCTGGGTATTATTAACGTAATGTCTTCAGCAACCATTTTTACCAGTGCTCATATTGCAATTCTTGCTGTTATTATCGCTTTCTCTGGCACTCCTTATTACTGGTTTACCATATTGTATTAATTTCTATGCTTGGTCGGCTCAGGAGATTTTTGTGGCTTAGCATATGTGCTGATTCCTTAAGTTTACGAATTTTCCAATGATGTTCTTTGTCTATGATCTCAACTTCAAAGAGAGGAATTAACAAGAGATAACTAACATACATTAGACATGGCACGTGGAACTAGAACAGTCTACCCCAGTGAGTGAAATAAATGGTTCAGTTCGACATTCCGACCACCCGAAGAAGGCCGGAGCGTACAACGGCTGAAACAGTGTAATAAATATGGTGACAAAGATGAGGCCAATAGTCCAAATAATGTAACTAGTGTACATAATACCTCATCTCAGAAATATAGACAGATACTGAAAGGCCGAAACGTTGTAATAAATATGGCAACAAAGATGAGGACAATAGTCCGAATAATGTAAATAGAGCAAGTTGCTCTGTCTTATTTTTTTGTTTTTTCCTTACTCCAGCTCCCTTATTTCTGATTTTCACTTACAGAAAACTAATGAAAACTTCATCAAGATCGCCTCTCTAGTTTCTTGAAAGTCAGGAGGAGCAAGTTCTGTTGCAGAAATGAAAGGCAGGATGAACTGCTGGCTAACTTCAATGGGGCTGCCCATCCCTGTTGATCAAAAAGCCATGCTTGGTCTGCTGCGTATGCAGGAGAGAATGGCCAGTGCGAACCGGAGAATGTCCACTTGCAAAAAAATATGGTCACAGTAATAAGCTGAGCAATGCCTGGAATTTGTTTATGCAAATGATTCGTGTCTTGCGTAGCAAAATTACTGATGTTTATGAGCTCAATATAAACAGACAGATTTACGCTTCGTCAGTAAGTTAGTCACGAGTATGGGGACATTGTGATTTTGTATGGCATTTTAAGCCCAATAGAGAATAGAATCAAGCAAACTCACCTGTCTCCTTTTGGAAAGGTTCCAGAGACATAAGAACTCTTTTGGTTGGTGAATTGATCCCTTTTGAATGAGGATTATCTGGGATAAAAACTGTTACCAGCAGCGCCAGGATGACCAGAATAGCACCAAAGGCAAACGGGGGACCTGGCACAACATCCTATAAAGGCAAAAAAAATATATATATATATATATAAAACTACATTCCATTGTTAGGGGAGAGTGGGAAACAAGATGAAAAAAAAAAAAATTTATTCCACTTGACAAGTAAAAAGAAAGAAAGAAAGAAAACTGTAATAGTCTAAGTTTCATTCATTTTTTAGAAGAAATTTTCATTTTTTTTATAAAGAAATGAAAAAAAATGTTGTAAAATTTGTGTACAATCAATAGAATCTAGTGATCTTAAAACCTCTAAAATCTAGGGTTTGTACATAAAAACCTCTTATCTACCATAGTGCAAGAGCTATCATACTTATAGTACAGCCTGTTTCTAGAATGAAATCCAAATTGTGCTTCACTGAGGCCTTGTTCCAAACTACATTCAGCTTTGTAAATATTTAGACATATCACATCATTGCAAAATTTTGTGCCAGATTTTCGTTGTTAATCTAAAATGACACTGGTGTTTGTTTTGGTGCCAATTTCTGGTGTGTTCCAAACTGAAACCTTGCATTGTTTGGTTGCGAGTTAGACTTCGTTGAATGTTGAGGATTTATTCACAAATGAATGCTTTAAAAGTTCCACTTTTGCCATATTATGCTCTATGAATTTCGGAATGGAGTAAGCGTCGGAACTGCAACAAAAACCATTCAGAATGTTTATTTGGATTGTGCTTCATCTCTTCGGATGGTCAAAAGGTGGTTAGGCAGATTTTGTCAGGGTGATTTTAACCTAAGATAATAAACCAAAGATTTTGATGGAAGAGATTGCTAAGAGTTTGAAAAATCAAATATCTCAACTGCCTTTCACCATTTGAAGAGACATGTGCAACATTCTTGAGACTGAACAGAATAAACTTGATAGCGTTTCAGCAAAGATTTCCTTGCTGTTATGCCATGAGAAGAGCCGCTCTTGGAATTATCACAAGCGATGAAAAATGAATCATTTATGATAATGTTTGATGTAAACAGAGTTGGAAACCAGCTTGTGAATGTGCAGAACTGGTGGCTAAAACAGGCCTGCATCCAATGAAGGTGTTACTTTGGTGGGATTGCAGTGTGATAACTCACTCTGAGCTTCTATCAGCCAGTGAAACAATAACTGCAAAGAAGTATTGTGACCAACTCAGCAATCTCCAAGCGACTTTTCTAAAAAAAAAAAAAAAAAAAAAAAAAGGGGGGGGGTCATCACCATGCCAAAACTGCTTGTTAGAAAACAGACCTTGCCGGATCTTAAAGATTTGAAATGGGATCCCACCCTCAAGAGCCCACTGCATTCTCCTGATTCGGCTCCTTGAGATTTTCATTTGTCCCAGTCACTACAGAACAATTTAAATCTTCAGAAATATTTTATGTTAAAAAATCTTCAGAAATATTGATTTGTTTTCTTTATAGTTTACCAACCCTTTGTCGGTTATCTAAAGCTGAACACATTATGGATTGTAGTAATAATTTTTTTTTTTTTGCAAGCAAATATTACAATAAAAATTTTTTCCCAAAAGTAACGATTTTTCAAGATACAAGTTTTATTATTTAACCCATAGCTGAAAGTTTCAAAAAGAACAAGTTAGAATGTGCGCACACATCGAAAATAAAAACAAAAATTTTACACAGAAGGATCATTTTGACATACTAAAATCTGTACAAGTTATTTAGTAGTCATTGTTTAAAATTGTTGCTTTCAAAAGAATCCAATTTAAGAGTAAGCACGGTATCAACACCATATCAGGTAAGATTTTATAATCTTCAGTGAGTGAAGTTGTTTGAAGATTAGCAAATAAATAGAATTCATTCTATAATGCTTGTGAAAAGAAAGCAAAAAAGATAGGTTGCTTAAAATGTATTCATACTTACTAAAAGTGTATTTGTTGAGGTGGGGTGAGAAGAGTTTGAAGGTGTATCTGGCCTCCTCTTGTTGGCATCTGCTGGATCATTTAGATCCACATGAAACAAATAGAAAATGAAACCATACAAGGCAGGCCCAAGCCCATTGCACAAACCACGGATGCCAGTCACCATACCTTGAGCAACACCTGCATAAATTAAGAAGTACACATCGTTATCAATTTCAAAGGGAGAATCTTATTTACATATCAAATATTCATTCTCTTACATGCATGTGGCATTTAATAGATTGAAATGTTTGTATCTGAAAAGCCTTACTTCAGTCTAAGTTAGAACAAAGTCTATTGCAGCTGTTGAAACCGCAAGTGACTGTTCTTGTAACAACTGCACCTCCTGAAGAGGCTATCTTTATTCAGCAGCATACACAAGTCTTTCTTTCTTTTTTTTTTTTCTTTTTATAAAGACCTCTGGGTAGAACCAAACTCCAACAAGACTGATTGCTTACAATTCCCATTCATCAAAGTTCATATTCAGTGATTTTAATGCTCTCTTGCTAGAGATCAACTCCTCATATTACTGCCAGAAGGGTGAAGAGACTGGGTATGTTGGTACGGTAACCAGAAAATTGTTATTAATGACCCAAATCAATTCACTTGGTGCTAAGGATGCATATTGGGCTTTCAAAGTGAAAGCCATTGTCTTATTGATGTAAACCACCCATACCATCTAATCATGCGTTCTCTCTTACTCACTCATGTACATTAGAATAATACAAGTATGTTTGGAAAAATGCCATATGGACTCAAGCAACAAAAGCAATGCATTATTACAATTCCAGAACAGATATTAACTATACAAATATATATAGAAAAATATGACAAACTGGAAAGTTTTTCTTTTTTTGATATGTTTCCTCTGTTAGAATTTCACTGGATTGGGCTTTGTTGATGTTAAAAAAGTCTTTATATTATATATATATATATATATATTATATATATATATATGAGTAATTGATTTGGGGATTTAGGCTAATTTTATAGTAGTTTGTCGAGCTTAGAATCCTCAACAGAATGCAGAAAGCACTGGACGGCCGTTTCGTCCTATCTGGGACTCATCAGCAGTGTGCATGCACTACCGAGAATCGAACCCGGATCGCTTTGATACAACGCGAACGTCATACCAATTGTACCACGGGACTCGGTGACGAAGAAGACATAAACTAGACTTGATATAGCGCCGCTACTCACTCAGTTCCATTTACTGATACCCATCCAAGTATACAGAGTTATCTAGAGTCCCCGAGATATATATATATATATATTTATATTTATATATATTTATATATCTATTTATATATATATATATATATATATATATATGACCTGACGATTGTGTCTGATCATGAAACAGACTGTCACCACTGGTTGTTGACTTCAATATCCACTTTTATATTTGCATACACTATCCTTGAACCTTTAACCCATAAATATAGCAAACCTTAAAACTATATTTTTATAAGATATATTATATATAGATAATAAAATCATTCATGATGGTCAATGATCAATGTTATTTGGAAACGGTTCTCATTAGCAAAATTCTCTGAAAAGAATTGAAGGTCTTTTGTTAATTCAGAGATCACCAATAACCAAAATGATGGAATCTACATGCTGAACAAGAAATCTGACTCTATAGCAGGGGTCGGCAACCTTTTGCTACGTGCCGATTTAGGGCTTTAAAATCAGTTTGCCAACAGCCTACATATTTTTATAAAAGTCAAGATCAATATATCTGTTCTGTATGTTTTATATAGTAATATATAGTATATATACTTTAGTATATATTAAAATTGAAACAGCTAAATATCTTCTTTGTGTTGTAGTAGTTATTGGTTCGGACTTCGTGTCATTGGAAATAGCATGGCGTGCCAGAGTTTGCCGACCCTTGGTCTATGGTACTTGAACTGAAAAAAGCCACAAGTTATCTCCCTTTACACAATTCTATACAGAAATTCTAAATATTTCTCATTTAGCTGCCAAAGCAACATAACTTCTTGTTTGGATAAAACCTATCAAAATATATTCAAACTGTAAAAACCGGTCCCATTTGAAGGACTAAAATAATTGAAATTTGAAATTTGTCCTCCATTATATGTATAAAAAAAACAAAATAAAAAACAACGGCCATAATGAAAAGGATATAGCAACAAGTTTCATTTTTTTGAGGAAGAAATCTTTGTAAAAATTATACGAATTTGTAGATGAAACAATATTACAAGAACAGTAATGAATAAACAAATGTGCATTAATACCAGGGAATATTTTGCCCCCCCCCCCCCCCCCTCAAAATCAAAAAATTTCATACTTTCAGTTTGTTGTAACCTAGAATAGGTTACTAAATAAGGAATAACCAAAACAGAGGTTGGAAATGAAATGGTCATCTTTATAACATCAACAAAATGCAATAATCACCAGCGACATGAAGTAGGTAAACTACTGCTAGTGGTGGACTATTTAGCATATTACCCCCACTTACAATAGTGTCCTACGTATATTATGAGGATTGGGACATACCCAATAGTGTTCATAGGTACGGTATATAACACTATCTCAGTTCAGGTTCTATCTATCTACCTATGTATGTCCAACGTATATTATGAGGATTGGGACATACCCATTAGTGTTCATACGTACGGTATATAACAGTTATACAAGAGAAAATAAAGAAAAGAAAAATCCTTCAACTATTTCCCTTCTCATAATGAAACTGTCAAAACGGTGCACAGAGGGGGGGAAATAAATAAAAATCAATTAACTTACTAGAAAATTCTATCACTGTCAACTCCAGATGGCATTACATGTGATCTATAATTAGCCAGGTTATTTCAAGACTGTTCTTTTATTAACCGTCCTGTTGTGACACAATGGCATTTAATATGATGAGTATAAGAACAACCAAAATGAATCCAGAAGGAAAACGTCTGGAAAGTTGATAGGGTGTCTTTTCAGAAAACAAAAACAGAAACGCAAAGCTAAAGACACATTATGTCCGAAAACTGTGAAATGATTATTAAAGCAAAAACACTTACCCTGTTGGTCAGCATAGACATGGGCGGAGACAAATGAACTAATAGCAGGATATGTGATACTGGACATGGCAGCAATGGCCCCTGATGACCACACAATCCTGAAATAAACACAATTACAGGTTATGCAGAATTAAATAGGGGAGAAGGAAAAAAATGGCTTAGTTTCAGGATAGATGCAGCTGAAGCTTTTGAAAGTTACAGAAAAATATTTTTGTTAAGAACCAATGATCAGTGTTTTGTCTATGAAAATTAATAAATAATTTATAAAAAAAAAAAAAGCTTTTGATAAACCCACTTTAAACATTAGAAAATCAGGACCCATATCAGAATCACATTCCAAATGTAGTGATAACCATTAATGCAAGACATGGACTCTTATTACACAAATAGAAATATTTTGTTAATTATTGTGGAGAGGTGGGGGGAAAAAAAGACTAGATGTCATCTTTCATTAAGAAATATTTAAAAACCAAGACTTATAAAAAAAAAAAAAAAAAATTTCCTTCAGTCCAAGAAGGATACAATCATCAAAGTGTGTTCAGCTCAGCTGATAAGTCTAAAATTATTAGTATTTTTGTCTATCTCTGTACAATTTGGCTGTGCAGCCATAACAAGGAACGTTGATTAATTTCAAACTCCTGTATAAATTATGAATGTTAGTAACATAATTTTAAGCTTATTGAATCAGAAAATTAATTTAATATAATTTTTGAAAACTGAGAAAGGCTAAACTTTTCAAAGCAGAAGCCAAAGAACAACTTTACTTTAGGAGCGGTGGGGGCAACAGAAAAATAAAGAAAAAAAATATGCAGTGACTAAATTTAAGTGTCACCGGCATAATTTATTTTTAGACTACTTACCAAGTCTGTGATCCAAATCCATAGCAGGCTAATTGAATCATTTCAAAGACTAATCCAAACATAATAGCCTGCTTGTAGCCAAGGTACTTCATCAATAATGTCAATACCAGAGTCTACAAAATAAAAATAAAATTTTATTTTACTTACAGGATGAAAAAAAAAAAAAAAAAAAAAAAAAAGGTAACATGTTCAAATCAAAATTCAAGAAACAAAGATTAATCAAGATAGTTATTGCTGCCAAAAAAGACATGACATGTTGAGAGAAAATGCGAAGGGTGAGGAAGGGGAGTCCAGGCAAAAAAATAATGGTCATGCTCAATCATCTTCAGTGTGAGATGGACAATGAGTTCATCTGGCCAATGAACTTATACCCAACCAAACTTTTCTCTGGTGAACCAGTGCAATGAATGCGGCCCAGACCTAAACCAAAGAAACGCTCTAAGGATTGCATCAGAGAGATGTTAAAGACGACAAGCATTGTGAAAATTGAGAAGCAGACGTTAAGCATAGAATACTGAAAGGGTAAAATCAGTAAAGTGGTAACTGAATATGAAATGGATGGGGACAACATGAACAAGTGAGAACAGCAGATAATCTGGCCTTAATATTTGCTCTCTTCCCATATACTCTTCATACATGGGAATTTGTCTTTCAAGTAACGGGTTAACTTCCCCCACGTGATCATTTTGACAATCAACCCAGAATTCATTACCCTGTTGAAAACAACTACTTGTGCACAGAATGTGGTAAGACTGTTAAAAGCTTGGATGGTTTAAAATGTCATATCAAAATCCATTGGGCTGCCAACACCCAGCCAGCAGTTTGTTACCTGTAACAACAATTAAATAGCTAATTTTACTGATTATCAATGTCTATGGAAATCTCTCTCCATACTTAAGTCATCTTTCTAGGCATACCCAGAATGAACAAGGATTCATTGTATCTCTTCTGAACACAAAATAATAAGCAAAACAAGTCTTGCTTGATAATGAGTTGACTGCAACTCGTATATATAATTTTTTTATAATTAAGAGATAAGAAAAACATTTTAAATCACTACACAAAAGCTTTCATGTTTCAATACTATCATTGTACTTCCTCAGGCGATGGTAGGTAACTGGTTATAAAATAATTTCCCTAAGAAATATAACCAGTTACCTACCATCGCCTGAAGAAATACAATGATAGTATTGAAACATGAAAGCTTTTGTGTAGTGATTTAAAAATTTTTTTCATTATAATCTCTTATAATAAAAATAATATTTTGCTCTACTTTGTAATGAGCACTTTTTTTAAGAAGTAAATGCTATGAACTGTCGATTTTTACTCCATTTGTTCTTTCTCATATTTGGAGAGATTTTATATATATATATATATACACACATACACACAGCAAAACATGAAGGTCTGAAAGAGGTGGAAAGATATTTTTTTTTTTTTTCCTTACCTGAGCTACTACAGAGAGGACACCAACAACAGCAATGAATGAAGCAACTTCTTCAGCTGAAAATCCCATCACCTGGAGAAAGAAAAATGATTTTCTATCAAATAAAAAAATTTAAAAAATAAAGAAAGAAAGAATGCAGAGTTTCAAATATTTAGTTACCTGTAATAAATTTACAAAAATTTTTTGCCTGTTTTATAAATAAAATAGAATTTTAATTAAAACAAAAATAAAAGATGATGTTTTCTTCCTTGGTGACCAAAATCTGTACTTACCAATCTCAAATAAACAAAGAAACAAGAATATTCGCCTGCTTCTGGCAGGTAAGACAAAAATACAGCTACACAAAGCATTAATATAAGCTGGTCCTTGCCAAGTTTCTTTAACGACTAAAAAGAAAAAAAAAAAAAAGAATTAAATCTTAATTAAACAAAATCAACAAAAAAACAAATGTAAAAGAATTTTATAAATTTCAACACTTTTTTGTATTATAGGTAAAATCTATAAAAATAAAAAAATTAAAAAAGTTATCATTTTCATGAATGCTAAATCTAAAGACGACGAAGAGCAGTAGCCGAATGTCTTGACTTGGTTAGATGAATTTATCTACAGTGATACCTCAGCTTAAGTCTTTTCAAGTTAAGTCATTTTCAAAGATACATCAGTTTTTCTTAAATAATTCTACATCCTCCTACAACAGCCCCAACAAGCAACATCAACATCACACATCAGGTAAATTTAAAATTGGTTTTTTACTTAATTATTCCTAATTATTTTATTCAGAATACTGTATGTACCTATAAATATAGTAATAAGCAATGGGGTGTGCTTATTTGCAGTTTATAGTGTGGTTATTTCAACTTAAGTCATTTTTCGACCTAAGTCGTGACCTCTGGAACCAATTAGCAATGTAGGGTGAAGTATATCTGCAGTACTTGAAAAGGGCTTTGACTTAAATAGAAAAACAGCTTTGGCTATAATTTTATAGAAATAACATTATCTACAGAATACGCAGAGTATGGTAAGCAAGAATTTAAAAATCAGATTTTCTGTTAGAAAAAAAAAAAAAAAATAGTTGACATTTGTGTTGACATTTTTTTTAAAGGAATTTTGTTGCAAAAGAAGATGAATCTAAATCTGGTTAGACAATTTCAAACCTTCAACTCAAAAACTAATATTCCTATCCTCCTCAATTCTCAAGCAACGAAGGTAAGACAGAAAAACTAAAGAACGCTGTAAATGGTATTTGAGAACATTTCTCAAGAGATCTAGAATGAAACTAAAAGACACTTACACCAAAAGGATCTGCCTTCTCCCATGAGATCTGAGAGCCCCAGCTGGCTGGCCGCAACTTCTCTGGTAGGGATTCAGGCACTGCCACAAGTATGAAGAGAACATCAAGTACAGCAACAGCAGTCGCTAGCCATATTACAAGTGTGTCACTGTACAACCTCTCCAAGTATGCTCCAATAGCAGGACTTGTGACGAGGCTGGCAGCAAAGGTAGCAGAGACCTACAGCAGAAAGAAAAAAAAATAAATGAAGGCATCAAGAAATGCAAATAGCAAAAGTTATTCCCACATCAATGCAGTTAACATAAATGACATTATAGAAATTATTATTTCGTATTGCTGAACTAATTGGAGCAGCAAAAACTCAGCCTTTGACTATCTCTCTTGTTTGAAATCAGATGTTTGCACAGAAGAGGTAAAAATCTAATCATTTTTCATCAACTTTGGTATACTTAAATTTAACTAATGCAAGTCCAGTTACTAAATTTATACACAAATAAGTCATAACAACAACCACCACCAATTATTTGCAATAAATTACTTATGCCTAATTTTTAACAAAAAAAAAAAAAAAAAAAAAAAAAAAAAAACAGGATATATCAGTGACGTTTGAGTAAGAAAAAGTCTACCAGCATACTTGTACTGACACCAATAATATTTTCAAGTCCCTTCTTTATTTTTAATGATATAAGTAAAAAAAAAAAAAAATTCATCAAGAAAGTAACCAGTTTCAAGGAGAAAAAATACACATTTGGGAGATGGGGATAACATTCAATCCTAGAAAAGTAGGAAGGAAACATGGGTTGCTGCAGATTTTATAAGCACCCAAATGAATACAGCAAATAGAAGTGACAAATGTTTGCTCTTAAACATATTGGGTTGAGAAATCTTTTTGGGTTCAGGGTTCCCACAGATCTGTATTATGCATGCATGCATACATACATACATACATATATATAAAAAAAACAAATTCCAGGACAGTGTTAAGTTTCAAGGCCTGAAATTGGTGCATGCATACCCACCCCAAAGCAAAGGGTCATCAATTTCAAAAACAGAAACTTTGTGATTTATCTTTCAATAGTTTGACATGCGAGATGTTCAAAGAAAACCATAGTTTGTTCCAATAATTCATGTCACATTGATCAGTTTATTTTTAAAATCCAAGTGTTGAAGGCTAAAACACAACTGAATGCAGATCTGGTTATGTTACACATTTTGTCCAGCATTCTACACAGTTTGGAGTTCTACACTTGAAAATTTTGAGTGACACACTTTAATTCTAACTGCTACACATTTCAGCTATCTAGACGACTCATGGTTTGTGAATGTCCCCAAAAGTCTTGACTGCTGCACATTTCCTGTGAAGTATAATGGCTTTAATGAACACAACTGCAAATAGAAATGTTCACCAAAATACTACACATTTCAGCTATCTAGACGACTCATGGTTTGTGAATGTCCCCAAAAGTCTTGACTGCTGCACATTTCCTGTGAAGTATAATGGCTTTATGAACACAACTGCAAATAGAAATGTTCACCAAAATACTACACATTTCAGCTATCTAGACGACTCATGGTTTGTGAATGTCCCCAAAAGTCTTGACTGCTGCACATTTCCTGTGAAGTATAATGGCTTTATGAACACAACTGCAAATAGAAATGTTCACCAAAATACTACACATTTCAGCTATCTAGACGACTCATGGTTTGTGAATGTCCCCAAAAGTCTTGAGTGCTGCACATTTCCTGTGAAGTATAATGGCTTTATGAACACAACTGCAAATAGAAATGTTCACCAAAATACTACACATTTCAGCTATCTAGACGACTCATGGTTTGTGAATGTCCCCAAAAGTCTTGACTGCTGCACATTTCCTGTGAAGTATAATGGCTTTATGAACACAACTGCAAATAGAAATGTTCACCAAAATACTACACATTTCAGCTATCTAGACGACTCATGGTTTGTGAATGTCCCCAAAAGTCTTGAGTGCTGCACATTTCCTGTGAAGTATAATGGCTTTATGAACACAACTGCAAATAGAAATGTTCACCAAAATACTACACATTTCAGCTATCTAGACGACTCATGGTTTGTGAATGTCCCCAAAAGTCTTGACTGCTGCACATTTCCTGTGAAGTATAATGGCTTTATGAACACAACTGCAAATAGAAATGTTCACCAAAATACTACACATTTCAGCTATCTAGACGACTCATGGTTTGTGAATGTCCCCAAAAGTCTTGACTGCTGCACATTTCCTGTGAAGTATAATGGCTTTATGAACACAACTGCAAATAGAAATGTTCACCAAAATACTACACATTTCAGCTATCTAGACGACTCATGGTTTGTGAATGTCCCCAAAAGTCTTGACTGCTGCACATTTCCTGTGAAGTATAATGGCTTTATGAACACAACTGCAAATAGAAATGTTCACCAAAATACTACACATTTCAGCTATCTAGACGACTCATGGTTTGTGAATGTCCCCAAAAGTCTTGACTGCTGCACATTTCCTGTGAAGTATAATGGCTTTAATGAACACAACTGCAAATAGAAATGTTCACCAAAATACTACACATTTCAGCTATCTAGACGACTCATGGTTTGTGAATGTCCCCAAAAGTCTTGACTGCTGCACATTTCCTGTGAAGTATAATGGCTTTATGAACACAACTGCAAATAGAAATGTTCACCAAAATACTACACATTTCAGCTATCTAGACGACTCATGGTTTGTGAATGTCCCCAAAAGTCTTGACTGCTGCACATTTCCTGTGAAGTATAATGGCTTTATGAACACAACTGCAAATAGAAATGTTCACCAAAATACTACACATTTCAGCTATCTAGACGACTCATGGTTTGTGAATGTCCCCAAAAGTCTTGACTGCTGCACATTTCCTGTGAAGTATAATGGCTTTATGAACACAACTGCAAATAGAAATGTTCACCAAAATACTACACATTTCAGCTATCTAGACGACTCATGGTTTGTGAATGTCCCCAAAAGTCTTGACTGCTGCACATTTCCTGTGAAGTATAATGGCTTTATGAACACAACTGCAAATAGAAATGTTCACCAAAATACTACACATTTCAGCTATCTAGACGACTCATGGTTTGTGAATGTCCCCAAAAGTCTTGACTGCTGCACATTTCCTGTGAAGTATAATGGCTTTATGAACACAACTGCAAATAGAAATGTTCACCAAAATACTACACATTTCAGCTATCTAGACGACTCATGGTTTGTGAATGTCCCCAAAAGTCTTGACTGCTGCACATTTCCTGTGAAGTATAATGGCTTTATGAACACAACTGCAAATAGAAATGTTCACCAAAATACTACACATTTCAGCTATCTAGACGACTCATGGTTTGTGAATGTCCCCAAAAGTCTTGACTGCTGCACATTTCCTGTGAAGTATAATGGCTTTATGAACACAACTGCAAATAGAAATGTTCACCAAAATACTACACATTTCAGCTATCTAGACGACTCATGGTTTGTGAATGTCCCCAAAAGTCTTGACTGCTGCACATTTCCTGTGAAGTATAATGGCTTTATGAACACAACTGCAAATAGAAATGTTCACCAAAATACTACACATTTCAGCTATCTAGACGACTCATGGTTTGTGAATGTCCCCAAAAGTCTTGACTGCTGCACATTTCCTGTGAAGTATAATGGCTTTAATAAACACAACTGCAAATAGAAATGGTCACCAAAATACTACACATTTCAGCTATCTAGACGACTCATGGTTTGTGAATGTCCCCAAAAGTCTTGACTGCTGCACATTTCCTGTGAAGTATAATGGCTTTATGAACACAACTGCAAATAGAAATGTTCACCAAAATACTACACATTTCAGCTATCTAGACGACTCATGGTTTGTGAATGTCCCCAAAAGTCTTGACTGCTGCACATTTCCTGTGAAGTATAATGGCTTTATGAACACAACTGCAAATAGAAATGTTCACCAAAATACTACACATTTCAGCTATCTAGACGACTCATGGTTTGTGAATGTCCCCAAAAGTCTTGACTGCTGCACATTTCCTGTGAAGTATAATGGCTTTATGAACACAACTGCAAATAGAAATGGTCACCAAAATACTACACATTTCAGCTATCTAGACAACTCATGGTTTGTGAATGTCCCCAAAAGTCTTGACTGCTGCACATTTCCTGTGAAGTATAATGGCTTTATGAACACAACTGCAAATAGAAATGTTCACCAAAATACTACACATTTCAGCTATCTAGACGACTCATGGTTTGTGAATGTCCCCAAAAGTCTTGACTGCTGCACATTTCCTGTGAAGTATAATGGCTTTATGAACACAACTGCAAATAGAAATGTTCACCAAAATACTACACATTTCAGCTATCTAGACGACTCATGGTTTGTGAATGTCCCCAAAAGTCTTGACTGCTGCACATTTCCTGTGAAGTATAATGGCTTTATGAACACAACTGCAAATAGAAATGTTCACCAAAATACTACACATTTCAGCTATCTAGACGACTCATGGTTTGTGAATGTCCCCAAAAGTCTTGACTGCTGCACATTTCCTGTGAAGTATAATGGCTTTAATGAACACAACTGCAAATAGAAATGGTCACCAAAATACTACACATTTCAGCTATCTAGACGACTCATGGTTTGTGAATGTCCCCAAAAGTCTTGACTGCTGCACATTTCCTGTGAAGTATAATGGCTTTAATGAACACAACTGCAAATAGAAATGGTCACCAAAATACTACACATTTCAGCTATCTAGATGACTCATGGTTTGTGAATGTCCCCAAAAGTCTTGACTGCTGCACATTTCCTGTGAAGTATAATGGCTTTAATGAACACAACTGCAAATAGAAATGTTCACTAAAATACTACACATTTCAGCTATCTCGACGACTCATGGTTTGTGAATGTCCCCAAAAGTCTTGACTGCTGCACATTTCCTGTGAAGTATAATGGCTTTAATGAACACAACTGCAAATAGAAATGTTCACCAAAATACTACACATTTTAGCTATGCCTACCACTCCTGGCTTTTGTTGCACATAGGACAGAACACAATGATTTTATCATTTTTTCAGTTCATCTAGTTTACCATTCAGATCCCTTTCCAATTTGGATATCTCTATGGATTTGTCCTTTGCAGATCTTTGCATGGCATTGGACTTTGCTATAAGTGTGAAGTTTTGAGTCTACTTAGCTTTCTCTGCATACACATCAGCTGACTTATGCAAATATTGTGTGCAACTTTCAAGCTTGTGTTTTCTTTGGTCTTCAGTTCCTCAATTTCCATAAACCTGGATTTCCGTTTTTGTCCAGCTGCTTTTCTGTTTTGTTTTGTTTTCCTCAGCCTCAAGGTATTGGTTGTATGTTGTTCTGGTACTGGAAGCACTGCAGAGAAGAGCCTTAGTCATGGGAACATTCACGGTACTTCCAACTGTGAATAAATAGTCCATGATAATGTGCTGTGCAACCAGAGTGTGCGGTTTCATATTGTCAGTGGAAATTTTCATGTTGACTAAGAAACCGCTCTCCATTTAGGCCTGTCCATGAGAGAGTACCAGTAATCCGCAAAAAAATTTCAAGCACATGAAAAAAGGGGGAACTCACCAATCCATATGCTGCACTGCGCTCTTCCTCTGAGGTAACATCAGCCACGTAAGCAAACACAACACTAAAGGTGACAGCAAAAATGCCTGATATGGAGAGCATTGCAAAGTACCACCTAAAAGAAAAAGAAAAAACAAAATGAAAGAATTAAAAGATAAAAACCAAACAGATTTTTTTTTTTTGTAACAAAACTTAAAATAGGCCTGTATTCTTATCAATTTGTAAATTTAGCAGATAATTACAGTCTTTATGCCCATTTATGAGAATACGCAAGAGTAAATTAAAATGTTACTTCACTCAAAGTGAAATTGGAAACATTTTTTTTTTCTTTGGTGAATTCTGAAGTTAAAAAACAAAAATTTGATTGTTTGGTTTGTGTTTTATGGCATATCAACCTAAATGGGTCATTTAATGCTGACAACTTTTTTTTCCTGGTAATATTTTGTTTTGTCAAAAATCTATTTCTGGTAATATTTTTTCCCTCAAAAATGTATAGCTTGTAATATTTTTTTTTTCTTCAAAAATTTATTTCTGGTAATAATTTTTTACAAAGCATTTCTGGTATTAAAACCTATTTTCACACTTTTACAATGCTTTTTACCTCAGTTTTCAGGTTAGCTATTTGCTCATAGCTGGGACCCTAACAGGTGCTACCACACCGGGTCAGGTTGGACCTGGGAACACCAGCAATTAAGAGGTGGTTCCATTCTCCTCAAAACTTCCTGATCATAGGCCTTGCTGTTGGACGTAGTTTATCATCTTACCCTGGACGCAGATGTACTTTATCGTCTGACCCTGGACGATTATGATTGCCCCTTTTTTTTTTTTTTTTATTGCATTTCTCTGGTTTAATTATTTGTCCATTTTTCTTGATTATCTGTGAATTGCAATGCATTCTTAAGAAAGATAGTAGTTTCCTATGGCCTTCACCAAAGTTTGGAATTTAGTTTTCCTTTTCTTACACTGGATATCCTCCAAAGCTAAAAGGCCTAAACTACCCAGTTATTTAGCCCATAGCTTGGGGATTGAGAAGAGACAGATTTATGTCTTTCCCAAGGGAATTTATACAAAAGTGAATACAACAGACAAGCCTCAAAGTTGAATTTGGCGCATTCATTATCGTGCTTTGTACACCAATAATCATTAAACTATCCCCACATCTCTTGCTACAAAGGACAGGAAATTGTAGAGAGTTCTGATCGTCTACGCCCTGAAGGGACACGACACGGACAAAATAGACCCAAACACCTTGTTCTGCACACACACACACACACAAAAATGAAAATTTCTCGCTTACATTTTTATTGTTTTAATTTACTTTTAAAAATTTTTTTTTTTTTTTTTTTAAAACTGGGCCAAGTTGCAGAGAAATTTCTAAAGATTTCACCCCATACACCCTCCATTTGTAAGTAGTATGATGCTAAGAGTACAAACAACTGAGTAAGAGTTGAACAATATCAGATTTTCAACCGTTAGACAAAAAGCTACAACTTGTATTTACTAAATGGAAGAATTTACAATCATTGTTTTGCTTGGAAAACACCTACCATGTATATGCTGCTTTGTAAACTGAAATTTGAAACGTCGACATAGTTTAAAGATATTAACATCGCATTAATCCATTAAGACCTTTTTAATCTGACCGCCTGATGAAAGAGATGTTACTTTCAGGCAAGAGGAATCATCTTATCTAATAAATGTAGACAAAACATTGGAATTTGGGTAGTGAATTTACACAATACGCTACAAGATGGGTGTGTAACAACTTGTAAGGAGTAATTAGATCCCCAGAGAGGCTTAACAGTTGTTGGTTCTATACTACCAAACCAGGCCCAAGGTCAGTGAAAAAAAGGATTTCTCTATTCTTATAATGTAAGTATAAGGTAGAACAGGAAAAAAACAACAAATTAAAATTTTTCATTGGAACGAATAAGTTGAATTCAAAATTCTTGGGAGATTGAATTTAATTCAAAGAAATCCAACAAGAACAACTGTAACTAACAAACTCATGTACCTACCCATTATTCACTGGCCAGTACAAGTGTTGACTTTCGGATGACAGATCCAAAGGAAAAAAAGGTTCCTGGCTAAAAGGTTTTCTTTAATTACCAATTTTAACCAAAGAAATTAAGCCAAAAGGACATGTGAACAAAGAAAGCCTAGTTAAAATGAAATTAATGATTTGGTTTTACTGATCCATCATCCCACCAAGTTGGGGATAGCAAAGTAGTAGGTGATTGAATTCTGAGAGAGAATCTTTCAAGGTGTTTTGAGCTGGCAAGAGACAGAGAAAAAAATGTAATAACATGATGCTCCAATCATATGACCAGACCAGAGTGAAACACACATACCAGTTCTCTCTCTTCCTTCCATGATACCAATGATACAATTCTAACTGATCAAGGCAAACAAATACTGGAAGGAAAAATACATTTAAATTTATAATTTAAAAAAAAGATGGCATCTGCTGTATTTTGCAAATTAAATTTTGATTTTTTCCCTTCATCACTTTGTGTCCAACTCAAACCCAGAAAATTATGCAATACTATTTCAGCTTGAAAACACAGACATTTTGACCTATGATCAGAAGTCCTCGTCAAGATTAAGATAACACACGGGCTGAGAAAAACTTTCAACCAGAGTGACCAATGTCCAGAGTAGTAATCTTCAGAGTTCATCAGGTTATTTTTGAAGTTGAGACAAGTAGGAAATGCAAGTGGGGATAATGTTGCATTTGTCTCAGCTCTGAACAGGGTTCTTGACCCTGAAGTGTCACATTTGTTGCAGGGGGCCTAAGAGGGATAACATCACAAATACACATATGGTAAACTCTTAAGGAATGTGTTAATGGTGGTAACTCTTTAAATACATAATGTTTAAAAATAGAAAAAAAAAACATTAATAGTATATATGCATGATGCTGTCTACTGAAGGTGAATTCCAAAAAGAACTAATTTGGTTCTATCTTTGTTAATTTAGCTTTAATAGTACGAAGATACTTTCAAATGTGCCTCAAGTGAGACAAAAAATATAAATGTCAGAGGGCAGTTTTAGTCATTGCTTCAAATATAGAGAAGAGGAGAAAGGGAATCAGCTTCAAGAATTTAATTGGTAGAATTTTGCCTCTCTCTTAATTAGGTGCCTATACAATTCTTCAAGGAAAAGTAGGAGTTTAAGTACTGGAAATGGTTTGAAGCAGTGGTTGCCAACCAGTGGTCTGTGGAACACTGGTTGTCCATGTAAAATCTTTGATGGTCCTCAGGAAAATTGGAACATTATTTCAATTTTTATGAAGCTTCACATACAAAAATGATGAATAACAAAACCTAAAATGGATGGTATATATGTTCAAGACCTTATTTAATCTCGAAATAAACACGAGTACACAAATGTGACATCATCCAACCATAGTATAACCTAACATGACTTGCAAACTTGAAATTTTTAATTTGTTTTATTTAAATAATTACAATATAACTATGTTACCTTTTAATGGGTGCATTTCATATTAATAAGATAAAAGTTTTCCAATTATTATTATTATTATTATATAAATGTATTTACCTTTTCTTTTTTTCCTAAATTCATATTAGTGGACCACGAAATTTTAAATTATACATTTAGTGGTCCATTTTAGTGGTCCATGAAGTTCAAAGGATGAATACAAATATAATATCCCAGCATTTGACTGCCTAACGAATATCCATTTAAAAGTTTCATAAAACAATTCATCTAAGTATCAACAAGTCACAAGATCAAATTTAGCATTTTTTCTTGCCAAATTATTACTAATTTTTCATGCATTGACATATGTATTTGCAATATTTCATTTGACAAATGCTCTTGACCAAATTGCCATGCACTCTCACCATCATAGCTGTTGGCAGAGTTACCAGCAAAATGTAAATGTAGACTGGCAAGAGATTGTCAACTGCATAGCTGCCTTTTCTAAAAAAGGTTGAGAAAGATTTTCTACAGACCAATCAGGAGGAGGCAAATTGATTCACTAATATTTTTAGTTAATCTTTAAGTGTTGAATGTTTCTTAGGAATGATCAAAAGCAAGAACAAAATTGCAAAAGTAATTCTATGGTTGTCAATAAGAATCTTTTATGAAACAGGAAATGAAGGCAAATAAGTTTTACTGTGGAAAAAAAAAAACAGGGCAACAAAAGGTTTTATGAGTAACACAAGACAAATAAAGATTACCCATCAAAAATAGGCTTTTTGCTGCATTATACTCTGACCTTCAACATTTCTGACAGAACTTTAACTGAAAATGTCAGTCAAAAGATTTTGAAAAATAAAACACACTGGGGGGGGGGGTCCTTTCATTTTACTTGAATTACCAAAGAAAATGGTCAAAAATACCCATAGAAAATTAACCGCACACACAAAGTTTAAATATTGGAATACTTTTATTAGCATATAAAAATACTAAAAACGAGTACTTTTTCATTATCTACAGACCACTCATGTCAGTAATTGCACAAGGTTAACTATTTGTAACTAGCACAGACAAGGAAACCATTTTATTTGTATCCTCATAGTAATTGATCCTTCTTTCACTTGACTATTCTTACTTATTGCCGCCTCAAATTGTTTTGAAAATGGTAATTGCAATATGATTGGCTTATTGTAACAGAGTTCTTGAAAGATTAAAAAAAATACTGAAGTAAATATTGCTCTGCTCTGTTAGAAGAAAAAAAAAACTAGGAGTTTTATTGTGTGTTGTCCTTTTTGTGTAGCTTATGCCTGGAAAGAGTGATCTGACAAAGCAAGCAATTATTTGCACAAGGCTAACAAGGTTTCTAATTATTGACAAATGCTCTTGACCAAATTGCCATGCACCCTCACCATTCTAGTCATTGGCAGAGTTGCCAGCAAAATGCAAATGTAGACTGGCCACAAATGGCAAGAGATTCTCAACTGTATAGCTGCCTTTTCTATTAAAAAAAAAAAAAAAAGTATTTTTTATTCCTAAACTGACCAATCAGGAAGAGGCAAATTGATTAACTAATATCTTTAGTTAACCTTTAAGTGTTGAACGTCATTGGTCATAACTAATCACATATTTGGTCTCAAGCATTACCGAAAATAACTATCAGCTATTGATACCCTCTTCAAATTTTACTAATACTCTGTACTGAAATACAAGAAAAATGGTAGCTGCTTTGAAGTTCATGCCTTTTAAAAAACTATTTTCAACAGAATTCAAGTGAGAGCTAGAAAAATAATTGTCAATGTACTAGCATTTTAACCACTAGATCACAAAAATCAAATGAGAGACAAAATTCAAAAAGAGTTTAGGACTAGACTGACCAAATTTGTGAAAGGGATTCTCAAGAGACTGTCAATATTTGCTAACAGTCCATATTTCCCAGAGGTGAAGCCATTTCAACAGAAGACGGAAGAGCCGAAAGAAACAATCTAAGTGAAATCCAATCATGGAAGGGAGAGGAGAGAAAAAAGAAAATTAAACTTTGGCCAACAATTTGATTGCACCCAGCAACCCATTTCCTTGGCCCTCAGTGTCCATGACAACCTCCAGCAAGACTACTCTGCAAAGACATTGTCCATACATATCACTTGAAATGATTCATTCTTTGTGATGCAAGTGTCTGAACACTATGGTGACAAAGACCATCTATAGAACAAAGCACAGCAGATTTGAATGGCAACAGATCTGAAGTGACAAGTGGAATGATCTCTGAATTTATCTGAGCAGAAATTATGGCATACAAGCTTATCAAATATAATCGTCACTATCAAAAGGATGAAGTCTTATTTCTTCATCCTATGAAGAACTCTGAAGAGAACAGAATCAAACTTAGGACTTCCCAGAAATTGAGACCCAAAAATAAATGGCATGAACAAGAAATTTATAATTAGGGAAAACATTCCAGCTGCATTAAGAAGAGAGGCCAAGAAAAAAGAGACAAACCAACTGACCGGCAGGAAACAGTAAGTGACTGTCACCCAGTTAATGGGGATTGGGGGAGGGGACTGCAGAAAGAAGATGGTCAAAATAATGACAGCAGTTTTGTCAAATTTGCTTAAGTTTTTCTCTCCAGTAGCATCTCAACTCTTTTTCTCTCCCTCTAAAAGACAGATATCTTTTCCATTGGTTAGAGAAAAGAAAGAGAAAAAACAACAGATGCAATCATCTGGCAAAACATTTATATTGAAAAGCACACATTTAAGAGGTTGTAGCTACAAATATGAATACAAAACAAAAGTAATTTATAGACTATAGAACAAGGTGAAGTCATCTTGTAAATGTTTTTTTTGTTTTTTGTTTTTTTTCCAGATAATTAGTTTGAGAGTTAATCATATTTCTGAATAGATGAAACATTTCAAAGAAAATATATTTGTTGATTGCAACAAGCTAGGTATCTAGGCTCAAGATCAATATTGTCCCAGAGATTAGTTTGGAACAACTGGTTAGATTTTTGTGACTGTGATTCATGCTTTATTTTCTTTTACGGCATATCAACCTCAATGGATTATTTAATGCCGACAAGATTTTTAGAATAGGTTTGTATGAATAGAATATGTATCCTTTGTAAGAAATCAGTTTGTAGATCAGGTTTCAATGACATATCTTTGTAAAGAGGGTTTTTGTTAAGAATCAAATGTATTGCTGGTATTTTTATAAAAATATTTCTATAAAAATGTATTTTTATATTTTCATAGTGTTTTGACACCAGTTTGGGGGGTTAACTATTTGCCTATAGCTGAGACCCTAACAGGTGTTACCAGCCAGAGTCAGGGTGAACCTGGGAACAATAGAAATTAAGTCGTTCCACGCCCATCAAAACCTCTTGATCAGAGGCTTTGCTGCTAGATGTAGTTTATCGCCATACCCATGATGTGTTTGTGACTATGCTGGGATGATAAACATTTTTAATTAAAATTCTATATTTTAGTATCAATTATTTCTTACTAAATAATAAAAAAAAAAAAAAAACTTCTCCCCAACAGTAATATGTTCACAAACAAAACAACTTAAACGTTTCTTTTTAAAGTGGGTGAATGGTTTGGTTTATTTTGTTTTATGGCATATCAACCTCAATGGGTTATTTAATGCCGACAAAATTTTTATTGCTGGTAATATGTTTTTCTTCAAAAATCTATTTCTGGGAATATTTTTCCTTGAAGAAATCTATAGCTGGTAATATTCTTTTCAAAGAATGTATAGCTGTTTGTATTGCTGGTACTTTTTCCTTTTTTAAAGTATTGCTGATAATAATTTTTTCCTTCAAAAATTATTGCTGGTAATATTTTTTTATTACAAAGTATTTCTGGTATTAAAATCTATTTTTACACAAGTTTGGGTGTCAACTATTTGCCCATAGTTGGGACCCTAACAGGTGCTACCACCCCAGGTCAGGGTGAACCTGGGAACACCAGCAATTAAGAGGTGGTTCCATGCTCCTCAAAACCTCCTGATCAGAGGCCTTGCTGCTGGACATAGTTTATCATCTTACCCAGGACAGTGGGTGAATGAAACCAAAGTGAAAAATGAAGTTTGACAATATTTGTGCTATTATTTCTAAATGTGAAAAACATGCAGATTTAATTGTAAAACCTAATTTAGTATTTATAAACAAAATAAGAAAATTATATACTTTCTATTAATTTTTGGTTAAAAAACTTGAATGAATCTTTAAAAAGCAACATTTGTGTGTTGTTTTCTGCTTATCCAAATTGAAAATACAAGGGAGAATTTGGAAAAAAAAAAAAATTTAGTCATAATGCAAGGCAAAAAGTTGTAAATGAAAATTTTTTTGATAAAACTTCTTTGATAGTTGAATGCACCAATTCTTTATATAGCAAATCAATGCCTAGGGCAGAATTCTTAAAATATGATAAAAGCTACTCTGAGCATGAAAATTAATTAAAGAGCGCATTTCTATATAAAATTATTATTCAAGTTGATTTAACTGAAATGTTTAAACAAAGTTGTGATTTTTATAAAAATTACATTAAATTTTATCCAATTTGTTTTTTGTATATATTATTTTAGCTTTTTTTTTTTTTTTAAATTCTTTAAAATTTTAATAGTTTTATTATGCTACTTACAACTATAGATGATGAAGTTTAAAAAAATTTGATTTCAGGATGGTTTAAAATTTTTGTGGGGAAAAAAATCTGTTTTTTGGGGTGGGGGGGATTCCAGGACGATGTTGAAAAAAGTTAGTCTGGAGCCCTGCAGACATAAATTATTTTCTTGAAAACATCCGTGCTGTTCAGTCCTCTACATAAACTTGATAAGTGAAATGGGGGTGTTGAGAAAATAATCAGGGCAAAATCTTTAAAGTTTATTGTAATAAAGTTTTGTTTTATTTTTCATTCAAAGTTTACTCAGCATTGTAGTTGATATGAACTGATTTATAACTGAATAGACGGACATGTTCTTAAAAAAATTTAACATACCATGGACTTATCTTCATAAGTGGAATAGGAGCACAAGTAAAAGATACTGTCAAGAGCAGGAATGGTTTCCGTCCCCAAACATCTGAAAGGGCTCCTACCAGTGGGGCACTCAAGAAGGACAGCATTCCCTGAAATAAATAATAAATAACATTTTTAAAAAAAGAAATTGCGGACATAATTTTATGAGAGACCCCTACCTTGCTATCATCAGGAAAACCTGAAGTGTTAAAAACTTACCATAACAAGTGGTAAAGATAATAGTTTTATTTTCTCAATAACACTCGTCTAATTCCTCACCATGGATAAGTAGTAAAATTTACTAAAACAAATCTTATGAAAAAAAGAGTGAAATTGTGTTTAATTTTACCCACAGGCAGACTCAACAGAAATATTCTGTTTATTTGAGCAGAAAATGAATCTAAAACACGGATTGTATGGAATAATAGCAAAATGGAAAGCAACAAACGAAAAGCTTTCCTATTTATTAGACTCAAATGCAGCTGGTGCTAAAACACAGCCATGATTATTTTCTTTGTCATGTCACTCAATATAGAATCATTTGAGTGGAGGTAAGTCTCGACATTTGTTTGATAAATCTTTTCATGGCTTATATAAACAGCGTGTTGTTGATATACATTTTACAATTTTGCTTCTTTTTAAATTAAAGCCAAAAAGTACTTTTTCACAGTAAAGACTTTCTTTTTTACTTAAAAAAAAAAGAAAAAAAAGCAAACACTAAAACCCTACTTTGTTGTATCTTAAAAGTTTTTGTAACAATTAGATAAAAACTTTTTAGATAAAGCATTGTCAACCATTTAAATTTTAATAATTTTCTTTAATCTTAATTTGTATTAAAAAAAAAAAAAAAAAAAAAAAAAAAAAAAAAAAAATCAAAAGTTACCAGTTCAAATTTCACTGGGAACTTATCTTATTTCCACTCCATCCAGCTAGAGTAAAAAAAATAAAAAGTATGTAAAAATTAGGTACCTCCAAAAAATTTCTAAGAGCTTATCATTATGAAAAAAGTCCCCCCCCCCAAACTAAAGAACAAAATTTTATCAAAATGTTTGTTTTTTCCTCTTAATAATAAGAAAGTACTTTTTTTATTATGTTATTTAATTATTTAATTCTTTCTAACATTTTTAATATTTTGATAAAAATCTTTTTCTTCTTGCTTGAGCAGTGGGCCAAAAATTAGTAGAGGGATTTTTAGCATCTTTTTGATGCTTTCTTACAAAAATCAAATAATTGTCTGATTTGAATAAAATTTTCAGAACTTATTCACAAATGAATTTAATTAATTAATTATTATTATTTTTTTTTTCCATCTGTTACCCTCAGTTAATGTTACAAAATTTCAAGAAATTAAAATTTCAGGCTTTTAGTTAAAAGAACTCCTTGGAGAATTTAAATCATTAATTTCTTTTTGGCAAACAGAAACACTATTTACCTAAAATCTTCTCTGAATTATAAAATAAAAAATGCAATAAAACTGACATTATTTAATTAGAAAAGCTTTTAATTGCTTTTATAAATAAGATCTATTAAAGACATTGTCCTAAGAAAAAACATTTTTTCAATGAATAATGAATTTTTACAAGAATTTTTTTAAAATTTTAATTAGAAAAATTTATTAAAGTTTTAAATCTTTAAATTCTGTATTAATTTCAACCTTTTAGATGACATTATTAAGTGAAAACTCTTTTTACTAATCATAAATGGACAAGCTTAATACAAATCAACACCAATATTTTTTTTAAAAGAATTTTTTTTTTTTCATTAACTACAGGCAACCATACCCAACATCAAGAAATAAGAGTAATAACTATGGTAAATTTAGAGCCAATATTTCTAAAAATCAAGAAAACATTAGATTGAGAATATTTTCCTAAATTTTAAGATTACTGAGCACTTAAAGATTTTATGTGAAATGGGCTCATGTCATTTTTTTAAATTGTTTTAAGGATAAAGTCTCCATAGAACAACATTAAATCAGTTATCAGGCTATAAACATAGCTACTGCCAGGTTAAAAACAGAGTTACTGTTCAGTAAAAAAAAAAAAAAAAAAAAAAAGTGGATTTCTACAATATTTTAAATTTAAAGTAAATAATATTGGTTTCAAATCAGATTAATTACACTTTGAATCAGCTAATATTCCTCAAATAAATTTTTTTAAAAGTATATTTTATTTTTGGAAGATTTTGTAATAAAAAGAATTATCTTGCAATGAAAGTTTACAAAACAAATAAATAAAAAACTCCTTCCAGGCAATTTAAATTAGTTTTTCAAATACAGTAAAGTATTTTGCTTAAAGAAAATACATCTCACACATTGCCAGAAAATTATGAAAGAAAATAATATTTAGTGAAAAGACATGAAGAGCTAAAAAAGTTCACACAAGTAAACAGTGAAATTTACTCTCATTTAAATAAAGCCACTGTGTGTGTTTAGGGTCATTGGCAATTAGGATTGAAGAGGACTTTAAAATGAAAATATTTCAAACTCAGTAACAAACAGAGAAATACTTGGATAATTTCTTTTTTTCTTTGTTTCAGCAAAACAATTGATCATATTCAAATTAGAAAGCAATCACCCTACAAGCTTATCTTAGTTGCTTCTTAGGAATGATCAAAAGCAAGAACAAAATTGCAAAAGTAATTCTATGGTTGTCAATAAGAATCTTTTATGAAACAGGAAATGAAGGCAAATAAGTTTTACAGTGGAGAAAAAGACACGGCAACAAAAGGTTTTATGAGTAACACAAGACAGATAAAGATTACCCATCAAAAATAGGCTTTTTGCTGCATTATACTCTGACCTTCAACATTTCTGACAGCGCTTTAACTGAAAATGTCAGTCAAAAAATTTTGAAAAATAAAACACACCGGGAAAAAAATGTGGGTTTCCTTTCATTTTACTTGAATTACCAAAGAAAATGGTCAAAAATACCCATAGAAAATTAACCGCACACACAAAGTTTAAATATTGGAATACTTTTATTAGCATATAAAAATACTAAAAACGAGTACTTTTTCATTATCTACAGACCACTCATGTCAGTAATTGCACAAGCTTAACTATTTGTAACTGGCACAGACAAGGAAACCATTTGTATCCTCATAGTAATTGATCCTTCTTTCACTTGACTATTCTTACTTATTGCCGCCTCAAATTGTTTTGAAAATGGTAATTGCAATATGATTGGCTTATTGTAACAGAGTTCTTGAAAGATTAAAAAAAATACTGAAGTAAATATTGCTCTGCTTTAGAAGAAAAAAAAACTAGGAGTTTTATTGTGTGTTGTCCTTTTTGTGTAGCTTATGCCTGGAAAGAGTGATCTGACAAAGCAAGCAATTATTTGCACAAGGCTAACAAGGTTTCTAATTATTGACAAATGCTCTTGACCAAATTGCCATGCACCCTCACCATTCTAGTCATTGGCAGAGTTGCCAGCAAAATGCAAATGTAGACTGGCCACAAATGGCAAGAGATTCTCAACTTTTCTATTTAAAAAAAAAAAAAAAGATTTTCTTATTCCTCAACTGACCAATCAGGAGGAGGCAAATTGATTAACTAATATTTTTAGTTAACCTTTAAGTGTTGAACGTCATTGGTCATAGCTAATCACATATTCGGTCTCAAGCATTACCGAAAATAACTTTATCAGCTATTGATACCCTCTTCAAATTTTACTAATACTTTGTACTGAAATACAAGGGAAAAAAAAAAACATTTAAGCATACACACAAAAGTAAATTCAAGAAAAGCATTTCCAACAGATCAGGTGTTTAGACTACTCATCTAAGAATGATTAAGAGGTCATTCATTTTTAGATTCTTTTTAAACAGCTATGAAAAAATGTGTGCGTGAAGTTTCATTTGACACCCCATAATTAAGAAAGCTCGGAAAGGCTAAATTTGAAGCCATATGCTTTTGTTATACAGTCAAGCCTTCTTTGATTCAAACCACCATAACGAAAACAACTTACCCAATATTCTACATTTAATAAATGAAATAAATGAACCAAGTTTTACCAAGTGTCTGTTCAAGTGTAAAATTCTGCAAATATCAGTTAAATTCCTTGTTCCAAAGGTTCATATTCAAGACACATCTTGCTTTTTCTCCAAGATAAAAATTATATATATATATATATATATATATACTTAGAGGTGACAGTCTGTTTCATGCTAGATGCAATCGTCAGGCCACTAGCATGAAACAGACTCACCTTTAAGTGTTGACTTCTATGTTCACTTTTATATTTACACACGCTATCTCTGATATTGAGCACGTTATCCCATAAATATAGCACACTCTAAGACTATATTTCTTCATATATATATATATATATATATATATATATATATATATATCTCATTTCAATTGAGCACTATTGAATGACAAGTTAATTCTACAAACAGCCAACTGCATTAATGCAAAGCTCTTCAGTAAAATGAATGGAGCACTCCAGCTGATTGACATTTGTTTACATTTGTAAAAACAATACGCTAGATTTAGCTTCCTCATTCTGTCAGATGAAGATAGCTCAGTGGTAGAAACTGACACCAAATCAGTTGAGTTTCAATCCTGGCTTGAGGCATTTGGTTGTCTAGTCATACTGAAGAGTTGTGATACAGCAAAACAGAACTGTCTTTGAATGACAAAAAATGCCCAAAACTTTAAAAAAACTTTTGTCAAAATCTTTCTTATTAAGACGAAAAAAACCAAAGGATTTTTTGATTATAACATTAGGGAGCAGTGAAATTTTGCTCAAAGCTGCACACCTCATGGATTGTTCCTTATACATATCTAAGACTCCCTTGCCAAATTTGAAGTTTATAGGTCGAGGTTTCATGTGCAGCATCTGCAACTTAAAAATTTACTTGGTGTTGGTGCAGTGTAATATACAGGGTGGTCCGAAAATTTTGTTACCCCCTACATAATATTTTCTATTTCAACAATGTGGAGAGAGTTTCACATGAATGAAACCAGGATACCCATCAGTTGAAGGACGTTATTTGGAGAGCCTTTGCAACAATCAACAAAGCACAGTTTCATAAAATATCACACAGGACATGACACCACATCATTTTGTGCCACGAAAATGATGGTTTGGTTTGGTTTATTTTGTTTTACGGCATATCAACATCAATGGGTTATTTAAAGCCGACAACATTTTTAGGATAGATTCATATGAATAGAATATGTATTCCTTGGTTTAGATTGGTTTCATTTATTTTGTTTTACGACATATCAATTTCAATGGGTTATTTAATGCCGACAACTTTTTTTTTTATTGCTGGTAATATTTTGTTGTCAAAAATCTGTTTCTGGTAATATTTTTCCTTCAAAATTGTATTGCTGGTAATAATTTTTTTCAAAAAAGTATTGCTGGTAATAGTTAACTATTTGCCCATAGCTGGGACGCTAACTGGTGTTACCACCCCGGGTCTGGATAGACCTGGGAACACCAGAAATTAAGAAGTGGTTCCATGCTCCTCAACCCCCCCCCCTTCTGATCAGAGGCCTTGCTGTTGGATGTAGTTTATCGTCTTACCCAAGACGACAAAAATGATGGTGTTCATACAGGCCTTCTCAATGTGTAAGAGGGTCAACGAAAGTGAATAAACTGAATCCTGTACATGTGCTTTGCATTACTGTAGTACTTGTTTTTCTATTGGTAGCTGGTGACAAGACTTTCGGACCACCCTATACATTGTACAAATGGACAATGTTTATATTCCATGGTTCTCATTCACTAACTCTTTATCTTATCACATTAACTGATCAGTTCACTATTGAGATGTGGCTATTGTATTAATGAGGGCAGCCACGGTCCATGCATTGTGTGGCTCCGAAAGTGTTCTTCCAGTGAACAAATTTCTCTGGAAAGGTGAGATGTTAAAGAACTGTTGGCGATATAAATGTGATGAAGGAAAGTTTGCAGATGTCGCCATGATTATCAAGCCACCCAAGATTGTTCAGTAATATGGGGAAAAAAGTAATTGGACATAGACTGGACATGGAAAACAGATTGGCAAAACTATTCATAAGTTTCTGGTGGGGGGGGGGGGATCTAACCCAGCAGCCCAGTGTATGTGTTGGTAGTGATGGAACATATCTAAACGTAGGATCAGAAAATGGAGCCATTCACCATCTTGAAATGTTACTGGGTCATCCGCTCCATTATTTCATCTGTCAGCTTCAGGGAAATGAGTTACCTTTCCACACATTTGTCTATCACTATGATGGTAAACCAAGTGGTACTGAGCATTGACGCGGTACCACTAGAAAGCAGATCAAGGAGCCTGCCTGAGCTGCCAGTTGTTGCCATCCAGCCAGTCAGCTTCACTGATTTCACTCTCCTGAATGAAGAAGTGAATAAAGATCTGCCCTGCGATCAGAAATACTTGTAAAGGAGTTATTACAGGTGTAGTTGAGGATGACTTGGCTGCTATTGAGCCAGGTCCTCCCTGCGTGTCAAGGTGGAATATTTTATGAAGTAGACTCTTCAGGCTTTATGTAGCAACATCAAGACCCAGCCACAAGCTAAAAAGAATCATTACAATTATGAATTTCAGTGGTCCAATATGGTTCTACATCAAGATATACCCTTACATAACACATGGCTTAAGGAATGTATTCAAATCCCTGCTATATATGAAAAACCTAGTAAAGAGAAAACAATAGTAAAGAAGACTGTCCAGAGAAATGCATACTTCACCCACACAGCTCAACAACTTCTTGGTATGCGTGTAGATGGACGTGACTGTTAGAGAAAAAGCTGTCTCAATGATAAGAAAAATTAGAAAGGAGACTCGACAGATGGAAGAATGCACTGACAGATATGACGATGAGGAAGATTCTGCTGCTGCTGCTGGGGATTTGTTAAAGTACATCGAGAAGGACAGTGAAGATGGGAATGTAGTCAACATAAGAAAATTGGTGACCCCTAAACTAAAGTGGCATGCAAAAAAACTATCATTCCATGATCAACCAGATGAATGAACTCAAGACAGACTCCTTACATTGCTTCCCTATCATATCAATAAGTTAATGACGTTCTTGAGACACTGTTAGTAGTACCGATGTGGCCAAACAGTACTCGTGCAGCCAAACAGGAATAAGAATGATGACTGAAGCTTACACTGAAATGAGTTTGATATGCTGTAAAACAAAATAAATCAAACTTCCACTGAAGTGACAGGATACAAATTGCGAAATTGATACATTAGGCAAAATTTATTATCTAGGAAAATGGCGACCAGGTTCTGCACAGAAAAAGAGTTCACTATTAACTTTGTAGTATTTCAATATTGGAATTAAATTGATGTCACTGATGTACAATTTATTATTATCCTGACAAACAATAAATGATGCCTATTTTTTGGTGTACAATAAAAGTTAACAAAAAGTCGGCCATGATGCTGCAGGGTAAGTGGGCATGAAATTTTTCACAGGTCCTAAAAAGTGCAACTTGCAAAAAAAAAAAAAAAAAAGTGTTTTTTCACTGCTTATAACATTTTCTTTTTTTAAATCCTATTTTGAACCTTCAAAAATTTTTTTTTTTTTCCTTGCATCAGTTAGTTGACCATAAATTAGAATAGAAAATGTTAGCATCGTTTTGCAGTAAAAACACATTGATTTAGAAATTCTTGCAAATATCAAATAAATCTCTTTCAGGACAAATAAAATGTTTTTTTAAAGGTTTTTTTTTTTTTTTTTTAAATCTTAGTAAAAAAAATTTTTTCATTTGTTACTGGGTAGTTAAAAAAAATTATATAAAACAAAGGTGATCACTTTATGTTCATCAAATAATGTTTAAAGTTATGTCCCTCTCTAGAAAAAAATATTAAATTTCTGACTGTCAATAGAGTTATCAGAATAGAACTGTCAACACCTCATAAAATCACCTACTGCAAAAAAAAAAAAAAAAAAAAAAAAAAGGTACTTTTGCAATATTTTATACTAAAATCAAAAATTGTTTTTAAAATCAGATTAATTAAACTTTAAATCAGCTAATCATCTTCAAATTAAGTTTCAGAAAAGTATATTTTATTTTTAAAGCTTTTTTTAATAATTACACTGTGCAAAAATATGGCTAAAATCAGGCATTTTTAGAAATTTAAAAAAAATATCACATTTCTTTGTATGTGTGTATGTATATATGCAGTCCAAAATTTTATCGATAAAGAAAGCCACCATAGTCCCTTATTTCTTCCATTAAAAAAAGGACATTTTAACGAATAGAAATGTTAATTTAGATTTTCAGTGTCAGAGTGAATTTAATCAGAACATCATCTGTAGAAATTAAGAAACAAAGAACAGCTTAATTTTTATTCATATTTGAAAAGCATCATTTTTTTTTTTTTATGTTGCTCATTCTTTAATACTCTATCAGAACTAATATTAATTGTATTTTAACTTTACTTTCATGTTATGTCCCAGGACACAAAGTAATATTTGAAGTGAATTGAACTGGGTCACTTCCTATAGCTTCTATAAAATGGTACCATTCCAGTCAAATAAAAAAGTAAAATATTTTGCACAAACAAATAAGATTTCAGACTAAAAACTTTGCAACATTTCTTGCCAAACATCTACTTACAAATTCCAAGTGAAAATAATTTACAAACAAGTATGCTTAAAGGTGACAAAAGAAATGAAAAGAAAATGATTACTGTTTTACCTTCACTCCCTGGATGAGGCCATTCATCAAAAATGTGTGATCAGGAAAGGTGTCATTGAGAACCTGAAAAAGAGAAAAACTATTTGTAAATGACTAACTTCCACGTATAATTAATTGTATGCCATCAAACAGCAAGACTTAATAATCACATACAACTGATAAGGCAACCACAAAATTCCTCCTCCAAAACTTGTTAACCACATTTCGTAGAAAATAGTATTTTTGTAATATAAAGATTGCACATCAAATAGAAATATTTCTTTCTACCATGCTAACAAAAAAAACAAAAAAAAAACATGCAAATTACTGCAATTTGCCTTCAAAATTTTACGAAAATTGCATTAAAACAGACTCAACTTAAAGTACTTTTCTTTTTCTATTTTTTTTTCTCCCTTTTCTTAAAGTAAACTAAATGAAAAGAATTTGTTTTACATTTATATGATCAACAATGAAAACGGAAAAAAAAGGCCAAAATAGCTTCTGGACTTGTTTTGTCTTTTCTATTAATACGAATCAAAGTAGATTTGGAGGACAAACAAAAAAAACGGTCTATTGATGCTGCAATTAATGTAACAAGTCATTATTGAGGCAAGATGGGTACATGGCATTCAATCCCTCTGACTTCAACAAGAAATAAAAACATTTAGGGTTTCATCATTTAGATATCTCTTCAATACATTTTTGGAAAAGCAAACATTTTCATCTTGTACGTCATATCATACAGGAAAATAATTGGCTTTAAAGTCAAAAGAAGTTCAGAAATCTAGCAACAAAGTTTACATACAGATAGAAAAAACAAAAATGAAAAGATGGTGTCCAGAAGTGTGAAAGTGAATGAGAAGACTAATGAAGAGAAAGGATAATGAAAGAACAGGTTTCAGGAACATAAAAGATGGCGATTGACATTGCCTTTAAATTTTTGAAGATTGTAGGTAGCAGGGAAGCAAGAAACCATAAAAGATTTCCTCAGGCAAGAAAAAAAAAAAACTATTAGAATAAAACTTAGAGTTCTATCTAGCTATCTCAATGGTAAAATGATGAGACCTAATTGCCAATCTAGTAGTATGCTTAAATTCATGTGGTCGAGGTAACAAGAAAACTCCTAAAAATACCTATAGTAAAGACAGAGGGAAGCAATGTCACGGTGGTGCGAAAGTGACTGAAGTCAAGATGCCAAGTCAGGACCAATAGTATTACAGACCTTTCTTTGGATTTTGTTGAGAATCTTTATATTTATAGCAGGAGAACCAGACCCGATATGGCAGCAATATGCAATGCACGGACGAAGGGTAGATTTGCAAATGTGTAAGATGGATTTTGGCAAGAAAAAAAAAAACATTAGAATTCATATGAAGTGAAACATCAAATGATTAACTGTGATACAGAATTAACAGTTTCTCAAAAACAGTTCTGTAATTTTCTTTTCAAAAGTCAACAAAATGGTGCCGAATTCTTGATGAATTGGAACTTTAAAAAAAAAAAAAAAAAAAAGACTGTAAAGACAAAGAAAGGTCTTTCAAATGATGTTCTGTCACTTCCATATGGGGGTGATGAATGCACACACTCCAAGCAGCTATAGTGTAATGTTACAATATATTGATTTGTGCTTGCCTTTTAAAAGACAAAAGTTATGAAAGGATTGCCTCCACCACAATACAATCTTCCGTCAAACAAGTTACCTACCCATTGACAAAATAAATTTATATTAATTCCAGAAATAGACTAATTGTTCATGGTTCCAACTATCACCTTATCGCAGTCGTAGCAGTATCTCTGAACAAAAACTCAAAAGTGAATAGATTTTATCTTTTCTTAAATTTGCAACTATTATTAACTCACCAATCCTGTTAAGGGCTTTAAGCATTAGTTTTGCATCGATTAATGAGCATTTAAATGACATCTTCAGGTAAATAGTTCTATATAGAATCAGTTGAGATTCAGGAATACAACCCTTAGCTAAACATTTCACAGGTGCTTAACCTTTCTTGGGAAGTGGTTCTGTTAGTAAGCATGTCAGAGTTCAATCCCATACCACTCAGCCAAATAAAGAAACTTGACCTATACATTTATATTCTTTAAAAGACATCGAGGCCAAAATAAAAAAATAAATTTAAAAAAAAATTTTTTTTTTTTTAATTAAAAGTAGTTAACCAGTTACAAGCAAACAGGTAAGGATTAATAAGTAGAAATTTAATCAAAGCAAGAAAAGGTAGCAAGTATTTGTGTTGAAAGCAATTAACCATCTATAGTGGACTTATCTATGCTTTCAATTCACATCATTTTATATGACAGGCTGTCTCCACCCAAAAGAAAACCATCTGTTTAAGTAGACAACAACAACACAAAAACAAGGAGATAGAGTAGAGAGAGAGAGAGAAAAAAGGCAATTGCTTGCTTGTGTGGCAATCAATCAATATTGAGTGATTCAGCAGAGATAGACAATTGTTCAATCCTAAATAAAATCTGGTATTTATTTTATCATTGCAAACCAGGTTCAAACCTCACAGAATTGTTAGAGAACACAGAAAATGAATTCTAATTTTCTATCTTTTATTCAGAAACAAAAGAACACAATATGATTAAAAATGAAAGTAATTGGCAAACTGCAATAAGTTTGTATCTGCCATTTTGAAACAGGATCATCTACATGAAAGGTCCACATTGTTTCAGAAAGAAATACACAATTTTATAAAGAGTATAATATTTTAAAAATAATACAAAATTTAAAAGAAAAAAAAAAACAAAGATCATATAAAAATAATAGTTTTATAAAAGCAGAGATTTTTTTGTCATTCACTTTCTTCATGCAACAAGAGAAAAATGCTTTCTCTTCTGTTGCACATTAAATATAAATGCCTTGGGGATTCTAAAAAGCTGCATTTGATTCATTTGCATAAATCAAACAATTAGCAGAAATAGATTCAAAATATGCATCTAATAGAGCAAAATTGTAAAGAGAAAATTGTTAAATGACGACATTATTTACTTAGCAAAATGTTTAGTAGCTCGTTCTGTTCACACTGCAAGAAAGAACAAACTGTATTGCAAATATACGAAAGAAGGCCACATAAGTTAGGCCTGACTATAAAGACAAGCAATTATTTCATGACATTAAAATATTAACATGTCATGCAGACATCATTTACACTTGTTATATTTTTAATAGCACAATTTATGATGAATCTATGTGGCAACATGTCTCCTTACATAGATTATGTGACAGGTGACAAAAAGAAAAAAAGGCCGACAAAATAAAACAGTACAAAAGATAAAGATTTACTTTTGTTTGAATTACAAAATTCAGATCATCTCCAAAACAAGCCTCTCTGTATATTCATAAACAAGATGGCTTTTCCGACATCATCTTGGTTCAGGTTTTAAATGTTACCCTATTTTATAAGAGCTCAAGTGATAAAAATAAACCACCTCATTCTAGTGTCAACAAAATGATTGATTCCTAACAAAAATGCTCCTTCCCCCGCTCCCCAGTAGTTTTCCATAAAAGATTTTTTTTTTTTTTTCTTATGGACAGATGAGAAATGTTTATCCATTGTTTCTGGTTTTGTTTGCATTTAATTACGTAAAAAAAGTGATAACAACAACTCAAAAGATGTTGCTGATAGCATCAGAGTTCATGACACGCCCACACACAGTATATGCCAAATATTTGAAAACATCTTTATCAAAATGATATAAATCAAAGACAATGTAATTTTATGCCAAATTTTAATGTTCTCATTTCTCTTTCAAATGTAGTGAGAGATTTAACATGGCAGCTTCCGATCTGACACAGGGAAGAAAAAGTGTACCATGTTTGCAACATGAGATGTCAACCATAATGACACAGAGAGACAACTTCTTGAAAGTGGCCATGTAAACAGGAAAAACAGATAAACATCATGGAGATTCTCACATCATCGTTCATGCTCTGGGGGCCTTGTGTGCAACAAGGACCATATCAGGCTGACATCTAAATCCAACAAATTGAATTTCCCTGGGCCACTACATCCAAGGAGAGGGCAGCGAACTAGTGCACCAACAACACCAAGGAATTGTTGAAGGTCACCATCATTCACATAATGACAAACATGAAGAAAAACTATCTGGTCTGAGCACACACTATACATTGACATAAAATGTGATATGGTAACTCATACCAGTGAAAAGCCTGTGTAAGCATTAGATAGTAACACACACTAAGGAGAAGCCACGTATACTTTCTTGATATGTATATAATATGGAGAAAACAACTGAAAAGTTGCAAATTAAAAAAAATTGAATGTTTTTTTTGTGAAAGTATTTATTTTTTTATATATATATATATATATATATATATATATATATATATATATATATATATTTCAGATCAGCCCCAATCTTTCATCAGAAATAAATTAAATAACTGTATTCAGAAGTTTGTTTTTCAAGTAGCGGACGTCACGTGATGTGGAATGCAACTGTGTTTGAATATTTCTAACGATAATATTTTAGATGTTGTTTAAAAAGTGTTTTTTTTAACTATAACTAAAAAAATTTTTTTTAACTATTGAAATATTTATACAGATTTAAAATTCCCAAGTCTTTGTTTAACCCGAGTTTATATGTGTCTAATTTTAAAATCCAGTATTTTTCTTTTTTTCTGCGTGTGTATGTGGAACTAAAAGCGGAATCTATCAAACATTTACAGTTGTCTAATGAGTGTCTTGATTGATTAAAATGTTCAGCTATGGGGGAATAAGGATTGTTTTGACGTATGGTTAGTTTATGATTGTTGAAGCGAAATCTAAAATTATTTCCAGATTCACCAATATATCCACTATTGGGACATATTGTGCAGAATAAATAGTAGATTATGTTATAGCTATCACAGGTGAGGCAAGGTGGGTGTATCTTGATATTGGTGTTGGGTACAGAAAATACACTATCGGTTATTAAGTGTTTGCAAACTAGACAACGAGTTTTGTTACATTTGTAATTTCCCAATTGTTTTGTATTATTTAGATATTTAGTAGAGGTGAGGATAGCTGATAGGTTAGTTGATTGTTTCTTTGCATTAATGGGTGGTTTAGCAAAAATGTCTGATCTTTTTGTTTAACTGGAGGTTCTTGTAATCATTTTTTAAATTGTGAATAAGTGTGTGGGAATATTGATTGTGGTTAAAATCCATGGGAATCCGATTGTTGTTTTTACTTTTCTTGTATGTGAGAAGTGTGTTACGATTTATATGAAATCTAGATGGTCTGAACATATGCGTTTGATTCTTAGAAATAAGCTGCATACGATAGATTTTTTTAATTTAAGAGGATGACAGCTGTTGAAGTGTACAATCCTAGTAATGATAGATGTTTCGTCACTTTACACGAACATTCTACATGCTGAAGGAGTATCAGCCTGCTATGAGTTCCTTAGTAAAAACTTACCCAACAACCAAATTACAGATATATGTCAATTAATAATGTCTGGAACTGATTTCTTATAATTTAGCTTTAAATAAATTACATTCCAATTCTTCATTTCCTTTACAGAAAACAATTAACTTGATAAGAGCCATTTTTTTTAAATAGTTTCAAATTATCCATAATTCTCAATATCTCAACAGAATAAAATACAATTTATCTAAAAAAAAGAAAAAAAAAAAAGAAAACCAAAAAAACAGGACAATATTTTAAAAAAAAACAAAAAACAGGACAATATTTTAAAAAAAAACAAAAAAAAACAGGACAATATTTTTATCAAATATTTTACTACAAAAGTAAAATGAAAATGCTTAAATTATTTTAAAGCACTGAAATATAACTATGGTTTTTAACTTACATTATATATATATTTTTTTTTCATTTCCTTTATAATGTCACCCAAGACTTTTCTTTCCTGAATCATGTTAATTTTTTCCCTCAATTTCTCTCCTTGATTTCAATTCTAAAAAATGCATAATAATCAAGCCATTGGAGGACAAGGATCTACTGACCAATTATTTAAGCAGTTCGCTATTTTGATTATTAAATAGAGAAAAAAAAAAATTAAGTTATGAGCCTCTTTAAGAATCAAGGATTTATTTCAATTTTTGAGACAACAAATTATCATTATTAAAAGCTTTGCTATTTGACCCACCACGCTCATCTTGGTTGTTAACAGTCTC
>OZ038489.1:16678005-16735505 GCA_964036315.1 Acanthosepion esculentum | reverse complement strand
TTACTCTCCTATCATGCCGTTAATTCATTCTGACAGAACTCGACCTGCTTCTCCCACAAATTTTTCTTCATCCTCTGCAAAAAGAAAATATCTTTGTCATTGGAATAAAATCTCTTAACCATTTTTCTTTTGTTAAAAAAAAAAATAATGTCGCTCAGTATGTCTTTCGATCTAGCTCTTTCTCGCCTTAAGTATTTCACGTTTTTAATTTCTATGATTAATTAGCCAATTACCATAGCTAAATAGTGTCACAGTCCATTTCATAATGTATGACGTCATTTGTTTACATTTGGATACGCATTGAGCAGATATGTATGAATGAGAGAAAATCATGGAGAATTGTGTTTAAAAACAGTAAAATCGACCTTGCTAACCGAACGCTCCTCTGTGGCCCAATCAGTTAAGGCACGTCAGGCTATATGATGGTTCCGTATAGGTTACAGGTTCGATTCCTGTCGTAGGACGCATATTTTCTATGAAAATTTCTCGAACATTCAGGCCAGTAAATGTTGTTAATACTGTTTATTATACACAGAGCATTTACTTAAATATTTGTATCTATAAAAACATAAAAAATGTCATATATATATATATATATATTAGTACAATTTCTGCATAGAATGCACATCAACATGAGCAGAAGGGTTAACCTTTAAAAGAATAAAAGACAAGTGGTTTCTGGTTAGATCTTTTTCTTCTCTCATGCATGAAGAGTCTTCAGTTTCTGCATTTTTTTTTTTTTTCTCTCTTTTACAAAAGGTAAAATTTTTAAAAAAGAAAGTGGTCATTATTTTATAAACTGAAAGATAAGGTTCAATCATAGAAAATCTTCAGGAAGCCTTTTCAATAAACATTGGAAAAAGGGATAATGAAAAGAAAATCTGAACTGAAGTAGAGACAAAACAGAGACTGGAAAACGCTGGAGTTATATAAATATCAAATTACTGGGTTGGAATATAAGTACATAGCATTTTTTAATAAGTGGCACTGGAACTCGATTTTATTTCACATGACTGAAATTTAAGATATAATTTTCAAAGGTGACATTTCAACATGTCCTTTATGATTTGTGTTGTAAGTTGTGAATTTTAAATGTTTGTGTATTAAATGGAGGAAAATTAAGTGAATTTTCATCATTTTATTCTCTTTTATTTCTGGAAAGGAAAAAAAAAGATATAAACAGCAAAAAGGTAAGCACTGTTTATGGAGAAGGGTTTGGAGCTGAGGTAGTGTATTGTTCATAAGGGGAAATTCTAATCTGGATGAACAAGGACATTCTGGCAGGCCTGCAATCTTTGACAATCGCCAAATCATACAACATGGAACATCACAGAAACAATTGATACGCCGTTAAACAAAAGACTTCATTAAAGATTATCTTAGAAAATAAAAATTATGACTTCTGTCATTCACTGTACAAGAGTGTAGCAACTAAGATACCTTTCAACTATACGCAAAAATTTGTTTTAATGTGACCCCGCGTAAAATTCTTAATCTTTCTGTAAGTGCTCTGAAAGCAAAGGAAATATTTTTTGCAGATTAATTCCACAACGCAGAGAACAAATCACAGTCAGTTCAGACTCGAATATCGGGGGCAGAAAGAAATGCCGAAAACTCGATTCACAGGTACTATCTCACAAATCCCAGTGCACGTCACCAGTCAGAAAAATAACTCTCTCTCTGACGAACGCGGTAGCCAAAATACCTTGGTTTTCCTCTCTCAACTGCTTTTAGCGACCAAGCAGTTTTTTAATTTTTTGACAACTGGGAGAGGACGTCAAGTATTTTGCATATCAAAATACTTTTATAGAGATTCCTGCGACGGACTTGTTTTTAATGCATGTCATGCGGAATACGTGCCCCTTTTTTTGGCAAGTAATTTTCTTTTCCGTCGTAGGATACATACAACATACTGTCGCTTGGTTTGACGAGTTAAGCCGTCGTTTTCTTTACTATACTTTCATCAAACAGAGAGAGAGAGAGAGAGAGAAAAATGTAGACAGCATGACACAGAAAATGAAATTGGCCAACCAAATTCAAGTTCTAAAGATTGAGGCCAGTTTAGGAAAAAGACGATTTTGAATTCAAACCCCCTACTAACTCTCATATGACCATTGTAAAGCATTTGAAAACATTTGGATACATGAATCACTATGACATTTGGGTGACTCATGATTTTACATTAAAAATAATTTAATGAACCATTTTACCATTTGTGATTTCACATATCTGGTGAAATTGAAAGGGCACTGTGTATTACAAGCTCCTTCCACAAAATCAAACCTTGAGTTCAAACAAGTACTATTCCCAATTGAAACAAAGACAACAATTGATATAAAGTGTCTGGAATTGGCCAATCAGAAGAGTGTCATCTTCCATCAGGATAATGCAAGACTACACATTTCTTTGCAAACCCAGCAGAAATTGGTATAGCTTACTACAATTACTACTTATTTTGATTCTTATAAAATTCTCCGAATGGTAAGAACTTCAACTCTCTAGAATGCTGTAAAACAACAAAGACAAGGTTATCATTCAGAAAGATGCCAAGTTCTGGGAGAATGGAATTTGACAATGCCTCAAAGATGCCCAAAGGTAGTGGAACAAAAGGGCATATATGTGATATGTGGTTGAAAAAAAAAAAAAAAAAAAAAAAAAAATCACTTGTAAGTCCTTTTCACTTCTCAGCACAAAGTTTCTGTTAAAAGAGAAATCAGTTGATCATTAGTTATGAGAAGACCAAACCAAAGAAACTTTCAACAGATATTTATAAAAACATTGCCAGTTTTTTGGGGTTTTTTTTCCCCCCCTAAACATTTTATATGGGAAACAAACTTGTATCCTCACCATATTTAAATATATATATATCTCCATTTATTTACCCCATAGCATGCTAGATTGCACAGCTAATCTATATAACAATAGCCAACCAGCCAGAACAGACTATTCACTATTCATACCTGCTAATATTAGTTGCAGCTGGTGACCAATGAAGATCTTAAATATTTATTATCTTAAAAATAAAATTCAGGCTAAAATTACATTTTTATTCAATATTTTTTCATATCAACTCTTTAATCCAGCCTAAACCAATACAATTATTTTGATAAAAGGATAAACTTAATAATAGGGCTATTAATAGTCGAGACTGCCTTTTGTTACTTTTCTATAGCTTTCTGATTGCATAACCTTAGAACAGTAGATGACCTTGATGGTATAGTGTTTCAGGTACATATTCATGTGTGTTAAAATTTTCTGATCAATATGTCAACTGGAACTTGATCTAAAAGACTAAAGACAACAGAAGAAAAGCTGTAAATAATGGAAACTTGCTGCTAACTTACAAAATAAACAGTGTTTTTTGGTGTTGATATTCAAATTGGCCTAATCCAATCAAAATGAATTCAACAAAACACAGGCAGATTTCATAAGAACATTAATAGGGCATTTTTTTTGTATAAGAAATATTTATCTTTCAACTTGAGTACCTGTTGGGGAGTAAATAAGACACCCCCAGTAACAGAAATGAACTAGACAAGATGCCTTAAATAAAGAACTTAAAGTGAGTCCAGAGAAGTCCATTGTAGGCGGTCGAAGAGAATTTCTAATGACATCACGGCGAGTAGCCTAAGCGATACATAACATTATAATCACTAGAAGCAAGTTGTAACAGTATCTTGACAATGAAGGGGTTAATTCAGTAGTGAATATTAAGCAAACGGAACATTATACAGTGAAAATGTAAGACTGAATTTCAGTTAATAACTATTTGCCAGGATACAGACTTATTGATGCACTCTCATCCTCTCTTTACAAAATAACCAAATATATACAGTACTCAATGTAATACGTAAGTGATGTTCATTTCTGCCTAATTCATGTCTATTCCTGTACACTTCTTCAGGAAGCATGAAAGCACTCAATGACATATAAAATTATAAAATCCAACAATATCAAATATTTAACCAAGAATTTAACCTTAGAGTTATTTGCACACATTACGATCTGAAGTTCAATGTAGATAGAAATCTAGCCATGTTTCTTATTTCCAAAGATATCTTTTGACAACCCTTCAGAATTAAGTACTGTATTTAGAAGATATTTTTATTGATTTCAGAAATGCTGAAAATTATTTGAATCATAAAACAGCAGCCAAAACTCCAAATGTGAGCAAGATGAACAATTATATTGGCTGTAGCAACAAAAGGAAAAATTGGTAGTGAGAGTAAAAAGTCATTGTCATCATCACACACAAAGTATATAAGGCTTTTCCAGCTGCAATATATGTACTGTGAGGTGTGCAAAAAATACTATTTGTACATCTACAAATCCCTTTCATCTCAATGTTCTAGCAAACTCTCCTCACTTACCATTTTCTCAGTTTCAATATACACTAAGATGTGTTCGAGTAGCACCGTACATGTCATCCAATATGGATGCTACAGAAAGGGCGAAATGAAATAAGTTAAAAATGGGGATCAAGAAGAGAGAAAAAAAATTTATTATAAGCAAAAATCCTCATCATAATTATGATGATAGTAGTAGCGTCGTCAGAATGAGTACCTTTCTTTGCTGTCGTAAGCTCAACAAACACAAGTGACAAAGGCTTGAGAGGAAGGAAGGAAGGAAAAAAAAAGATATCCATAAGCACTTTTAGTTAAGAGAAACCGTCATAAAACACACTAGTTAATTATCATACAAGTTCATGGAGCTATTCACCTAAATAGGAAAAAAATTATTCTCATTAGATACTTTTTCCTTCTTTGTTGACTGTTTATAAGCTTCAAGATATGAGAATGAGAATTAAAAGCTGCAAATTTAGTGGGTAAAGATATAAGTCCTCTTTTTGTAGTATCAAGTAGAAACTAAAACTAATTCCCAAATATATAAACTTTTAAACTATAGATTTAATTAAGTTTGATAAAATTTGCCAAAAGATACATATGGTAAGATTGTCAGAGGCTTAAAAAATATGAATAAATCAATTGCAATTTCACTAATAGTTAAATTTAAAAACTTATTTCGGTGTTAAAAAGTCATAAATTATAGCCATTCTGACCACTTAATAATTTAAAATGCTAACTGATTATTCCATTTATTCAAATCAATAAAACTATTTGCCAACTTTTCGTCAGCTGTTCCTTGCAAACAAAATAGTTGACAAGTGTCAAAGCGAAATGACAAAGGTTCAGGTTCAAAAATTATTATAAAATATTATAATCAGATGCTGGCTTTCAAATCAAAATTTAACATACAATCTGAATCTCCTAAGAGCATATCAAGACAGACAAGCTTCACTAAAGATTTATTTTGTTTTTGTTAATTACATTTGAATCCATTAATAAAATGAACTCATCTTCTTTATTTATCTTTTGCTTATCCATCCATCAAGAAGGCAGTAAAACAGAACGTCAAGTAACCTTGCTCAATCATATTACATATATATTTCATTGAATTACCACACATTCCTCATGAATCCAAAACAGCTATTTTACAATCAGTGAAACTGCATGAAGAGATTCATGTGGATGAAATTATTTTCATTTTTTTCCTATTTAGTAGGGAAAAAAAAAAAAAAAAAAAAAAAAAAAAAAAAAACAGAATTTTATAAATTAAATGAATGCTAGTTATTTCATAACGGTTAAATAATGTAGACTTTACAAATTTACTGCTCCCCCCACAAAAAAAAAAAAACAAAAAAAAACAAACAAACCCAGGAATTTTGTTTATTTTTTAATTCAGAAACAATATAAAAAAAAACAAAAAAAAAAAACACCTGCTTTACAGAAGTAAACAATTTGCAAATGCAGAAAAAAATTTAGTGAATTTATTCTACGTCAAAGCTGTGTGTGTGTGTGTGTGTGTGTGTGTGTGTGTGTCTAAATGATACTAAACAAAGGACAACTTCATGGTGTGAAAATGAAGAGCAATAAGTTTTTAAGTCATCCTTAAATTATCCTGTGTAAAAATTAGTGAGAAATCAGTATCGATAATGGCCTACATATTGAAACAGACAGAAAAAGTAAGAAATCAAAAATTCTAAGCTAAAATTCATACTTCCCTACAGAATATATATATATATATCTCAATCACACGGAGAGAAGACTTCAAAATAATACCTTCTCCTATTTTATGATGTTGGTTCACAGAATCAGAACCTTCTGGCAAAATGATGCATAACATGAAAATGCATACAAAGCAGAGATGTATCAGTGAAATCCTCTATGCAGTGAAAATTGCACCTCATAAAACTGATACTCATTAAATGTTTGCAGAGACGAAACAGTGTATGTGAGATAAAAAGCAATGCATTTTGTTAGTGACATAAGAAGCCATGTTCAAGAGGGTCCTACAAAGTCATCAATTTATAAAATAAAGAGAGTCTTGCATAACTAATAGTGAAGAATATATATATATATATATATAAAAAAAAAAAAAAAAAAAAAAAAGTGGTTTGTAGCTGAAACTTGTCAGCATCCAACAGAGTTATTGCACTCGCTGTATTTGTTATAGTTTCCATAGAAATAAATAGAAGGTATTATGTAAAATAAATTTAAACCCGATTATGTCAAAAATAATGTGGTACTATGACATGGTGGGTCATGGAGCTATTCACCTAAATAAAAAAAATAAGAAAAATTATTCACTTTGGATACTTTTTCCTTCTTTGTTGTCTGTTTATAAGCTTTTGGACATGAGAATTAAAAGCCTCAAATTCAGGGGCAGGGATAGAAGCCCTCTTTTTGTAGTATCAAGTACAATATTTTAAACCCCACATAACTGTGTACAGAGTTAAATGAAGTGTTGGCTTGAAATCTGTACACAATTAAGAAATTTACAAACAATCCTTGACATTATCCAACAGTTAAAAGCACTAAATAAGAGACAAAATATATAGCAATTAAAAATGGTGTGGCTTCAACATATGAAGCTTGCCTACAAATAGAAGGCTAACTTAAAATGTTCCTTCAATAGGCTATACAAATAGAAGGCTAACTTAAAATGTTCCTTCAATAGGCTATACAAATAGAAGGCTAACTTAAAATGTTCCTTCAATAGGCTATACAAATAGAAGGCTAACTTAAAATGTTCCTTCAATAGGCTATACAAATAGAAGGCTAACTTAAAATGTTCCTTCAGTAGGCTATACAAATAGAAGGCTAACTTAAAATGTTCCTTCAGTAGGCTATGTGGAAGTTCTTAACACAGAAGAGATAATCATATATATATATATATATATATATATATATATATATATATATATATATATATATTAGTGAGAGAGGAATCAGATATTTTTTTTTTTTTTTTTTTTTTTAAATAATTGCAAGTTCCATACTTAATAATATAATCCAGATAAAGCCAAAATCATTTAGTCCAATATACAATTGCACATGCAGCTGTTGAATTATGGAACTCCAGAACAGATAAAATGAAAATAGCTAAACATATGATAGTTTTATCAGTATAATTTCTTATTGGATGAGCTTCAAAAACTGAAGTCAACCTATACACAACGTATATCAGAGATTAAGAATTTCTTCAGAAGAGGGGAAAATTAAAATCTTTGTCTTATTTTATACATGGTTTTTATGGTTGAGACAGAATAAATAAAATTATCAATATGACACTTTTTCTCAATTTTTTTCTTTCCTCATAATCAACAAAGTCTTCGCATTAATTAAAGATCAATGCAAAGCCAAACGTTCAGCCATTTAGTTTTTGGTTATGAAGAAAATTCCACTTGCAGAATTTTTACATCAGTCATTGTCTTTCAAAGGCAATGTTATTTTTTATGATAATCATGGTGCTTAGAGAATTAGAATTTGATCCCTTCTGCCTTGCCATAATGTGATAAAAAGACACTCCAGAATCATGAAGCTTTTTTTTATATATATATATATATATAAAAAACTTTAGATTTCAACATGAAATGACAACATACCAAATACAGGGCTAAATAAAAGAATGATTATCAGAACATTGTCCCTGGAGTTTTATATTTATATATATATATATATATATATATATATATATATATATATATATATAGAGAGAGAGAGAGAGAGAGAGAGAGTGCACGAGCTACTGTTTGTTACTTTTAAGCTCACAAAGACATTCAATTTGATTTATTGATTCCTTTTATTATACAATTGTAAAAAACTAGACAGAATAAATTTCAAAGTATATCTATTTATAAAGACCTAATTATCAGCTGACCTAATTAATGCATAACTTCTACATATTCATGAAAGCTAAATTTAATGTAAACAAAGTACAAAGTCTGAATCCGTAATATAGACAAAACAAAAGGTTGAGGGAAGGATTGAAAAAGATGTTTTTAAACAACTGAAAGTTTCCCAAATCCACTTAAAGAGGAAAAGGAAGAAAAAAGATGAAAAATGAAGAAAGTGAAAAAAAAAAAAAAAAAAAAAAAAAAACTATTACTGAAAGCGATGTCAAATTATGAAGCATTAATGTGAAATATACAAAAACATTTTTGTGGCAGTAAAAATAAAAAAATAAAAATTATTTCTTGTTTGATGAAAATATTACAGAATTTAACAAGTCATCACCTGCTTTTCTACTTGTTTATGAAGTTTTGAAAAAGAACTTAAACAGATAGCAAAGGGTCTTTGAGATTTAAATTGGATTAAATTTTTTCATTTGCAGTTGTGAAGTGAATAACTTAAGAGTCAAAGGAAGGGCCAAATCCAATCAGCAATTCTGATAATAAAAGTGAATATTAAAAGTTGGGAATTGAACCGATTAACTTTGTTCTATTGTTTTCCTTTTGATATTGTTACAACAAAGAATTTGCAATAAACCAAATTTATGAAAAGTAAAAAGAACACAAAATCTTGATCATTATTTAAATTAAAAGTCAAATGGAATACAACTTTAGAAAGGTCATCATGACCGGAGAGAGATCATTAAAAAAAATATTTATTTCAAAGGATTTTTAAAAAAATGCTTACATTATAGAAATCAAGTGTAAAGAAAAGAAAAAAGAACTAATAGAAAACAGAATGGATGAAAATCAATCTTTAAAAACATGATTAAACAATGCCAGTTTTAAGAATTATAATCTTTAAGAATGGATAACAATACATTAAATCAACCATAAGAGTTAATATTTATTTTCTCAAGTTGTCAGAAGATTTTAATGCACGAGTATTGATTAGAAAAAGAAAAGAGATTCAAAGTATCTCACTACTCTTTGCTTATCAAAAAGTTAAACACTTTTTTTTTTGTTGATGGTAGAAGGGGGTTAATTTCTGTGAAAAAAATTCAAGCATCAGGGCTTACTCTAGTTTCTTTGACTAAATGTTTAAATTTTTATCAAAATATACATAAAGCAGGTTTTAGGATATTTGTAAAGATATTATTTTTTTTATTACTATTTCTAATTTCAAACAGTTATCAGCATAAAATAAACAATTGCTAAAACAGAATTTAAAGAGGTTTCAGTTTTGTGTCTATTTTCACATCCTGAGAAATGACTGGAATCAGAAAATGTCCAGGTATTCCAGTTTTAATATACTTTTAATTTTCCATATGAAGAACGTTAAAACTTAAATGAACTTGATAAAACATTTTTCATTTGAAGAATTATTTTATTCTTTTAATAAAATTTGTAAAGAAACAAACTAAATAGCTCTTGTAAATAAAAGTTCAAACTTCTATTTGCCAACCTTCAAGGAGTCAAGTAACTATGCAGACAAGCAGAAACTGATGACTGCAGTTGTGGGTAGGCAACGATAAAAGACGTTTACCAAGTTCCTATGAGCCACATATTGGTAAAATAAAAGGAAGAGATACTTTAAAAAAAAAAAAAAAAAAAAAATGTTAAACTAGGTACCTCCACTAATTGCAATTATTTAAATATTTAATCTTTTAAAACTGTCTTACTTCGTCCCTTTTAAATGATATATTATTAAATGAAGACTACATTTACTAATCATAAATTGAAAAGCATAGTACAAATCACAAATATTTTTAAAATAATTTCGAATTTTTTTTTATGGGTATAAACATGTCGATTTTCTATATATGGTTGACCATACAAATCATCAAACAATATTTTAAAAAGAATTTTGAATTTTCTTTTGTATGTGTATAAACGTCAAATTTTGTAATAAGGGTGACAAGTCAGTCAGTTATGTGCCATGCGTGATACACACTTAGGCGATCATGCATCTTTCGATACATGACTGACAAGGCAGATTTTTTTTTTCCCCGCAGTAGGTTGCCATCCAAGGCTACAGAACCCAGTCTTTCATGCTATTTACCCATAGCTGGGGGGGGACGGAGAAAAGAGGATTCCCACCTTTCCCAAGGGTATTAGCATGGAAGTGAATGTAATGGATTCGACTGGAATTCGAACTCTGCTCTCAGATTCCTCAATCCGAACCACTATTCACTGCTTGACTCTGCCTCCTTATGCACAACATTATCAGAAAAATAGGCGATAACTATAGAAAATTTACAACCAAAAGTATTTAAAATTCAATAAAACATTAAAATATGCAGAATATCTTTCTTTTTAATTTATAAGATTACAGAGTACTTAAAAATTATTGGAGGTACCTAATATAAACTTTTGTATAACGATTATATAACATCAAACAATTTTCTTTATTATCTGTATATTTCTGAGATGAGGTATTATGTACATTATTTACATTATTTGGACTATTGTCCTCATCTTTGTCGCTATATTTATTACGTTTCTGCCGTTGTACACTCCGGCCTTCTTCAGGTGGTTGGAATGTCGAACTGAACCCTTTATTTCGCTCATTGGGGTAGACTGTTCTAGTTCCACGTGCCATGTTTAATGGATGTCAGTTATCAGTTACCTCCTGTTAATTTCCCCCTGAAAGTTCTCCACTGCCTTAACCAGGTATTGAACTCACACTCTCTGGGTCCTATCACTGGATCTAACTAACGCCTTTATCCACTGTGTTCGACATTCCAACCACCTCAAGAAGGCCGGAGCATACAATGGCCGAAATGTTGTAATAAATATGGCAACAAAGATGAGGACAATAGTCCGAATAATGTAAATAATTTTCTTTATCTTTAAGATTGTGTTAACTTTTAATTAAATAAACGTCTAATGAACAAGCTGACAGGTTGTAGACTAGCGAAAAGATTTGGTCCAACTACCAATGCCAGGAAAAAAAAGTTTCACAGAAAAGGGATATAAAACAAGAAGTTGAAGAATCATCTTCACTTTAAACATAAATGTATCCAAGCAATGGTTGGGTTCTTCCTAAACACAGTCATTACATTTAGTACAAGATATGTGAACTAGAGGAGGAGGAGGAGGAGGAGAAAAGCAAAGAGCAAGCCTTCATCTATCAATCCTCCAAGTATTAGGTGATATCAAGTCAGCAGCAGCATTTACAAAGCACTGTTGTCCACAGTGAATATATTTATGAAGAGAATCAGGTGATAACAGCAGGTAAGCAAGCACACTATTATTGACACAGCTGAAGTGTGACTAGAAAAGAAAAGATTTGATAAGACAAAAATAAAAAATTATTAAAATAGGTTTCTGGGCAACAGCAGGTGAGAGTCTCAGCTTAAATGACTGGTGGGACCTGCCAATGACTTATTGGTTGGGCCACCATCAGCTGAAGTCTCACCTCTCATAATACTTCAATAATGACAGGAGCCATAGAATAAAAATGTAAATATTGATTATTCACAAACAATCCTCAGGCGAATAACGTCTACAGACAGAGAAAACAAGGAGGTTTTTTTTAATCAAAACATGCAACAAGAGAGACTTAATAATAAAATGCAGATTTTTGTCTAGGTTTTTCAAAAAGAAAAAATTTTCAACAAATTTGTATATCTGTTGCATTGTTTAATTGTTGGGTTAATATACATAATCTGATTTATAAGAGATTCTTAAAGTTCTCTTCAAAATCTAAAAGATCATCCTGGGTAAGACGTTAGACTACGTCCACGTCCTGGGTAAGACGTTAAACTACGTCCAGCAGCAAGGCCTCTGATCAGGAGGTTTTGAGGAGCATGGAACCATCTCTTAATTGCTGGTGTTCTCAGGTCCACCCGGACTCAGAGTGGTAGCACCTGTTAGGGTCCCAGCTATGGGCAAAAAGTTAACTATTACCGGCAATACTTTTTTGAAAAAATTACCAGCAATACAATTTTGAAGGAAATATATTACCAGAAACAGATTTTTGACAAAACAAAATATTACCAGCAATAAAGATTTTTGTCGGTATTGAGTGGCTCGTTGGGGTTGGTGTGCCATAAAACAAAATAAACCAAACCAATCTAAACCTAAGAATAAATATTCTATTCATATGAATCTATCCTAAAAATGTTGTCAGCATTAAATAACCCATTGAGGTTGATATGCCGTTAAACAAAATAAACCAAACCAAACCAAAATCTAAAAGACTTCATTAAAGATTATCTTAGAAAATAAAAATTATGACTTCTGTCATTCACTGTACAAGAGTGTAGCAACTAAGATACCTTTCAACTATACACAAAAATTTGTTTTAATGTGACCCCGTGTAAAATTCTTAATCTTTCATCAAACAGAGAGAGAGAGAGAACATGTAGACAGCATGACACAGAAAATGAAATTGGCCCACCAAATTAAAGTTCTGGTCAAGGCTGTTATGATGTCATTTAGGAAAGGCATGAATTCATCTCTCTCCCCCAACCTTGGGTAAAATAGTAAGGTTACTCTAAAGATTGAGGCCAGTTTAGGAAAAAGACGATTTTGAATTCAAACCCCCTACTAACAAAAGGCCTGAACCCTGTAGTTAACATTTAATATAGCTGAAGTAAATATATATATCAAAGGTTGGTGAAAATTTCTCAGCATAAAAAAGAAAAACCCGATATTTGATCATTTGGTCAGATTCAGTGAGTCAGGCCAAGAATTTTTCAGTAACTCTATATCTTTTACTATATCTGTTTATCTATAATTATTTGGGTCTATGTAATTTAAATATATATGAATACAAGGGAAAAATATTCCACAAAACTAAAGTGACCTAGAAATATATCAGCAACAAATCGTTAGTGGCAATTGAAGACAATTTTCAAAGAACAAAACTTCTGGCAGAAAATGAGAAAATTACTACAATGACTGAAATCACTGACTTGGTTGAATAAAGCAATTAACAAATCAACACTTGTCATTATTAATAAATTATCAAAATTAAGAAGAAAAAAAAATAGTAATTTATATGCTTATTTTCACTAATTATATACAATAAATACAAATGATATTTGAATTCTTTTAGATTATGCAAATAAAGAAAAAATAAAAGTTAGGTATCGTGGCATGGGGGCTTGGGGGGGGGATAAAATGAACAGTTGATTTACCCACACCAAGAAGATTAATGAAGGATGATAATGATGAGGAAGCACACAGGTAACAAGATAAGGAATTTGTTCACAAATTTACACTTGAAGTGGTGTCAGTAGCTCGTCACAAGGAATTAAATCAGAATTCTTAAAGTCCATAGTGTTAATGTATTGTCACGAAGAGGAAATGTTCATACAACAGATTAAATGATCTAACACAAAATATTCAAAAATGTTAAAGACAAAAGTAAGAGTATTCATTGCTCACCAAAGAGATATATGGTTTGCATATGTTTCAAAGTAGACAAAGAGTGATAGTTTGAAATATTTTGCTTTCTTGGATTGTTGAGAGAAAATTCTTTGAAGTGACACGTGCTGGTTAGAGGCTGATAATATAACTGGCAAATACTTCAATGCTGGTTGCGAGAAAATGAAATGAAACCATTAACAGGATTTTAGAGACTCTTCTCTAATTTTTCTCTTCATTTTATATCAAAAAGAATTTTGCATAGGCTTGATACTTTTCCTTCTTGGCTTACCAGCTAATTTGTGTGAAGGCAAGATTTTCATTGGTCCAAAATGTGCCTTCTTTACTCCAAGCTGTCACAATTTTTTTTTTTTTTTTTTTTACCTCTTTTCTCCTAAAAAAGTAAGCATGCAGGCATAGCACCATCTTTAGCTTTTTCTTCCAGCACCACAGAAAATGACAACCTTATGAGACTTAGATTTGTCAATTAGACACAAATCATGAAGGGAAGAAAGTTTAAATCATCAATTGATGATGTCTGCAGATTTCCAATAAAGCATCAATCAATGATGCACACAAGTAAAAAAAAAAAATAAATAAAGTAAATAAATAAGTAAATAAATAAATAAAAAATAAACAAAATTGAGATTAAATCTCCCAAAATATCCAATGAAAGAAAAAAAAGAAAAAAAAAAGTGAAGTATATAAAATGAGTTCGAACTTGGTTCTCCTTCTGGACAGACTTGGTCTTCCCATGCCAAAGAAATTCTATTCAAAGGCAATCAAGTAATCAAATCGCAAAGATAATTGATCTTCATTGCCAAAACTCTCCACACAAATTTTCAGATCAATTACTTTTTCCAGTTAAAAATGATAAAGCATCTGGCACTTAGTCCATGAGAAAAGACTAAATATATAAAAAAAAGTTTTTCAAATATCCAGAATAGATAAGTAAAACTTTCAAGCTAGCAAATTAGGTTTAAAAACTTAGAATTCTGAGAGTAAAATGGAGGAATGTTTCCAATCTACAAGTTCTACAAATGCAGAGTGAATCTGAATGTTACAAATAAAGTGTAGCACCAAGCACTTGTTTTTGCACTGACAAGCAAATAATAAAGCAAGAGAGTATGGGGGGGCAGGGATTTTCCAATCAGCTTCAAAGAGATACGAAGTGGGCTGAGTACAATTGATAACAATTATGATAAACTCTAAGGAAAAAACAAAAAAAAAAAAAAAACATTTTTATCTGAGGCTTATACGAAAAACACAATGTCCTCCTGTTTAAAAAGAGAACACTGAACCAGAAGTCAGTAGCTATATGACTAGCAATAAATAGGAATCAACATTAGTGAAGGAGGTGCACAAGGCTTACTGTTGCTTTCTCTTTTCTTTGCTTTCAATAAATGTAATTGACCCTTTGAATGCACAGACAAAAAAAAGGAATGTTTCTGGTCTTTAGTAATAGGCAAAATTCACTAAATACTTTTAATACTATATACATCCACTCGATAAGTAATGCAAATACTAACCTGTTCAGTCAACATGCAGTTTTCAGTTTAGAACAGACTCTGTGGATGTGTGTATAGAGTAACAGTTATCTATGCAGAAAGTGAAAACAGCTTGCCGAGTTCAAATTATGACAGGGTTTCATTTACTTTACACTAATGTCTGTGGTGGTGGGGGGGGGGTCACGAGTCCACATTTCTCTAGCTATGGGTTAAAATATGTAAAATGTAAACATTGCTATTTAAGAGAATGACAAGCTTAAAAATGACTAAGGGAAAAATGTCACTGTCTCAAAAATAATTGAAATGCCATATGAAAACAAAACCTTCAAATGTGACCTTCACAAAGGCAAAATGACATTCCATTAGCCATAAAAGAAAAGAAAAAAAAAAAAAAGAGGTTGGTGGTCACTCGTGACATCAAAATCTAAAAAAGTCAAATTGCTTGCCAAACAAGATTTTAGCCCTATCATAATAGAGTAAGACAACAGATCTAATAGCCTGACATTTTCAGTCGTTATCTCTCTATGAGAAAGACAAATTTGTTTATAGGGATAGAAACACTCATAGCACAAAGAAATTAGAACTCAACAGACATTTTAGATTTCATTTAGAAGAAATGCCAAAGTGAGATTTGAAAATAAAATTTATAGAAATTAAATTCTGATATTAAAATAAAATTTTGAAATAAACTCATTCATTTTTGTAATAATGAGAAAAAAATTGTATCATTTCTCAATGTCCTTTTCCTGAAACTTGGGAAATATAAAGATGACTTTTTTTATTTTATTTTAAATGTCAAACTCACGGGTTTTTTTACTTTCAGTTTTTTTTTCATGTCTACAACATAAAATTGGAGACCATACAAAAGATCTGTGACACAAAGAAAAGTTATCTTTATATTCGTCTGAAATTCATTAGATGGTTTTTGTAGCAGGATACTGGATAAAATCTAAGTCAAACTAAAAGTTAGTATAAGCAAGTTGCAAGTCACATTGACTATTTAAGCCTTAACAAGGTACCTCACCATGGAAAAGTCTCACAAGTTCAATGCTTACTTGCAGCTGACTAAATTAAGGTAAGTAAATATTTTAAAAGCCAGACATATTACATTTATTTTTATATTCAATAATGATTAATGTTATTATAAAAAAAAGTTTAAATCTGAGGCATTCTTAGGATTAAAATTTACGAACTGTTCACATTTTAAGACAAAACAATAATTGACAAATTTACTGAAAATGTCTCTTAAAAACCTGTTCTCTGTACAATGAAACATTTCTTGTAATTCTTCAAAACAACAGAAAGGGGGGGGGTATTTACAGCACACCTGCCAGTTGAGCTGTATGGAATTAACGAAAAAATATTAATCCCAAAAGGTTTCACATAATCTATTCACAAATGGAAAAAAAAAAAAAAAGAAATTGATTACATACCAAATCTGAATAATAAAACAAAAGTGCTTTAACAAAATAGGGTAGGGTGAGAGAAACCTATCTCATATTGGATGATTCAGAAACCCACCTAGATTACAAGTGACCTACATCTCCAGTTAGTTGTTCCACTTAAGGAATTAACTTGCATCAAGATGAAAAATACATTCAATCTACATCTATTAATCAATCATTCACAAATTTAGTTTCAGTTGATTCATAAAACTTCAACAGACGGTATATTTTCATTGAAAATAATACTTTGTTTTCCTCTCTTTCCCATTTTGTTAATTGTTTATAATAATAATAATAAAAAATAAAAAAAATCTTATTTTGTTCTTATTCAATGAGATTTTTTAAGCAAAGAAACAGCCTGCACATAAATCAGTTTATTTTTCAGTTACCTCCCTTTGCTTTCAGTCTAAATCAGTCTGACGTTCCAATTATTTCTCTACTAAGCCTCTTAGAAAAGCAATTTTTTTTTTGTTTCCCCTGACGTTTTAAAATCTTAACAGACAAAACTGTTTAGCAGTAAAAGAGCCCATCATTTAACATAAGAGCTTATGGACAACCTGATTAATAATCTTTTAAAATACAGGTGGTCCAATGATTTGACTGTACAACATTTTTTTTTTTTTCAATTGCAGTATCCTTCAGTAATCATTCAATAAGTGAATAAATAGCAAACATTACATTAAATCCTACTAATTGAATTTTAATGAAATTTCAAAATGTGAGTGTCTTTCAGCACTGAAATTTTCCAATTCATTTTCTATGTAAAAATGTAAAAGATTTCAAATTCAAACAATTTCTATATAATAGAAGAAAAACAAATATGAGATCATATTTATTAGTAGATTAGCAATGGACACTTAGTTTTAAGTTATTGAACATGATATCTAGGAAAGGTAAAGTATTGTTTCCATTTGATAAGTAGACACTATTGTAGGTTATAAAATGTGTTACAAATATTCTTAAAACAATAAAAGACTTAATACAAAACAAAATAAGCTAAAACTTGGAGGAATTTACTCTATCACCTGTAATAAATGTCCGAAGGAATACATAGATAGATTATATGAGCACAAAAGAGAATCTTTACAATATATATATATATATATATATATATATACACGAGGGTCATTCAATAAATAAGGTGAATTTTTCGGTATAAGGACTTCTAATACAGATAGAAGCTTACTCCTTTTTTTTTTCTTTTTTTTTGTTTTACTTCTTTTTCACATGGATTTAATTTCTTTTGCAGATTAAAAAAAAAACTTTGAGAGTTTTGGCTATTAACAAAGATGGCTGACCAAGAAGCATGTTCCAGGATTGAACAGCGGTCAGTTATCAAGTTTTTGGTTGCTGAAGGGTGCAAACCAGTTGAAATTCATAGGAGAATGTCAACTGTGTATGGTGCCACATGCTTCAGCCAAAAAAATGTCTACAAGTGGGCTAAATTGTTTAAAGAAGGACGGAACAGTGTTGAGGATGAAGACAGGCCTACAGAAGTGAGGTCTCCTGATATGATCGAATCAGTCAATGACCTCATTCAGTCTGACAGAAGGGTGACAGTGGATGACATTGCAAGGACTTTGAGCTTATCTGTTGGGACAAACGCAGGGGTCATCAGTCAGAAGGAGTTATCTTGCATCATGACAACGCAAGGCCTCACACAGCAGCCCAAATGGTGCAGACCATCAACGAGCTGGGCTGGGAACTGCTCCCTCATCCCTCTTACAGCCCAGACCTTGCCCCTTCAGACTTTCACCTGTTTGGTCCCTTGAAAGCGTTCACGAGAGACACGAAGTTTAAAAGTGACGATGAAGTCAAAAGTGTTGTGAGCGACTGGCTGAGACATCAGTCCAAAGATTTTTACGCTGATGGAATACAGAAGCTTGTGCACAGATGGGAAAAGTTTGTGACAGTGCTGGGAGACTATGTTGAAAAAAAAAAAAGTAAGCTTCTATCTGTATTAGAAGTCCTTATACCGAAAAATTCACCTTATTTATTGAATGACCCTTATATATATATATATATATATATATATATATATATATATATACACACACCAGTAATACCAAAGAAAAGTGTGACATAAGGTTTTACATGAATTTTTAAAAATAAATCTTTCTTAAAGCTTTTATTTAAATTTTAATTTTAAGCTAATAGATTAAATTTAATATTTCCAATAAGCAAAGTACTTTGCTCTATTCCAAAACAATTTTAAATTGATTGGAAGAAATTCATTTTTTGAAAACTGCTAAAAATGGCTAATTTTAGCCATCTGTCAGCACAATGTAATTATCTTTATTAAAAATCTGATTTAACGTTTAATTAACCCGATTTGAAACAATACTTACTTTTAATATCTGTCTCTATTTCTGAGAAATATAATGTAATAAGTTGACCGTTATCCTCATCTTTATTGTTCACAATGTTTAGCCATTGTACACTCAGGTGTTCTTCAGGTGATAAGAATTTCAGACTGAATCCTTCATCCCATTCACCAGGGTAGATCACTGTAACGGCTGAGAAAGGGAGCCACACAATCCATTTCCTTGAGGCGACCAAAGAAAAAATAGCTGGCCTGTCGGCGAGCACCAAACTGCACTTTTTGACCACATCACCATTTTTTTTTTCTACAGATATCATGAATTAAACTGAAAAACTTTATCCTACAAGCAAGTTGGGACTATAGAAAATACATCACTGTACGCTATAAAATAAGCCACACAAAAGCAGCTAATCATTATAGTGTAAGAAAGATTTATATTGTTTAAAAAATAAATTTTTGATAATTACAAAAATAAATTATATTGAGATTATTTGACAAAAGAGAAGACAACAGTGGCATATCTATACAAAATAAGTCAAAGTTCACAAAATTCAAACTTTTTATAAATAATCAGAAAATCGATTAACTGCAAATAAGCTGTTACAAAATTTTGTAAACAAAAAACTGTGATAACAAATCAAATGGTAAACATTTCAGAAGGAATTCAAATGAAAACATCTTTTTTTGTTATCATTTGAAAAATTTTTAACATTTTGGGCCAAATCAACATTTGCTAGTCTTAAAAAAAATAATATATATATATATATATATATATACACACACACACACACACACAAGTGAACATAGAAGTCAACACTTAGAGGCCACAGTCTGTTTCATGCTAGAGGCAATAATCAGGCTTATAGTTAAATATACAAATTTGAAAGAAAGTCTAATCAACGACAAAAAAAAGACTGTATCCAGTTGTAGCATTTTTGGCTGAAAATATTTTAACTGTTCAGTCATCAAAAGTCAACCCTCTCTTTATGTTGAGAATTTATTAAAAAAATTGCAGTTTGAAACCTTTCATTATGGAGTTAAGTGTTATATTAGTAGCCTGTCCAAAATGGTTGGAATCAAATACAGCTCAGATATAGTAATATGTGCTTTTGAGTACTATGCAACATCACGGTCATTGTATACTTGATTAAGACAGGATTTTTAATTACTATCATTAGCAACATTAAGAAGGATGACATCAAAAGTTTCAAAACTTAATGGAAAATCTTTTTTTGCTATCTGTATTTAATAATCCTAATGCCAGTCAAAAAGGGCGATGAAATAATGAAGATATATATCACGAAAATGTTACCATATCATGACAAACAACTATTTGGTAAGTTGGTTGACATCCATCTCTACTTGCTTGGTATAATGTTGATATGTCTTAATGGAGGTCCAAAATTTCTTACAAGATTAATTCCAATTTCAAAATTAACATCAGCCTTTTTATGTGAACAAATCGAGTTAACAGTTCAGGCCATCACCTCCATACCAGCTGATGTAACTGAGTAAATCAAGATTTTTTTTTTTTAAATTATATTCCACACTCCCTGAAAAACCTTAGTTTACTAAAGATAAACATTTGTTTTTTTTTTATTATGTTCATATGTTGAAAAAATATTTTCAAATTGTGTTTCACATAAAAGACAGGAGAACTAATCTTTGATGTTAATGGAGTAAAACAAGTAGCAAAATTGGTACATCTTAAACAGTTATATTTGAATCTGAAAGACTAGTAAAACTTTCAGATTTAAATAAAATTTCCATTGCTCTTGCAAAGACCATAGAAAGACAACAGGTTTCTACTTGCCTCAGTGTTTTCAGAAAAAACACAATGCACTTCTCAATCTGAAATAGGTGCAGATAAGAATGATACTGCCATCTTCATAAACAAGGTTTTGACATGGTGGAAAATTTGAAATGTTAAGACCCTTTCAAATTGGTAAACTACACAATGACCAATTACAAACTGAAATCAGGTATTCAAATGACAGACATGAATTTATCATTGAGTTTGGTCAAATGGCTCTTAATATGGTTGACAGTCAAGGTAAGCATATAAAACACTTATCCAAACCCACTGCTACTACCATACATGAAATGGAGTTGTTAGTCTGTCGACACCTTTTAGCTACAAGCCATAAATATGTCCTACATGGACAATTTACAACGGATCCATTAGGAAAATTAATTTAGTAAACTTCAAAGATCAGGCAGCATCTATTTTATAAATGTCCAAAGTGTAGTGAAAAGCTGTATATTAAGCAAGGTCATCAATGTACATCTTGTGATTATAAACTTTATGAAGAAGGTTTAGAAATATTTGACAACCTGGAAAATTTAGGACCATCTTTTTCCGATGAAATAAAAATGGCTCTCGTGTACATAGCTGGATATATTACAAGAAATTATAATCAGCTCAGTGAATACGAAACATTTTTATTATGAAAAGTATGGCAAACATACCAATTCAATTGACTGTGGAAAACCAAACATTCCTTCTGACCACACTTGCTAATGGTTTTCTTTTTTTTGTTTTTATCCTTTTCCATACAATAAAAGGAAAACGTGTCGTGCTATAAATCATTAAATAACATTTTTATGCTCATTTCTGAATTTCATTTTTTCAACATGAAGAGAAAGCATGCTCCCGTTTTTGCAAACATTACACACCCAGATCAGACAAGGAACCAGCTTTAAAGGTCTTGAAACTTTCCTAGAACGATTTTGTTTTATCTGTCTATATTTCGGAGATGATTGTCATATAGACATTCCGGCTGATCTCCTCCAGCCTTCTTCAGTTACTGCCTGTTGAACCTTGTAACTTTAATGGAAATTTGAACCAGACTCTTTATTCAATCCCTGGGGGTAGATTGAATGAAGGGTTCTGTGAGACCTGTAAATAGTGATGTTTCCGTTTCAACATTGTGTGAATCATGTCTCCTACCAGAAATCTCTACCTCTTTATTTTGTTTAATAATCATCAGTGTCCACAACAAAAATACATTTTTTCATTTATTTAATTTTCAGCACATCCTATTATCCTCAGGTGTGGGTCAAAATGTTATTCTAAGTATTTTCACAAAACAAGTTAACTTAATTTTCTTCCAAAATTTCTGAAAATCAGAAATTTTTTCAATAGGCCTCCAGTTCTGGTTCTTAGTTATGCCATGCGCAGGCCTGGAGTACATGATGACCATGACGCAGTTCACTCCGCCAGAAATTTGGAAACAGCATGCCAGAAGCTCCAATATGAACATTTCAGTGTTTGGGTGCCAATCAGAGGACAGTGCAGAGGATTAGGAAAGAGTTGGACGAGTCTAATGGTGATTACGAAGGTACAGCAAATCAGAAAACTCACTGATCATTCTGATAAGAAAAGAACTCCCAAATCTGTTGGTGACATCCAGTCCATGATTGACAACAATCAGGTCCATAGACAGGGACACAAGAGTGTCAGAGTTTCTTATCAGGCAGACAGTGCATGATGACATGTGGTACTTTTCATACAACTTAAGAAAGGCCCCATTTTCATCCCAAACCATAAAGGACAAGAGGAAAGGCCGTGCTATGAAGCTTTTGAACAAACTCAAGCATCCCTCCAACCGAACATGCTTTCATTTTTCTCAGACAAGAAAAATTTTCTGCCAGGATAAGATAAACAGAGAACAACCATTGGCTTGCTGTGTCCTCAAAAGATGTAGCAAGAGTAATGAAAACCAAATATCCAGTCAACACAATGGTGTTTGGTGTGATCACTAATGATGGCGATGTTATGCCTCCATTCATCTTCCTACAGAGACTCAGACAACATGGGGGCATACATCAAGTGCCTTGAGGAGGTAGTGCTGCCCTGGGTCAAGAGGGTGGTTTCTGGAACACCCTATGTCTGGCAACAGGACTCTGCACCATCATACACAATCAAGAGAACTCAGTCATGACTCTAAGACAATTTCTGCAAACACATCACCCATTACATCTGGCCACCTAACTCCCCAGACTGCAACCCCCTTGATTATTATGTGGGGGGCACAGTTGAGCAAGAGACCAACAAAACTCCTTGCAACACCAAAGATGAACGGAAGGCAAGGGTTATGGCAGCATTCAACTTAAACAAGGAGACCGTCCAGAAGAGCTGCAGGAGATTCTGAAGTCATGAACGAATCCAATGGCGATTTTATTGAATAAATTTACTTTAGTATTTCAAGATATTTTTGTATAATTTTGGTAAATATATCGGTTATTTTCATTTTTGCATAATTTAGACGACAATTTATCCATCGCATCCTGTATATTGCCAAGTTTATTTTTGTTAGAGAAAATACATCGACACAAAAATATGGTTGCAGTGCACTAGGCAAAATATATCTCTGCATGTTCGTGTAGAGGGGGGGAGAGGGGCGCTGCCCAAAGAATGGCAGTTTTGTAGTTGTTGAAAAGTGTTGTCCTCTAAAGTTTATTGCATATTGTTGCTGCCGGCTGGAGATGGAAGGATGGCGGGAACAGGTACTACACTTTGATCTTAGTCATCTTGATAGCAGAACAAATCACTGGTCCTGGAAGATTAAGCTTCTTTTACCAGTTGCTTTTTTAAAAATGTGTGAGTGCCAACAGGATATGACACCCCGTGGACTAAATAAAAGGATCAGTTCAAAATTCCAACGTATATCTCCTGAAGAAGGCCAAAGACTACGACAGCCGAAATATCATGAATATGGCAATAAAGATGAGGACAGCAGTCCAAACAATGTAAGTAGTATAAATAATAGAAAAATTATAAAAAAAATAAAATAAATGAACTTCTTAATAAGATCAAGAAAATAATGTCCTTTTGCAGGTGTCTTGTTATAATATTATTAAAAAAAAGGCTAACAACCTATTTTCTTGCTTATTCTTATCTTTATTTGGATACAATCAATAAAAAATGAAGAGAAGAACAAACCATCTGTTGTTGGAGTAAATACATTTATTAACATGTCACCTGTTTGTTTGGCTTTCCAATCTTCACCAAACAATAAATTCACACGAAATCTACTGAAGAAGAAATCTATTTCAACTATAAACACTTCGGAAATTCTTATATCGTTCCTTATCTTTTCCATTGAAAAGAAGGCAAGCACTACTATTTCAATTTCTGAATTGAATCTAAAAAAAATAGGACAATTACTTTACAGCAGAGAAAATAACTGAAACAAGTTAAAAAAAAAAATTAGTTACAGAGAGAAGGAAAAATTATTACTGTGGTGGTGGGCCACTTGCACAATTATTTATAAGACACTAAAATAAAGCATCAAAATAATACAACCAACAGCTATATCCTGGGTATGACGATAAACTATGTCCGACAACAAGGCCTCTGATCAGGAGGTTTTGATGAGCGTGGAACCACCCGTTTCCAGGTCCGCTCTGACTCAGGGTGGTAGCACCTGTTAGGGTCCCAACTATGAGTAAATAGTTGGGACCCAAACTGGGGTTAAAACACTATGAATGTGTAAAAATAGGTTTTAATACCAGAAATACTTTGTAAAGAATTGTTACCAGCTACACATTTTTCAGAAAAAAATATTACCAGCTACACATTTTTCAGAAAAAAATATTACCAGCTACACATATCTGAAGGAAAAATATTATCAGAAATAGATTTTTTTGAAGAAAAATATATTACCAGAAAAAGATTTTTGAAAAAAAAAATATATTACCAACAACAAAAATTTTGTCAGCATTAAATAACCCATTGAGGTGTTGATATGCCGTAAAAGAAAAGAAACCAAACCAAACAACAGGTACCTTGAACTTTGAGAAGGGATGCTATTTATCTTCGACTTTAAAAAACTTCATAGTTGATTTCTGCCTTAACAAAAATGGCAAGTAAATATAAAAGAATTATGTAAGCTGAACAAAATTCTATTTGTACAGAAAAATTCTAAGGGAAAGAAGTTAGGGTCAGTGGCTTCATTAAGAAAAGAAAACAGCACAAAATACATCAATACAACAACAAGGCCCATCTATATAGAGGATCACAGAAAGGTTTTCTTTTTCAAAAAATACTTTCCTATATACTAAAATAACATTAAATAAATGAGGTGATTTTTCCAATTGAAAGAGTCTGCTACTAAGACTTAAATTATTAATAAAACACTTATTCTTTTGTAAACATGCCCACAACTTCCTTTTCCACTATAGAAAAAGGTTAGTGGGGATGTATTTTGTTCTTCAAAGTCCTTACAAAGTAAAAAAACAATTTCCTTTATGAGTCAAACTGTATATATTCATTATAGTACTAAATAAATACTGAATGGCTAAACACAGATTTCTGGTTAATCAGTTAAAAACTTTTTCATTTAGCTGTATATAAACACTTGCCCTGTCTGCAATATAACTATTTTAAAAAGTAATATTTCAAATTATTTTTTCCTTGAAAGAAATTATATAATACACATGTAATTTATAATGAGCTATTTGTACTTATACAGACAAATTTAAGATTTTATGAGGCTCAACAGTCTTCTATCTAAGACTTAGATTTTTCACATTTAGCTAGAGTAATAAGCCTAATCTATAAGCTGAGGGTTAAACAGACTGGGCTCACTAGCCTTGATTGGCAACCAGTCTAAGAGAAGTAAAACACTGAAATCCAAACTGGATAAACCAATAGGAAACCACTCCAATATCTTTGTCAATAAAGTATAGTAATTCACAGAAAGAAAAAGGAATTTATAGAAAGCCATGATTAACTGTCCTGAAGGAACATGGCATTTGGAGGGGGGAAAAAAAAAATAATTATCTCATCTGAGAAGACAAACTTTTTAACTATTAGTTCACTTGCCTTTTTGCCTCCTTTGAACTTTAATGATAAAAAAAGTGTTAAAAAAATGAAAATCTAACAATTCATTCATATTTCTTACTCATGGCAGGTTGAAAATGTACACATTTAAATATTTGTTTTCTACAGAGGGTAGAAAAATAAGACATCCTATTCCAAAAATCTTAGAATTTTCAGAAATAATGTATAATTTTAGTGGGTGAGAAAGTTGGTCAGAGGGGAAATTAGCATAATTTTAACCAAATTTTCATAAAATTTAATTTAATTTAAATTTTAAAGTAACAATGAAAGAAATTAAACGAGAAAGTAATTGTACTCACATTAATAATAGGAGATGTAAGGAGTCCCCAACAAAAGAACTCCAAAAAGATGATCACTAAGGCATGGTAAATGCTAGGTTGTCGCAATCCAGACTGAAAAGAAACCAGGTACACAATTAATACATTTCCATAAGAATTTTTTTTTTTTTCCTCTCAAATAATTTGAGAATTGACATTAAAAGCTAACATTCAGTTGAGCTTAGCTCAACACAACATATGCCGAGATTTTAAATTTCAGACATCATGCTTTTATTACACATTAGACAGTTTTGATAAAGTGACCCATTTTACCTTTTATACAGAATTAAACAACAGTTTAAATAAATCCAATCAAACCACATGGGGATAAAAGTTTCGTTTTTTTAAGCATTTTCATTTATTAGCTTTATCACAATTGTGTTATAATTAAGAGCAACACAAAGTAAAATTAATAATAAAATAAATCTGAGGTTAAAATTTTGTTTTAATTTAAATCAGTAATATTTTTATAAGCCTTTTTCTTACTTTCCTGGTTGGCATAACCTAAAAATAAGACAATGTACACAAAAAAGCAAAAGAAATAGTCACAGGATTTTCAAAATAGAAAAAAAAAAAACTTAAAAAGTAGGAAATAAATAAAAAGTCGGGGAAAAAAAAAGTAGGAAAAAAAAAATTACTTAAAAATTCTAAACAATAGTTTTAGAGAACAATGTTGATTTCTATATATTACCTACCACCCCTACACACACCTTCAGGCATTTCAAATGCAAATGAATCTGGTAATAACCAAAGAGTTGCAGAAATTTAAGAGGTAGTATTTTTAGGAATACAGTATACATCAAACAATACAGAGATATAAATCTGTAAATAAAATCTATTTAGAAAGAAAAAAAAAAAAAAAAAAAAAACTAATGAAAAAAAATCATCATTCATGGAGATCTTACCATAATCAAATGTACAATAACTCCATAAACTGAAATCACCAGCTAATTACAGTAAAAAATCAGTACAAAGACATTTTGGTAAATCCAAAGTTTATCATTAATCATGGCTTGAAAGTTACCAACTTTCAAAACGATCCACCAGGTCTGAGTAAAAAGAAACTTAAACAGACAGTTGTTATTTTATAAATGTCGACGTAAAACACTTACGCTTTTTGAGAGAGAGTGAGAGAGAAGAAAAAAAAAAGACTCAAAGTGTGTTGTCATGGTAATATGCAGAAAACCAAGAGGTAGGACTAAAAACTATGAAAAGTGGAAACAATTATAATGTAGAAGCTAAAAGCTGCATAAAATGAGGAATGTTTTTCTGTAGAAATTAATTATTGATCACAAATTAATGATGCAGCCTAGTTGATTTGTTTTTATAACAAAGTTATTGCTAAAGTAATTATCAGTTTAGATTTTCTATGAAAATATAAAGTGCTGCTTTAAACAATACCAGCGAGTCATCAACATTTTTTTATTATTTGGAAATCCGTATAGTAGAGTCAAGGTGAGATCAAACACAAAACAACAGAACACCTAACAGCTTAATCATATCCAGTGAAAGAAGTTTTAGTGAACTTGTTAATGGATTTATAAAATATTACCAAAAGAATCTCTCTGTATCTGTATATTTCCGAGATGAGGTATTATGTACACTATTTACATTATTCGGACTATTGTCCGAATCTTTGTCGCCATATTTATTACAACGTTTCAGCCATTGTACGCTTCGGCCTTCTTCAGGTGGTTGGAAAGTCGAACTGGACCCTTTATCTCGCTCACTGGGGTAGACTGTTCTAGTTCCATGTGCCATGTCTAATGGATGTCAGTTATCTCCTGTTAAATCACATTTCCAAGTTCTCCACTGCCTTAACCAGGTATTGAACACATACTGTCACTGGATCTAACCAACGCCTTTATCCACTGTGCCATGTGTCTTTAAGGGTTCAGTTCAACATTCCAACCACTTGAAGGCCTGCGTGTACAACGGCCGAAACGTTGTAATAAATATGGTGACAAAGATGAGAACAATAGTCTGAATAATGTAAATTCGGTAAGAATCTCTCTCTTTCAACCTAACAGAACTTTGAACAGTTCCTTGGGTCAAATAGAAAGAAGCATTTGGGCACATGTGAACACACACACACACACACACACACACAGTGTTTATAAACCTGCAGACAAGGTACAAAGGATCAATTCCTCCTTTTAGCTGATACAAACTTAAAGCCTACTTAAATATACACAGTGTGACGTTGCACACCGAGTTTACTAAGCGGGGAGGGCTTCTTGCAAATCAGTGAAGTGGCAGTACTTATCTTATTCCCTTTTCTGGGGGGGGGGGGGATTTGTCTTCTTTTCGGCGAGTCTTCTTACGGGGCCCTAGATGTGCCTCGGAGTTATGATATCTTCGACCCTGTCTCCGCGAACATCGGCGCATAACTGATTTTTAACTTCAACAATTTGCCCCACGTGGGTCGCTTTTTGGCGCCAACATTATTCCTCTTCTCAGCTGACCATCATACACCCTAACCCAACTGGCTGCCTACTATTCGCGAAGAGCGAGTAGGGATTTGTTTCTCTCTCCTCGTTCACCCAGGGTTTGTATGGAGAGGACATGATAACTTTTACCACTTCCTTTCCCCTCCCTCAACGGCCACCGCACGACTGACCTCTGCTGTCCGTGGCCGATGGGTTGCAAAGAGAGGGTGGGGGTGTCTCCCTCTCTTGCCTTCTACGACACCGTGTCACAACAGTGTCAAAGATTTGAGGATGACCAACAACAAGCTATCATTTCAAATGTGAGCTACTCTTAAAACTAGGATTAAAAAATATTAAAACAGTCAAAACAAATACTGAAAAATAAATTTTTTGCTAAGTAAATTGCTCAATTCCCTAAACAATTATCCCAAAATTATCGAGATCAATCCAAAGATGTGCCAGCTTCAAACTAATGCGCTATTCCTTCCAAGTTGCAGAGAGATGAGTCTAAAATCGATGTTATCTTCATGTGCAGCCACAGTTTCTGCATCAAAAACAAGTTAAGCTCAAAAAATGATTGCAGACTGACCAATGAACTTTAATTATTAATTTAATCTAAATAAAATTTGGTTATAAGAATGGGAATTAGGAAAAGGATTTGGAGCCAAATGTAAGAGCCAAACTAAAAGTCTTTGAAAACCATTTTTCAAACAGGCAAGTAAAATTGTAAGCCAACATCAATATTTGGATTAAAAACTCTGTCCAAATCCCAAAATTAACCCAAGACAGGCACTTTATGTGCAGACGTCATCTGTCAATGCGAATATTTTTAACAAAAGAAATTCCCATGAGAGAGGAAGGTGGGGGGGGATAATAAACATTGTCATGCCAAACAAAAAGATAAAAATCAAAGAACTACAGCCATGCTTTAAAAATAATGAATCCATTCAAGAAAGTAAAAATGCATTTTTTTTTTAATAGAATGTTATTCATCAAAATAATAGAACAATGGTCCAATGAAAGAGAAACATTTTTAAGCTCATCAATTCCTATATCATTCATAACATTTATTTGATTGACAAATATTCTATTGGGAAATAAAGATAATGACTGATAATAGGATTACAATTGGAATATCATAAGTGGTTTTTGTTACTTTTTACAAGTTTACAGAGCAGATTGAAAGATTCCAGGAATACTGACTGATGATTGGTTGTAGAATTTAGAATATTCGCATCTAAAGCAATAGCAGTTACTTGGCAGTGCCCATCTCCTCTCCAAGTAATATAAGAAAGGTAAGAGAGATATTAGTGAAAAGCAAATACAGCCTCAACCAAAAATTTATAGATTCCATTTTCTGCTCTAATAACCATTGCACACCATTCCAACTTCAACTCAAGCAGTAAAAAAAAAAAAAAAAAAATCTTTTTGGAATCAGTACTTCAAATGGTTGAAATTGGAACATTCAATAAGCAATTATTGAAGCTTTAAACTTACAATGCTTGAAATATTTTAATATCTGCAAAAAAATTTATCTTACTATTTTAAAAATGAAACCTTTAAAGAGATATTTAATCATTCATGGTTATATAGTGGGTTATCAGTTATAGTGAAGTGTATAAGTGCGGAAACAGGTTAGTTTGATTTGGCCTTGTTAGTTAGATACCCCACCATTAGAGGGGGTATAAAACAAGAAAATCAAATTGTAAAGTGAACAACAAATTTATATACATATAAATCAATTAAGGTCTTTACAAATAAAATTAATGTATTTTAGTTGATACAAGGTCGTCAAAATGTTCGTAGTAGTCATTGCAAGAATGAGTTTATGTGTACGTAGGTAGGAACGTATGTGTGGATGTATGTATGCATGAGCATTATCAAAGGGTAGGAATGTCTTTGAAGTAAGCGCTCAGTCTTAAATGTTCCGTTAGTTTATCAAGTACAAAAGAGGTGAGGAAGAAAGGTAGAGATAATAATAACGCTCGCTTGACATTGTCAAGGGACGTGTTAATACACTCGTCTCCTCCTCCTCTCTGGCGACAAGTGAACTTGCCCATCTTTTATTTTGTTTTTGGGGCTTGAAAAAGTCATTTGGGAATTCACTCCCAGATATGATTCAGGCCTTTTCATTGGACGATGAACAAATGTTTGCGTCGGCTTGCGAAAAGGTGCGTGAAAGAATTTGTTTAAGAGAATTGGAAGATTTGAATTTTGTTTTTAAATGTTTCCTAGTTTTCTATTGGTCAAAAAACATTTCGCATCAAGGTGTGAAATTTTACGAGTTTTGTTTTGGATTCGCTTTTGCGTGTGTGTTAAACAAAGTTTGTAAATTAGAGTCTTTTTAATTCCTAACAAAATCAATGAGTCAGTGCTTAGCATTTGAATTTTAAATCTAGATGTTTTGTTCACTACAGTTATTCCTTTAATACACGTTTTTTTGACAGAAGTATATTTTTATGAAGGCCAGACTGTGTTAAAAACTGTTATAATTGTAAATCTTTTTCAGCTCAGCCGTTGAAACTTGCCAAATTTGTGAAAGATCCATTTCCAGTTTATGGAAAATTATTTTTTGTATATACTGACCAATGAGAGACATGGTCTCAAGCTCTAGTAACATCCAAATATTGCGGACTTTGTGAACCTAATTTTCTGAATAAACAGAACTCAGGTCAATGGATGAGAGAAGACTTTTTGACAGTAAGGGGAAAAGGCAGGTCAACTTCAAAGAAGGCATTTGACTTCAAGAAGAGAACATCAAAGGCACCAGTAACCGGCCAGCTACAGTGAGACTAACGAATTCTAAGTGAAAATTCCCCTGTGGTTAGACAGCCAAGAAATTTTCCCAAGCATGAACTGTGTGAAGTTAAAAGGGACTTTTCAAAAATTACTGTATGCCCCAGAGACACACATGGGGCAAGTAGGTATTTTGTTTTTGTTTGGGGGGGGGGGGGGGTTTACCCCCTCAAAAGGTTGTTGCACCTTTGTTTTTTACTGCTTTCTTGAATTGTTTTCTCCTTTTGTCTTTCAAAATCCTTCTTTGCCGAAACCATAATTTTTTTCCATTTTTTTATTGTTATCTTGCCTTAAGGAAATTTTTGTGGAGACTTTGTATTTGCACTTTTTTATAATTGTGTAATAAATGTGTTTTCCTTTTAAAATTTTACGCAGTAGTCGAGTGTTTTTTGTAGTTTTGCACATATAATTTACCGTTCCTAAGTTTTTGTGTGTGGCACAAGAACTTAGATTTAGTACAAAATAAAATTTTTTATAATCTATATGTTGTCACAATGGCAGTTATCTTAATCATGGTTTTATGTCTTGCGAATCTTAATGTTAGATTGGAATGAGAGTGATACGAAGAGAGAATATGCAACATATATAAATATCAAGCTACAAAAAACTAGAAGCTTTATAAACAATAATTCATAATGTTTAATAAAACTATTTCTGATAAAAAAAAAAAATTAAAAAAAAAGGCAAGATAATATCCACAAGATCACAAGGTTTCAAACTAATAGCAAACTTCATTTTGCTTAGCCTAAATTAGTTCCCGAAGAAAAGGCAAACAGGATTATCTCATTTGGACACACCAAAGTTCTTTCATGTGGTTGGAAAAAAAAAAAAAAAAAAAAAAAATGTAAATACTTAAGATTTATCTTTAAATGAGATGTGAAACAGCTAAAATTGTTCATATCACAAACAAAATCAATCACAGATGACAATTTAAAAAAAAAAAAATATATGCCATCTGCAACATAAAAAGGTTGGCTTGGATTCTTAATTAAAAACCAAGAATTAAAAATAGAACCATTGAAAGAAATCAACTTATCTACAGATGTATAATGGTATATATTTAGTATGTATCACAAACTAAACTGATAGATGGAACATCTATGTTGTTCATTAGAGTACAGTGTTGCAATAACTTCCTCAGATGGAAGATGAAATGACTACACTAAAACTATTTTTCATTAACCTGAAATGTGCAGACATGCAATTTATTGTTCAATCAAGCTAGCTCAGACATTCAAGAGTCTATAATGCCAACCATCACGGTCCTGCATTAAGGTCGGTAGGGCACTAGGGAGGCATTCCATGTGACATAAAATATCTGGTCAATGTAGATGGTTGCTGACTGACCAATTTGTCTTGCTCCATGGCTAGGTGTCCAGAACAGTAGATCACTCGCAAGTTCTCGTTTTGCTTGCCAGCAGTGTTCTGCAAAGTGCATTCTGAGTTCACCTAAGATTGTAGTAATATCAGGGATGGGTCCATAGAACTGTGATTTAGTTGGATGTTGTCTCCAAGAGACATTAAGTATGAATCTCAGCATCCAAATGTAGGTTCCATCAAGCTTAGACTCAAGGGTTTTAGTTAATGTCCAAGCAGTGGCACCATAGAATTGTTCAATTTGTCAATTAACGTGAGAATTAAAATGATATTCACTGGAACCGTCACCAGAGAACAAACCTGTATTGCTTTGATTCTCTTTTGTGTGTCTTTTTTTTCTTTTTTTTTCTTTTTTTGTTTAGGCACTTTTTAGGTTAGTCACAGTTTTTGTTCACTTCCTGATAACTCTTAGTTATCAATGGAACTGGTACAGCAAAAGCATGGGCCCAAGAACATGGTTCATATTTTTTTCTCATCCCCCTAAAGCTTAACCCCCAACGATAGAATCGCCGGTATGTAACATTTAAAACCTTTTCTCTCTGCATTGGTCTCCTTGAATGTTATTATTTGAACATTGTTTAAGGTAGCCACCTTTTTCTACATTTATTTTTGTTTGTATCTCTCCATGTAGAATCCTTTTCACTACACGTTTACACACTGTTCCCAAATGTAAACTTTCATGTAACTTTCTTTTTTTCTGCAAAGTTATCAAAGCAACTTCATCTATATTCATGTAAGCAAAGTATCCGACACTCTCCTTCATCCATCTAGACAAATAGTCTTACTTCTATGTTTAAGCCTCCATCGCCTGCTTTTGTCGCATTTCTTTCTACCCTTTTGTTTGTTGGTTGGTTATTCAGACTAAACTAGGCACATGTGTATATTTATTTCGTTTACCCTTTTGGCTTTTAATAAACCTGCTGATAAACGGGATTTCACCTTCAGAGTCTTAATTGTTATAAGGTCTTTATCTGGCTGTCTTCAGGTACGCAAACTTAGAAGGCGGACACATACTCGGGAAGCAGAACAGGAACCACATGCAGATTTGAAAGTCCTGAGTTACTTTGATAATCTTATTCACTTGATCTAATTCTTGTTCAATGTTGAAAATGTATAAACAGATGAAACAATATTTGTCTAATTTCGTGACCTCTGGAAGAAGAGTTCATAATAGTTGAGAAAATTTTATTGGTTGATGTTCCTTCCACCAATTCTGAGAGATTGTAATAATAAATTAACAACAAGCTTTTGTTCCCTAATGGCTAAGAGTTAATGAAATAATAGTCCTAACCACTTATATACAATCAGCACTTACAACTACATTGCTATTAGTCATCAACATTGAAGAGGGGGGAGCTTAACAAATTAAATGGCAAAAAGTGAACCCACAAGCCTCACTGGATACAGAGCTACCCTAAGTAATTTACAGTAAATATTCATAGCCACAAAATAGACTTATTTGTCAAACAAAACTACATCCACGAAATACAATGGAGCTAAACTAAAAATACTAACCAGCAATACTCTACCATAGCAGTTTTTTTTTTTGTTAAATAGCTATAATTATGTTTTTCACAAAAATAATCTGATATTTACAAAGTGTTTTAGCCCAAATATTTATTTTAGTCAAAATTTTATTTTAAATTTAAACCTTTAATTTAGTTAAGGACCTTAATTTCATATTTTTTCCAGGATATATATATATATATATATATATATATATATATATAGAGAGAGAGAGAGAGAGAGATATATAGTGAGCGCGTGTGTGTGTGTGTGTGTGTGTGTGACAGAGTGCGTGCGTGTGTGTGTGTGTGTGACAGAGTGCGTGCGTGTGTGTGTGTGTGTGACAGAGTGCGTGCGTGTGTGTGTGTGACAGAGTGCGTGCGTGTGTGTGTGTGACAGAGTGCGTGCGTGTGTGTGTGTGTGACAGAGTGCGTGCGTGTGTGTGTGTGTGTGACAGTGTGCGTGCGTGTGTGTGTGTGTGTGTGTGTGACAGTGTGCGTGCGTGTGTGTGTGTGTGTGTGTGTGACAGTGTGCGTGCGTGTGTGTGTGTGTGACAGAGTGCGTGCGTGTGTGTGTGTGTGTGTGTGACAGAGTGCGTGCGTGTGTGTGTGTGTGTGACAGAGTGCGTGCGTGTGTGTGTGTGTGTGTGTGACAGAGTGCGTGCGTGTGCGTGCGTGTGTGTGTGTGACAGAGTGCGTGCGTGTGTGTGCGTGTGTGACAGAGACACAGAGACAGAGTGCGTGTGTGACAGAGACACAGAGACAGAGTGCGTGTGTGACAGAGACACAGAGACAGAGTGCGTGTGTGACAGAGACACAGAGACAGAGTGCGTGTGTGACAGAGACACAGAGACAGAGTGCGTGTGTGACAGAGACACAGAGACAGAGTGCGTGTGTGACAGAGACACAGAGACAGAGTGCGTGTGTGACAGAGACACAGAGACAGAGTGCGTGTGTGACAGAGACACAGAGACAGAGTGCGTGTGTGACAGAGACACAGAGACAGAGTGCGTGTGTGACAGAGACACAGAGACAGAGTGCGTGTGTGACAGAGACACAGAGACAGAGTGCGTGTGTGACAGAGACACAGAGACAGAGTGCGTGTGTGACAGAGACACAGAGACAGAGTGCGTGTGTGACAGAGACACAGAGACAGAGTGCGTGTGTGACAGAGACACAGAGACAGAGTGCGTGTGTGACAGAGACACAGAGACAGAGTGCGTGTGTGACAGAGACACAGAGACAGAGTGCGTGTGTGACAGAGACACAGAGACAGAGTGCGTGTGTGACAGAGACACAGAGACAGAGTGCGTGTGTGACAGAGACACAGAGACAGAGTGCGTGTGTGACAGAGACACAGAGACAGAGTGCGTGTGTGACAGAGACAGAGTGCGTGTGTGACAGAGACACAGAGAAAAAATCAATACTGATCACATTAATAAAATAGAGTATCACTATCAGGATTAAATTTTCTTTTCTAAAATCCTTATCTTTCATTGATAATAGCCATATCGTCAGTAGTGATATTAAAAAAAAAAAGAAAATCTTTACAAAGAGAACAATGTGAGTGACCATTAAGACTTTCTCAAAGACATATTGTTACTTTCAAATATTGTATTTTTATTTGGAGCAGGGGTGAAGAGGTTAAAGTAACAAGCAGTTAGAAGCAAATTTAATCAAAATCTCTTTAGTCAAAGCAGAGATTAACACTTGAGGCTTAGGGGTGTCAAATGAATCAAGGACAATTTATGATTTAATCCCTCCATGTGTAGTTTGATCAAAATTAGATTAGGAATTTAAAATATTGGTGTCTGAAGACAAAATACCCCCCACACACACACACTTGTAGAGAGAAGAAGATACAGGTTTCATGACAATCTCCCCAAAGGTTAGAAGGGATTAAGTAAATAATTTTGACATTTTTGCTCTAGTTAGTTGCAAATTAAAACTCTAAAAAAAAATTTTTTTTTTAGTCATTTTTCAGAAAGAGTTATTTGATGGATCTTTTCCCAGATTAAAACAAAAGTTAAAAAAAAACAAACCTAATCCTACCATTATTTAAAAAAAAAAAAAAAAAAGAAAAAAAAAGGTAATTATCAATATTAACTAAAATTAAAAAACAATGATTCTGGTTTCCTTGAAAAATCCCTATGCTATAGAGAATTTGTCTAAAAATCTTAGCACAACAGGTTAGTTTGTGATGTCAGTGCCAGAAAAGTACAGGAGGCTAGATATCATCATGTACTAGATTGTTTTCACCAAAGACCATTTGCTCATTCTTATTGAGAACTTGCTCCTCAATTGTAGACAAAAAAAAAAAAAAACATTCAACAGAAATTGAAGATTCTTGTTTTCTCAAAAGCCATATCTACTCAGTTTTGTTTAAAAAAACATGAACAAAGCAATTTCTAAAAAATTTTTGTATTTTATTTTTTTTACCCCACACTTTTACTTCAAACATTGTTCATTGTTTTAAGTTTTCATGTGTGCACGCCAGTAGATTAAAAAAAAAAAAAAAAAAAAAAAAAAAAAAAGAGAACCTTTCCTCAAATATGGGTATTCACTAAAATTAATAGGAATAAAAATGTCAGATTAAAAAGTAAAATCCTTTAATTCCTCTCACTAGGTGGCCTGATGATTGCATCTAGCATGAAACAGACTGTCGCCTCTAAGTGTTGACTTCTATATTTACACACATTATCTGATATTGAACACTGTATCCCATAAATATAGCACATCTTAAGACTATTTTTCTTTATATATATATATATATATATATATATATATATATATATAAAGGTACTTCCAAAGATTCACTAAGATATGAGCATATCATGAAGAAAAAAAATGCCCCAAATTTAAAATCAAAGTTTTATCATCAAAATGTTTGTTGTTATTATTAAGAGGAAAGACCAAAGGTTGTTTTTTTTTTTTTTATTATTAAATTATATTTTTTATCCTTTTTAGAAAGTTCAAAATGTAGGTTAAATATTTTGATTTTCTTGTGTCAACAGTGGACTATAAATTAGTATAGGAAATTTTAGCATAATTTTTTTGCAAGTGAAAAACACATTGATTTGTAAATTCTTGCAAAAATCAAATAATTTTCTGATTTTACTCAAACTTTCAGGACTTATTCACAAATGAAAGAAATTATTCTAGAACATTTTTTTTTTAAATCTTGGTAAAAATTTTTTTTTTTTTTTTTTTACATCTCTTACTTCCCACTTATTTAATTTTATGAAATTAAGAAATTCATTTTGTATGGATTAATGTTTATACTAGTAGTTCTGATTTTGTTTTTTTGTTTGTTTGTTTTTTAATAGGACCCCAGTTACAGAAAGTCTGTTCTGAATGATAAAATAAAAAATGCAATAAAACTAAGACATTATTTAATTAGAAAAGCTTTTAATTGCTTCTGTGAATAAGATACATATGAACTATTGTCTTAAAAGACTTTTTTGATAAATAATGAATTTTTACAAGAATTGTTTTTATTAAATTATAACTAGAATAATTTATAAAATTTTAAATCTAAAATGTTGTATTAATTTTTGCAGATTAGATGATGCTTTTATTAAGTAAAAACTATATTTACTAATCAAAAAAGGAAACACTTGTGACAATTCAGTATTTTTAAAAGAATTTTAAGTTTTTTCGTGTGTATAATTTTTGTAAATACTGACATCCATATGCAACATTATCAGAAAACAAGAATGGGTACGATAGTAAAGTTAAAGCCAACGAACAAAAATACACTAAAACATCAGATTATGGAATATATCATTGTTCCAACAAATTCACAAAAAAAAAAAAAAAAAAAAAAAAAAAGAATATATTAAATTTAAATTAGTTTTGAAACACACCAAAGTATTTAGCATACAGGAAATATTAAATTTAATCTATTTGCTTGAAATTAAAACTAAAATAAAAGCTTTAAGAAAGATTTTTAATTTTTAGAATTTTTTTTAAACCTTAATAAAAGGTATTACGTTTCTATGGAGTTACCTAATTGTGTGTGTGTGTGTGTGTGTGTGTGTGTGTGTGTGTGTATATATATATATATATATATATATATATATATATATATATATCTCGCCTAGTTGAATTATTTTAATTTTTGCAAACAAACACCAAGCCACATTTGGTCTTGCATTATGATTATCAATAGTGATTTTTGTTGACCAAAGTCATTTTACTGCAAAGAAACCACATGCTGTTAGTCTGACCTGTGCCCAAAATGTGAAAGAAAACGATGCTATCAACGTGACAGCTTCAAAATCCTACTTATGTATTTCAACTAATCAATTTCATATAAATAAAATTATATTTTCTTTCTTTAAAAAAAGAAAAAAAAAAAAGCATCAACTGCACAAATTTACATTGAGGTGTATAATTTAGACAAATCAAATCAACGTTAATATTTTTAATCCAATATTCTGTAATTTAATGAATTCATCTTGCAGATGCTGCAAAAAAGGCAGAGGAGGATTCAAATGGCCTTTGCAGACTTGCACTTCACCAAGCAAGAAATGATACAGTCAATTGACATCTCAGCAGGGCCAACTTATTTTCTATTCAATTCATATATTGGCAAATTGAGAATTCTTCTCTATCCCATTATTCAAAATAACACACTAATTAAACAGAAAAGTTCCTTCTCTAAAACGAGAGGTGGAACAGTCAGGTTATAGAGCACAGATATGCAATGTGACCCGTTTCTGCTGAGGGAATTTGGTACAGTGTCTAACTCCTACACACAGGGAGGGACAGGGGAAATAATGAGCCCAGTTGTGAAAAGGAGTGTTTCTGGATTACATTTTATTATTATACATTACTTTAAAAACAGAATATTCATTTCTCTTAATTAAAAATATCCTTTGCACCAAAAGTTTGGTAGGATGACATTTATTCATTACATCAGATAAAATAATTTGAATAGGAAAAAAAAAAGCAGAAAGGTTTCTAAATACCAAATGTCAAGAGATGTTGATTATTGATTCTGGTGCCAATTTCATATTTGCAGTCTCAGTATATCTTCCTTCAATTCTACATAGTTAAATATCATTGGTTTTTAATGTGACAATTTTTTTTTTTTAAATATCAACTTTATTTTTATTAAATTTATATTATTTTCAACAGGGACAAATAGTTGTGTTAAATTTCAAACTTTTCTTTCTTTCTTTGCTGAAAAATCCCAAGAATATTAGAAGTACATAATATAATATAGTAAGAGTGTCCAAGTTTGACAACATATCTAACCCGCCACCCCATATTCATTCAAGTTCAAACCAATTGTTTCTCCTCAGCCATATTACACAGATTTTGAAGTAACCAAAAGCTTTTTCACATTGTGGTAAATATATTTGAAAACTTTAAATAAATTTACGGCATGACCCAACAATGCTAACTGATTAAAAATAAAAAAGCATAGCTTATATTTTCAGATAAGTACTGAAAAATCCTTAAAAGCTGTATTTTAAGTTGATCTTAAAAGTCCAGCAATCTAGTTAAAGGTAAGGAAAGGAACAATGACCAAGATGCAAAATTATTCCAGCTTTGCAGAAGTAATCAGTCAAGTCAAGTAAATATTGCAGAAAATGGGGGGAGGAAGCCTTGTAGATTTCAATTTTTAATCCAATATTGCTCGTCCAGTCTCCACAGTCCAAGTACATAGTACCCAGCCCAAGGATTGAACTTACAATTACTGTGTCACCAAATTCACGGTGGCTATTGTATACCATGTGACAATTCTGTATGGAGAACATGGAGTCTTAAACCTAACCTGCCTGATGATTGAGTGCTGCTGCTTGTCACACTTCACTACATTCACTGAAGCTTCTCTTTTGTTACAGCTGCTGAAGATATACTGTCATTTGTCTCTTTTTTTTTAAAGCGTTTCACCCCAAGCAAGGCGGGAAGCCACTAGCACACAAGGGGTTACAGCGAGTTGGAATGAGAGCAAAGAGGAGTGATAGAGGAAAGGATGAAGAGAAGGATAGGGGATAGATCAAGGCATCTGGAGACGTTGATTGACATTACATTTGAATAGTTGAAGATTATAGCTAGCAGGGAAACAAGAAAAGGGAAGTAAGTTCCACAGACGAGAAGTGCGAGACATGAAGCTATTGGGGTAGAAGATACAGCTACATTTAACAGTTTTGACAGTGAAAGGGTGAGAGCAAGATGCCAGCCTAGTTGAGCGCTTAAATTCATCAAGTCTGGGAACCAGCGAAAGCAGCTCATCAGAGCAGTTACCATGAAAGTATTTGTAAAAAAGACAGAGGGAGGCGACGGCATGTCTGTGAGAGAGCCACTGCAGACGAGATGCCAGACCAGGGTCAATTACGTTGCATATCCGTCTTTGGATTTTATCAAGGACCTTGAGACAAACAGAAGGGGCTCCAGACTATATATAGCAGCAATACTCCATGCAAGGGCAAATGGTTGATTTGTATATTTGGAGGATCGACTCCGGCGAGAAAAATTTCCTGGCGCGGCACAGGGTCTATCTTATAAGTGGCTCAGCTATGCTAGGCCTATTAAAGAGGTTCACATATGTGTCAATTCTTTCGAATATCTAACTCTTCAATGTTCCACCCTGTTACTTCATTCCACAGGGGTTGAAGGTTGCTCCTCCCTCCATACATGATCAACCATGACGACAACAACAACAAAGGTGCGGCCAATAGTTTGCATGTAAATAACAATTTCTCGTGTTTATTTGTGTATCTGAAGTCATCATTTATCATTTGGATTCATTTTCTGCCAACACCAAATTTTTTTAGAGAAAATTCTGAAAATGGATCAGATTTTATTTCCACAAAATGACATTTAGACTTTAGTTCTCATACTATTTTATATGTAGACTTTGGATTCTTCTTTGATTTTTTTTTTTTAAATACTATGTCTCTTAAGGATATAGATGATTATGGATCTAAATGACTTCTTGTGGAAATGGCTATGGTTTTGAATTCAGAGTAAACCTTGTCTTAACCGCCACCTAGGACAAAACTCCAGCTACCTTGCTGTTAACCCACATAACTGGAGGAGAGGAAAGGAATAGAGTAATAATTTTTCTCAAAGGCATTTGTGCAAAAATTGAAAAACATCAGACGAGGCTGGAATTTGAACTTTGCTCATCAATTCCACCTTCTGTATCAATAATCACTGTTACAAACACATCATTTTAATACCAATGACAAAAAGATTTTTGATACTAAAACCAACTAAAAGACTTTCCCATTATTGTTTGTAAGAAAATAAAAATAAAGCAAGTAACAATGTACTTATGCCAGGAAGTGAGGTGAATGTTTAATATTTGATGCAGATTCATCAAAATAAAAAAAAAATAAAAAAATTCTTTTAAGATTTTAATGCAAAATGTACATAGGCAAAAAAAAAAAAAACAAAAAAAAACCTTGTGCCTTTTTATTCAGATTAGTATACTAATCTTGGTTGATATAATCAGGTTTCGACCCTTGTATCCTCCAGCCTACAATAGGTATCCGATATATCAATTATTTCTCCTTGTTTACTTACATTTTTGTCATTTGCCTAAGTCTTCCACTAAACCAAATTATGCAACTTAACCCTAGCCAACCTGGGGATTGACCTCAACTGCCTGAAAAACAGACATGCTTTAATCCAATAGGATTATCCTTGAACGTATCCATCTGAAGCAACGGAAGTTTTGAATGTCCCTTAACATAAAAAAAAATCAGAGGTTGCAAGATTTTGTTAGTCAAGTTACCAAGACAAAAGACACCAGGAGAAAGCCAAAGAGTACCACAGCCGAAACCAAAATTATGACAAACAAGACAAGTATATCAGTCTTAATGGAAAAGCATAAATCTTAATCTAAAATATTACAATATAAATCGTGAAAAAAAAAAAAAAAAATTAAAAAAAAAAAAATTAAAAATATTTTAATTCCCAGTAGGAGCCAAAAGCATGAAACATCATGCAGACTTCTGTGTTTTGATATTAGACAAATTTGTTTACACCATCAAAGTTTTTAATACGGCATCAAAGATTCAGGTCCTGGGTATGACGATAAACTACATCTGCATCAAGAGTAAGACGATAAACTACGTCCAACAGCAAGGCCTCTGATCAGGAGGCTTTGAGGAGTGTGGAACGTCCTCTTAATTGCTGGTGTTCCCAGGGTGGTAGCACCTGTTAGGGTCCCAGCTATGGGCAAATAGTTAACCCCGAAACTGAGGTAAAAAGCATTATAAAAGTGTAAAAATAGGTTTTAATACCAAAAATACTTTGTAAAAAATTATTACCAGAAATAAATTTTTGAAGAAAAAAATATTACCAGCTATATATTTTTGAGGAAAAAAATATTAACAGAAATAGATTTTTGACAAAACAAAAATATTACCAGGAAAAAAAAAAGTTGTCAGCATTAAATGACCCATTGAGGTTGATATGCCGTAAACCAAACCAAAATCTAAGATTCAGTGTTTACTTAATGTAAAAGGCTACCTTGAAAAAGGTTATCGATCACTGTAATCCAGAATTGAATAGTCCATGATAAAAGGATAAACAATTACAGCCCACACAACGACTAGGATTTATCAAAACAAGCCCAGTTATTCTGAATAAAATAATAATTTGCATTTTGTTAGTTTGTAAATGAAACTTCAAGGTTGAAAAGCAACAGTCATTATTATTTTATAACAAAATGCTAAATTTTATAGCTTTTGGTAGCCAGAGAAAAAAAAAAATCTGCTTTCACTAATCTATGCCTAAACTTTTCACCTATACAGTAGTAAATATTTAATTTGGTTTTATATCAAGTGTAATATGTTACGAAAAACAATTGCAGTCTCATGTGGATATATAATATGGCTATTTCTTGACAATATATACATGTATTTTTAAGAGATGGCAATAAAAAATGTTTAAATGGAAAATAAATTAAATCTTTAAAAAAACTTCAAAAATAAGTTAGTGAGCAATAACAAATACAATACTGATATCATAGATAGTAACTACAAAAATATTCAAACATTGTCAGTTTATAGGCACAATTGTTTTTTTATTTAAAACAAATGTAAAAGGTCTCTACAAAACTAGATTCTCAATAAAAATAGTAACTTTTCATGAAATGACTAAAAAATTTACAAATCACTAAAAGAATTATATGATACAAAATTAACACAAAAATTAAAACAACCTACAAATTTACATCTCTGGTCAGGATTTAATTGTAACAGGATTTCAAAAGTTATTCCTTATATATTTTGCAATACCAAATCATTTTTGTATACAGAACCCACATCCCATGGATACTTGAAGAATTTACCTTCACTTAAAAAAAATCATTTAACTATTTGTAAAGAAAGAATGGTTTTAGTTTTTAATCTGATATTTTTATTACTTCAAACATTATAATAGTGGACACTTCATATTTGAAATAGAAGCCCCATTTTTATTTATTAAACAGCATGCATCATGCCTATTGGCCTGTGCATTAGACAAATCTTAGTAAAGAAAGTGTCTTCTCCAACAATGACCAAACCTGAATCCCCCTTATTAGGGGAAACCACCATTTGATCTGGCATCCTTTACTCCTCAGCCACGAAGAATGTAAACAAACTTCTATTTTCCTATTTAATTAAAGCACGTCCTCTTTGCCCAGATTATTATTTCTCGAAAGTCATATCTGCTCAGTTTTGTATCCAAAATGTAAACAAAGCAATTTCTAAAGAATGAATGGATTTATTTTTAATCTGATATTTTTAATTACTTTAAAAATTATTATTTAAAGTAGACATCCAATTGCCAATTTTATTTATTTATTAAACAGTATGTATTACACCTATTGGCCTGTGAACTCTAGAAATTTTAGTAAAGAAAATGTGTTCCGTGGCAGGGATCGAACATGCACCCCATTTGATCCAGGCATGATTTACCCATAAAGAATGACACAGCAAGCAAGGTTTGATTTCACCTTTTAAGAAAAGCACATAATTTAGAGAGAAGGAAAAAAAAAGAAGCTATTTTAATGAAAAGAGAAAGCCATTTACTAAAATGAAAATGTGCTTTAATTGCTAGATTATCCACAGTAAGTTTATGTCCAAGTCCTTATAACATTTCATCTTTCTTGACAGATCATCTATTATCATTATGTGGAATAATTAATAAAAGCAATAAAAACTAAAAAAGAAAGAAACTAAATGAAACTGGCTAAACTATATAGCAAAACACACAAAAAGAAAAAAAATTTTTAATTTAAAAATTTTAGTGTCCTCTCCTTCATGCATATGTGTAATCGCATCAACATAAACATCACTTTAGTCTGATGAAGTCCCAAATGACAAAACGTGTTACATGATAAAGATTTTTTTCTAACATCATAGATTTCTCTAAAATTGTTCAGATATATAAAAATTTATATCATTTTCCCATATGTGTGTGTGTGTGTGTGTGTGTGTGTGTGTGTGTGTGTGTGTGTGTGTGTGTAAAACAAAATCAAATGTTTTTTTGGTTTATAAAAAGCTATTATCCAATTGTTTGAAAGATTATTTCACCAAGATTTAATAAAAGCAATTTAATGTGTTTCTAATAAGTACTGGCCCACATTATGTGATGTTGATCTGAACAATACAAGATAACAAACTTACAAAACAGAAAGAACTGAATAACAATGCAATAAAGAGTACCTTCCTGTTTTTGTCACTCTTCACAATTGTATCATCCGTGGAATCAGAAAGCTCAGATATCATCTCGTCCCAGTCTACAAATGGCTCAACAGATATTTTGGTGGTTGTAATTGTAAAACAAACCATTGTTTCATGTAGCGACTGAAGTTGATATGCATTAAGAAAATGAGACCTCAAAAAACAAGGTATGAAAAAGAAATTAATTTCAAATACTTGGAAAATCCTCTTAAAAAAATGTTTTTTTATATACACACACACACACACAGGTAACCAAGGTGTATTCCAAGTGAAGTAGCAATGTCACCTTCTCATTTTTGTGCTCTGTCATGCAATTCTGATTTAACAACCAGAGAAGCAATCTTGTTGTGAGGCTTAAGAGATTATAGAGCTAACTGGATTATTATGCACGACAAACACCAATATATCAAATATTTTTTGATCAAGAAAAGATAGATAAAAAAAAAAACACTAATTATCATTTTAGCTTAACAATATGCATCAAAATTACTATTTTATTAATCTGATCTTAAAAAAATATCAAATATTCATAAATATTTGGCTAAAATGGAAAAAAAAATAGAAATTAAAATTGAGCAAATTTTTTTATACTTTCATATGTCATAATATCACAGAAAGTAGGACTATTGTATAATTCTAAAGATTATTGGAGGAGCTGTAACAGTAAGGTTTCAAATTATTCTACAGGTTATTGAGAGGAAATAATTGTGGAGCCAAATGGAGTTTTGTGGCTATTTTATAGTGTTGTTAACTTTATTGATTGTACATTTACTTGTGTTTATCTGTTCATTTGTAGTTTGTATGTTTACCTACTTATTTTTATTTTATTTGTTGATTTTTATTTTCTTGTTCAATTTTTTTTAGTTTTCAATTTTTAAGTAACATAATAAAAATTTGTTTTCATGTCTGCATTATGAGAGGAGTTATGGTTGTCTTCATAATTTGTGTTGGTCTGGGAAGGTAATTATAGCTATTTTCTCAGTTTTTAAGTTTATTGTTGTAGGCTGATGCTATTTGCCTTATTTTCCATTATGCTGTTCATATATTTTCTGTTCATGAACGATGTTTTCTGTGCATAGTTTCGTTGTTTCCAGATTCCTTCATTTACTCCTATGTATAGGTTTTCTTTGTTGTTATCTGCTGATTTTACAGTGGCATAATATATTACATTGTTCTTTAATCAATTTCTATTTAAAGGGCATGTTTTTTACTCTGCAGTTACATGTGGTATTGTGTTTTTTTATTTTATTTGTGTCATGTCCTTGGTGCAAATGTAGCTGATTTTTACTGTGTTTTTGTTGAATATCTTGTGGAGAGTGCTTGATGGGAGGGAGTGTTTGTTTAATGAATATTTTTACTACGTTTGTTTTTTCATTTTTGTTGCACAGAGGGTTTAATCATATATTTCTTTTCTTGTTGGCTTTTTTATATTGTGTGGTGTGTATGTGAGTATTGCTGAAAATCCACTATCTTTTAGAGCGGTTTCATAATCTTTCTTGTTTTTGTTGAAGATTGTTTCACTAGAAGAATTTTCAGATAACCTGCAGTTAATTGATTGTGGGATCTACTTAATTATTGAAGGTTGAATGTAACTTCTAGGAAATCTACCATATATACTCAGATTGGTCACACCCCTACTTTATGGCTTAATAACTGATGATTTGCTGTTGACTCTGGGGAGTTACACGGCCCTTTTTAAACATAAGAATTATCAGATATCTACCTTTATTTGTACCTTTATTTCAAAACTTACAACTATTAATACACTTTTGCAGTTAAAATACATTTCGTCAACCATCATGTAAACAAAACGAAGTTACTGTTGTACCGGTAGTTTTATATTTACCGCATATTGTTTTAATATTGAGTCAACAACTACACAAGAAAATGTTACTGCCTTTCTGCTGATCGATTTCTCCATAATTTAAATACTTTTAATTTAAAACCTGCTTCATAATTCTTTCTTTTACTCATGATTAGGGTTTGCAACAATTATAAATTTGGCTACCAACTATATCACTGCGCAATGCAAAATAGTGCAAACGCTTTGGGTACTAGATTCATGTTTTGTTTTTTTTAAGAACACCTTTTAATGTTATATGAAAAAATCATTTAAAAAAATTATCTCAAAGAATATATTTTATTTCTTAAAGTCATATTTTTCAACATATTTTCGACAAAATATATATATTTCGCAGAATGAATCGTGAGACTATTTTTTCTTTGTCAATAAACATCTACTCGTGGTTCCTTAACTTATGTATGCATGTTCAGCATTTCAGTCAAAGTGGGGGGGGGGCCGACCAAACAGTGACTGATGGATCAATGAATATTTTATACTTTTATTTATTATAATGGATATGTGAATCTAGCAGCATGAGATAAGTTTAAAGCAGTGAGTCAGTATATATGATAGATAAATTGTTTCTATACGGAGAAAAACTACAGCTTTAATGTTTATGGGTATCATTTCCGATTTCTCAGAAATCGTGATGACAAGGTAGTGTTGTTTTACATTTATGTTGAGCAGATAGCTCGCACTCTTAATATTTTTGGAAATTTTTGGTAAAAAAAGTGCGACCTATCCACAAGTATATACGGTACTTCTTTTAGACTAGTTTTTGTGTATGCCAAATCCCATATTGTTGAAAATTTTGATGATCGTTTTTCTGGTTAAGAAAAAGCACATATCAATTATATAGAAAACCTAATGACAAACCATTCTTTATACAGACATCTTCCAACAACCACAATTAATAATAATAAAAACAAAAAAATAAACAAGTATAATAAATTAGTTTGGTTTGGTTTACAACATATAAACCTCAATCAGTTATTTAATGCCGACAACTATTTTTTCCTGGTAATATTTTGTTTTGTCAAAAATCTATTTCTGGTAATATTTTTTCCCGCAAAAATGTACAGCTGGTAATATTATTTTAAAACATGTATTGCTGGTAATAGTTTTTTTTCTTCAAAACTTTATTTTTGGTAATAATTTTTTTTACAAAGTATTTCTGGTATTAAAACCTATTTTTACACTTTTATAATGCTTTTTACTTCTTTTTCCGGGTTAACTATTTGCCCATAGTTGGGACCCTAACAGTGCTACCACCCCAGGGTGGACCTGGGAACACCAGCAATCATGAGGTGGTTCCACGCTCCTCAAGGCCTCCTGATCAGAGGCATTGCTGTTGAATGTAGTTTATCGTTATAACCAGGACGTGGATGTAGTTTATCATCATACCCAGGACACTATAATAAAGTAATCCAAATCAATAAATAAATAAACAAATTAACATACTACAAATGCACACATAAACACAAGTATATGTAACAACAACTTGATCAATAATAATGTTAACACTATAAAATAACCACAAAACTGCATTCGGATTCACAATTATTTCCACTCAATAACCCCTAGAATAATTTGAAACATAACTGTTACACCCATCCTATAATCGTTAGAATAATACAATAAAGCATCACTGGCCAATATATATAAACACTCGAGCTAAAACAATGCATATGGCCTGATGATTGCCTTTAAGCATGAAACAGACCGTCACCGCTGGATGTTGACTTCAATATCCATATGCTCTGTCCCAGATATCAAGCACTTTAACCCATAAATATAGCATACCTTAAAATGATATTTTTATCATATATTTATGGGTTAAAGTTATAAGCGAAAGATAAACAAAGAATGATGCAAACAAAGTCTAGAATTGCGGAAAAAGTTAACCAGAAAATAATTAAAAAAAAGAAAAAAGAAAATACAACTTTAAGAATATCACAAAAATAGATTTGAGAGAATTAAAATCTAAAGTGGATTGACAAGCAAGAAAATATCTTAACATTGTGATATTGTTAATGTTAACAGACAAAAAGGCAGAATATTACGAGCATTAGCAAAAGACATGAATGCAATTAAACTACCAGTTTTAAGCTAACATCACACAGATGAAAATGTACGCAAGGTGAAGAGGTACATGAAAACAAATTTCTTAAAAGTAATTTTCAGTGATCACTGTAGAGTTACATTAGGCGGACCTAATGACTGGGTTAGAGGTTAAGCCTTATGACAGTAATCAACCAGGATGACTTCAAAGACAAAAACAGAAGAGGAGTAACATTTTAGGCTAATATTGTAAGCAGTAAAATTAGAAGTACCATCAAAGATGATCATTATGTCAGGATAAAGGCAGAGCATTATTACAAGTTCTTAAACAAGACATCTTTTGAATGATACTGGTGACAACCAAAACATTTTAAACTGAAGTGTATTGTCCTACAAGACAATGCACCTTTACATACTGAAAAGCTGACTATTGCCTAGCATCCCCACCCCAGAAAAAAAACCAACACCTTGTGGTCCATCATTAAGAGATTTAAAACTAGAAAGAACTATTGAGACTATAATAATTTTGAGACTATTGATGGTCTGTTGTGTTTTACAGCATATCAACCTCAATGGCTTATTTAATGTCAACAACTTTTTTTTCCTGGTAATATTTTGTTTTGTCAAAAAATCTATTTCTGGTAATATTTTTTTCCTCAAAAATGTATAGCTGGTAATATTATTTTAAAACATGTATTACTGGTAATATTTTTTTTCCTTTAAAAATTTATTTATGGTAATAATTTTTTTACAAAGTATTTCTGGTATTAAAACCTATTTCTACACTATTATAATGTTAATTTACCTAAGTTTCAGGGTTAACTATTTGCCCATAGCAGGGACCCTAACAGGTGCTACCAACCCGGGTCAGGGTGGACCTGGGAACACCAGCAATTAAGAGGTGGTTCCACGCTCATCAAAATCTCCTGATCAGAGGCCTTGCTGGACGTAGTTTATTGTCATACCCAGGACAGTGAAACTATTGAGATTTCAAGCTAAAAAGCACTATTCAAGCAAAGAGGATTTCTAGAAAACTATTATTACTTGCAGTTTTTGAGTCAAAAATAGAAAAATTAAAAATCAATGAATGAAAGATGGATGACCATTATAAAATGTCAAAGAGCACATTTTTCAACAGAAAAATTATTCAGATATATCGGAAATCATGTTAATCAAATATGTTTCTATGACTTATATCTTTTGAACTTAAATTTTTATTTAAGTGATACTTTATTTGCATAATAAAACCTGATATGTTAAAAACAAATTATTACCAACATTTTTAATAATGATAGATATTGTACTGATGAAAAATAAAAGAAATGCAACACACCATGTGTTTCAGTTCAATTAAGTTTAAATATACAGGAAATATATATATATGGATTCTCTGAGAGCCAAGTTCAAATATCCAGTCAGATCCATTACATTCACTTACATGCTAATACCCTTGGGAAAGGTATGAATCCTCTTCTTCTCGCACCACAGCAGGACAGACCGGGTTCTATAGCCTTGGATGGCAATTGGTCTACTGCAGAAAGAAATGGCAACCTACTGCAGGAAAAAAAAAATCTGTCACGTCAGTCATGTATTGAAAGATACATGATCGTCTAAGTGTGTATCACGCATGGCACATAACTAACTGAAATTCATTTACGTGCTAATACCCTTGGGAAAGGTATGAATCCTCTTCTCACCCCCTGCCCCAGCTATAGGTAAATAGCAGGACAGACTGGGTTCTATAATCTTGGATGGCAACCTTTAGGAGAAGGAAAAACTGAATTCAAAACTGGTCTGGAGAAGAGGGTTGGGCTTCGTCAGGCTATCTTGCCCAAGAAACACAACTTCTACAGTATACATGACCTGCAGGGTCACAAGATAAAAAAAAAAAAAAAATTTTTAAAAATGGATTACAGTAAATAATCTTATATACAGATCCATACATGCACAGATTCTAAATACTGTATATCCTTCTTGGGCATAAATACATATAGTAAATATATTATTCTAAGCTTCATGTACTGTGGATCGGTTAACTGCTTTCATATAGGTATGTACCATACATATGCAATGAAGGATAGATCAGGTGATCATGTCAGCCAAATAAGTAGTGAAACATCTTAACAAGTAGGTGGAGTAGCACGAGCTCCATGGGGGCAGGTATTATTCTGATGGCATCAGAATGAATTGAAAATGGTTCTGAACATATATGGTGCTGTTCAATATGCCTTCTACAAAACACCAAGTTTGTAACTTATGACACCCTACATCATGAAGCCAAAGGTTTGAGCCTGTGCGTTGTAAAAGTTTTATTATAATATCTGCTTAGCCCCAAGTATGCACATATCGTACCCAGGTCAATATTGGCATTGTTCTTCAGGGTGCTGCATCTTTATTTTCTGTCAGTGCATAAGCTGAAACTCACACAATATTTTGTTCATATAAATATCGCCTGCTTAATAGCAAGTTTATTGTCAAATCATTGACTTGCATAAAATCTGATACTATCTAGCACCACAAAATGTTAAAAAAAAAAATATAATTATTTTTATTAAGTGTGAGGAAAATATAAATTAAAAACAGTATCAATTTTCTTGCAGACATCATGAAAATAAAATTAAAAAAAATAAAAAAGACATGACTCAATCCATATAAAGAGCCCAATTTTGCCTAAACTCAAACCATTGAATAAGACAATGGTTTTATGTTTTTCACTCCCTCACCCACCGCCTCCTCTCTCTTCAGATTCATGAGGAAATTTTCTATGTGAGACCCTAACCCCTCTATACCTACAGGGATGAGGGAAACAAGACTACCAAATTCAACTTCAAGCAGCAGCTAGTCAGGGTAGTAGCAGTAAACAAACACATGTAACAAAGGGAATTATGTTATTTTTTGCATTAATGAAAGCTAGAAACAACAGGAAGTGTTGTTGTGGTATGTGTGTAATATATATATATATATATATATATATATATATATATATATATATATATATATATATATATAAGAGAGAGAGAGAAAAAAAAAAAAACAATGAACCAAGCTGCAGTTAGCTGCAATAATATGTAGTTCTCTTGCTAGAGCTTAAGAGCTTTAAGTTCTTACTGGAGATTTTATACAAACAGCAGACTGGGATTGAAAGAGATTTGACCAAGCATTTAGAGAAGTTCTCAAAGAATTAAAACAATTATAATAATGAAAATTGATTAGAAATTGAATGTGTTACACTATCTCCCTAAACTTTGACCAATATGAAAATGTTGGCCTAAAACAAGTCGATATTTTTTCAGATTGTCTAGATCAGGGGTTCTCAATGTTGCTTGCCCCCCCCCACACACACACCCCTTTCACCATTTGTCAGAATGCCATTCCCCCCTCCTTTTCAAGATAACAAGCCAGATGGGCTAAATTCTGTAATTGTTCTCCTCACCCCTTAAAATTCCTGTGGTCACAACTCACCCCTGAAAATAAAAAATTCACCCCCTGGGGGTGAATTTCACCCCTGTTGAGAATCCCTGGTCTAGGTAATAGCTAAAAGCATCTAAAAAGCAATAAACTGAGGGATTACATTGAGAAACAATATAGTGTCCGCTAGAATAAAGACTAAAATATTGTGGGCATTAACCTGATAAGCTACCCACTACCGGCACCCTAATATAAAGAAATGGTTTTAAAAAAAAAAATCACAAAATTTACAAATACATTTTAATTAAACGTTTGTCAAATTCCATTTTAAAAATATTGAAATTATTTGTGAATTCTGACTGAAAGTATATTTTAATTTTCAAAAGTTAGGTTGAAATAAGCCGTATATTCCCTCCCCCGCCCCGAAAGAAAAAAGAAAAAAAAAAGAAGACTAGTTTAAAAATGAATGTCTAAGAAGATTAAGAAATGGAAAGAATCCTTGAAATATTGAAATGGAAACAAAAAAAAAAAAAAAAGCTTTTTTTAATTCAGTACCGAGAAGTGAAACCAACATTTGGGGGGGGGGGGGGGGTCTTTAATGAAAGGATTTATTTTTACAAGAAAAGAGTCTAAATCCGTTAATTTTTTTTATTAGAATTTATCTGCCACTATATGAATGTATTGCAATTATGTCATCAATTTATTTGTTACACAGAATTCCTTACTGGGCGAAAATGACTATATTCAATGAAAACCAGAAAAGAAAATAATCATTGTAAAAAGTTTTCATTACACACAAACATGACTGAGGCTTTGCTCAAAGATCAATGTAAAATATCAAGTTTTAATTTTTAGTTTTTATTTTCATAATGAAAAAGAAATCTACTTGCATAGAAATATTTTAGAAACCTACTTCAATGCAGAAAATTCATTTGAAAATATTACTTTAGCTTAAATACACATAAGTGACACCAAATTCAAGTGAAGTCATTTAATTCTGTTAATTGATGAGGCATTAATACTGCATTCCATTGTTTTTCCGGGGGGGGGGGGGTTACAGCAGAAAATAAGCGAGACAAAGTAATATGAATCCATGTATCCAGAATTAAAGTCAAGACTAACAACTGATCACCACATCCAGCAAATAAAAAATTCTACTCATTGAATTTTATACAATATAGTGTATGGGCAAGACAACAAAACCAGTCATAACTTAATTTCAGCCAATCCCACAGTAACACAAATTTAAAGTAACAACACAAGCAATCTTTAAGTGTTACTAATTTTGAAGATTGGCTTCATTTTTATCACCATCATGAGTTCAAGATTTGTGATGTTTGTCAACTAAAAGATAATGTCAAGCTACGAATGGAACTTTGGAATGTTTATTACAATATACAAAAGAGATTCTTTTTATCGAAGACAACAGGGAAATTGATTGGAAAATAATTAACCAGTTTAATTATTAGCCAAGCTATGTTGAGGCTTTTAATTTTGATACACAAGCAAAGCAGAACACTTCTTCACAAGTTTCACTAATAGAAACCAAATGAGGAAAAAAAAAAACCCAAAAAAAACCCTGCATGCCCAGAAATAAGTGTCAACAGATAATTCACAAATTCATTAAATGAAAATCTCATTAACAAAAAAAAAAAAGTTTTAATTTTCATAGGTTGACCAAATATTAGCAAATATTAGTAGTGACTAATACCAAATGGAGTTATTGAATGTTTATTAGAATTAATTTTAAGATGAATTGATGTTCTAAATCTGCCTCTCTTGTAAATCAAGAGGGAGTGGGTCAAAAGAACATTGTAGCATTCTATATATATATATATATATATTATATACACACACACAGGGTGTCCATAAAGCCCGTGTGCACTTTAAAAAATTTATAACTTTATTTGTATTTGCGATAGAAATAATTTGTAAAAAAGATTAGAAATAAGTAAATCTATATTTTTTTAAGGTTTTATTGAAATTTTATTTAAGTTTCCACATGTCCTCCATCATTAGCAATACAAAGGGTAATACGATTTTACAGTTCACGGAAAACATTTGCCAACTGATTTACAGTAATGCCTGAAATCACATTAGTTATTTTACCTATACTTAAAACTAGGTACATTAAACTTTAGAACATTTTTTACAGATTGTTTCTATCACAAATACTAATAAAGTTATAAATTTTTTAAAGTGCACACAAACTTCATGGACACCATGTGTATATATATATATATATATATATATAGATATATATATATGATGAAAAATATGGAAAAGACAAAACAAAATCCGAATATGCAAGTTTACTGTTTTAATGTTGTTTTACTGTCAATGTCAGACGTTTCGATCTAGTAGACCATCTTCAGGACATGGTTATTAGAAACATACTTTGTTTTGTCTTTTCCATATTTTTCATCATACCGTCAGATCTACATCCACATATTTGCTTATATATATATATATATATATATATATATATATATATACACACACACACAAATAAAGAGAGAGAACAGACAGATTGAGAATTCACAGTTCTTAGCATTTACTTTTTTTTTTTTTTTTTTTAAAGTGTTCAATACAACGAAGAGCAAAACAATAATATATTTTACATCACTACAAAAATTTCCAGGTTTCGGAACTTTAAAAAATTGTCCCTCATAAGGCAATGTTAGATAACTTAAATAACACAAGCTATTTAACATCACCTGATGAGGGACAATTTTAAAGTTCCGAAACATGGAAATTTTTGTGTAGCAATGTAAAATATTATAATAAAAATATTATAGTGTGTGTGTGTGTGTGTGTGTGTGTGTGTGTGTGTGTGCATGCATGTATTTGAAAACATTTTACCAAGTATAAAGTAAATTCTTTAAAAATTTCAGTCAAAAATCATTTCCCATAATTAAATAACACTTAAGTGACAATCAAAACAAAGATTGTGACACTCATTTGTCCAATCGAACTCAAGCCGACTAGAAACAGACTGCAGAAAGAAAATCAAAGAATTTAGTTAAGAAATTATTTTTTTTAGATAGCTTTAAAAAGTAAAAAGCACACATTTGTTGATGAATAATTAAGAAAATATTAACATGAAAAAAGAAAATTAAATGTTATACTTATGAAATGAAGTTCATGTGAAAGTTCAGTCAACATATTAAATTACAGGTGAGAAATGAGTGCCATCTACACGAGAAAGCAATGAGAAGTATCTAGATGTTGATATTGCATCAAAAATGCACACAGGAAAATAAGGAGACATGATTGCAATCATCTCATGCATTTACTCATCCAGTTATATTGGTGGTAAATGAAAACGAGAGAGAAAACTTATTGCAAGAAGGATTTGCAAGTAGTAGTTTGTTATAGATTACATGAATCATTCATACAAAAAGCAGATAGTGAAGTTAATGATATAAATGGCAAGAATACATCTTCGCAAACAAATTTATTAAGATACATTAACCCATGAACCTGTAGATGAATGTTATGATCCCTGTTTTTAGTAAATTCCAGTTGCATAAGGTCTTTTTATACAAGTACTTTCGCCTGTTCATACAGACATCATCAGGTATGGAAATTGATTTGTTTTTTACATCCAGGTAATAACAAGACAACGAAAGATTAGATGTGATCCGAAATATGTTTTTTTAGAAATGTGTTATTGTTAACGGGTAAGAAATTTTGGAGTGTGCAGTCTAATCTAATCTTTTGTTGTCCCATTATTTTTTTTTTTTTTTTTTTAAAAGCCAATAATTGGATCATTCAAATTATATAAAAAAAAAAAAAAAAAAATTCACAATTCTGCTGGAAGATGTCATTTTCATGACAATATCAGATATAGATCACCTGTCAGATAATATCATCTCACAGGATACTACACAACAGGTATCTTTTCAAAAAATTCAACACAAAGCAAAATATGTAGAGATAAATGTAAAGTTTTTCATATTAAGTATTTTGCTTCCATATTGCCACTCAAATGACATGATACAAATCAAAGGAAGCTTCCTGCTGTAAAAAAAAAATTATTATTAGTTTAATCATCAGATCATCTTTAATATAACAACTGGCTCAGATCCAAATCAAACGTATTTTGACCAAGCCGGAGCCAAGTTTTTGGTGTTTTTGTTTTTCTTACAATCAAAGTTAAGAAAACAAAGTTTGTTATTAAGCAATGTAACCAGATAAACAATTTTCAATGACTTAGGATAATATGACTACAGCCAAAACATTGGCTGAAATAATAGAACCACTGACCAGAATCCTTTCTTAATGTATGTGTGTGTATATATATATATATATATATATATATATATATAAGTAGTGGTACTCGATGGAAAAACCTTAGGTATTTCGGCTTGTAATTGAACAAACCAATACCCAAGGAAAAATGAGGAATAAAAAAAGAAAGAACTAAGAACATGAAATTGAGGCGATAAAATCATCAAGAGTTCAAGCTCAGAGTCCAAAGAAAAAAATGACTCCAAAACAAGTAAAAGTAACTATATAAAGTGCTCAATACATGAAGTAGAGCAAACCTAATATATATATATATACACACACACACACACACACACACACACACACACACACACACACACACGGTGTAACAGCATAATTGTCCATTCCAAAAGATATTTAATATCTAATTAAAAAAAAAAAAATAATTGAGTTTCTTTTTTTTTTTTAACCAGGTTTTCAGATAAGACGTTTAGCTAACTTGACACTATTTGTCCTAAGACTCACTAAAAAATTCTTTTGAGTTATTCAGCTGGAAAGAAGACAGGATAAAATAGTTTTGTGTCAGCCCCACTGTCTTCCCAACAGAGCAATGGAGAGAGGCAAAAGATCATTCAGGCCTTCAGTAATGATACCAATAGTCATACTCTGGCTTCCATCTTCAAAGTCCATTCAAGAACCATCAAGAGGTACAGTGAATATGTTTAAAAAGTGAGAACAGTAGTAAGAAAAACTGAATCAGGAGATTGCAACAGGGATAATCATTTCAACTTAGGGCTACAGAGATCAATTAGAAAAGATCCAACTCAATCCATAAGACGTTTTGGCATGTGAGAGAGGAGTTGCAGCTATGACAATCCAAAGAGCAGTGGGAAAAGACTTAAAAATGAAATCATACGCGAAACCTGTAAGGTACCTTGTTACTCTGAGACAAAGTTAGGTTAGAAAGGCTGAAGATCATCTTGAATAAGTTGGAAAATGATCAAGTAATAATATATAGATATTTCAATCCTTCATGAGCTTCCAATCCCTGTTTATGATTAATTAATGATAAATATTTCATTTTCATTTATGATTGATTTCATCACAA